>OY728128.1:1717208918-1717808918 GCA_963277665.1 Viscum album
ACCTCCCCATAACTTGATTTTGTAACCCTTGACCGAAATCTACGGGGTGGGGTTTCCAGGGGTGGGGTGTCTGGGGGTGTCTAGGGGGGATGTCCAAGGGGGTGGTGGTGTTCATGGAGTGTCCAAGGGGGTAGGGCACGGTGTTCAGGTGGTGAGGGGGATTTCTAAGGGGTTAGGGGAGTCCAGGGGGTGCAGGTGTTTTCTAGGGGTGTGGGGGTTGTCCATGGGGGTAGGGGTGTCCAGGGGGTGGGGGGTGTCTGGGGGGGGGGTTTGGGGGGGGGGGGGGGGGGTTAGGGGGCTATCCCTGTGGGTGGGGGTGTCCAGGGGGTGGGGGTATTCAGGGGTGGGGGGATTTCCAGGGGTGGGGGTGTCTACGTGGTGTGGGGGCTGTCTAAGGGGGTGGGAGTGTCCATGGGGTGTCCAAGGTGGTGGGGGTGTCTAGGGGGAGAGGGGGCTGTCCGTGGGGGTAGAGGAGTCCAGGGGGTGGTGTTAGGGTGTGAGGGGGCCATCCAAGGGGGTAGGGGATGTCTAGGGTTGTTGGGGGTGGTGTCTAGGGGGTGTGGGGCCGTCCAAGGGGGTAGGTCGTGTCCAGGGGATGACGGTAGGGGTGGGGGTGTCTATGGGGAGGTGGTGTTGAGGGGGGTGGGGGCTTGTCTAGGTCGTGGGGTGTGTAGGGGTGGGGGTTGTCCTAAGGGATGGGGTTTCTAGGGGTGTCCAAGGTAGTGGGGGTGTCCAGGGTGGTGAGGGGGCTATCCATGGGGATAGTGGTGTCCAGGGGGCTCGGGGTGGTGTCCAGGGGGGTGAGGGGGTTGTCCAAGGGGGTAGGGGGCGTCCAGGGGTGGGGGGTGTTCGGGGGGTGGGGGGTTTCCAGGTGGGTGGGGTTGTCCAGGGGTGGGGGTGTCCACTGGGGTAGGGGTTGAACACCCCCTGGATACCCCCGCCCCAATGAACACCCCCAACCCCCTTGGAAATCCCCCGCACCCCCGGGACACCACCCACCCGGACACCCCCACACCCCTATACACCCCTCCCCCATGGACACCCCACCCCCTGGACAGCCCCCCAACCCCCTGGACTCCCCCACCCCCATGAACACCCCGCCCCAATGAATACCCCCCAACCCCCCTGGACACCCCCACCCCCACCCCCACCCCCCCCAGACACCCCCACCCCCTAGACACCACATTCTCTTTGATATCCCCCTCACCCCTCTAGACCCCCCCCCCCCCACCCCCCTTGGACACTCCCTAGACACCCCCAACCCCATGGATAGCCCCTTGGTCACCCCCACCACCATGGACACCCACACCCCATGGACAACCCCCCACCCCTGGACACCCCTGGAAACCATGCCGCCATGACCCCCCACCCTAATGCAATAGATAACATACTAGAGAGTGTATCCCAACAGTTCTGGAACCGTTGGTATACATATATCCCAAGAGTTTCCATCAAACCGTTTGAATATATTATATGCAGGACAACATGTATACTGACGGTTCCTAAACCATTGGCATATACATATCTATCCTAATGGTTTCATTGAAACTGTTGGCATATATTAACTTCAGGCAGTCTAAACCAACAGTTATTGTAGAATCATTGGTATAGGGCTATTGCAATGACCATCATGCCAACTATGTGTGAAACCGTTGGGATATTATATCCCAATGGTTTCAAGGGATATCCCATGGGTTTCAAATCATTGGGATAGGTGTAATTTTTCAGTATTGAATGTATAGATATTTTAATATTTATACTTCATATTTCATGTTTACGGTAGGGTGAATTTGGTATCTAGTTGCACCAGGATGTATTCTTTTTGTACCTTAGGAATAAAGGATCAAAGATAAATTTATACTATTATATCATGGTATATATTAAAGAGTTGTAATCCTAAAATAATTTTCATATAAATATAAAACTATTATATATAACTATATTTTACTTTTGAAATCACTTTTATGTGTATATTTTTCAAATACGCATATATTTGTTTTATATTTCAAACTAGTTTTACATTTAAATTATGATATTTTTCACATATATATAAAATTGTAATATCTTAACAAGATTTATAATTTTGATATTTGATATTGGTAATAATGAAGTCGAATTTGGATTATTTCACATCAAATGAGTAATGAATATAAGGGAGGTGTTGATGCCTTTTTGAAATTTTCTAAACAAACTGTTCCAAGTAGCGAATTTTTTTTCTTTCTATAACTAAAATGTTTGAATATGATAAATTTGAAATGTAGAGAGATCAAAGATCATCTGACTTTTTGTGGTTTTAATTTGAGTTAGATCCATTGGATTCAGTACGGTGAAACTGGATAGAATGTCAGATCGACTGATGATGATGATTTAAAAGATAGTAACTCCGATGGAATTGAAGAAATTATTCGTGATATTGTAATAGGAAAAATTGAGACAGAACCAAAAGATTCACTTCTATATGGTGATGATGAAAAACCATTGTATCCTGGTTGTATGGATTTTATTGTTTTTACGGTGGTGATAAGATTGATTAACCTGAAGGAGAAACATGGATGGAGTGACATAAGTTATACAGAGCTGCTACAATTGTTGAAAGACATTCTTCCAAAAGAAAACAATCTTCCAGATTCACATTATATGGCCAAAAATTATTATACCCAATGGGATAGGGATAAAATAAAATAAATGCCTATCCAAATGAATATATGATATATAGGGAGGAATATAAATTTCTGTCAGAGTGTCCTAAATTTGGGACATCACGGTATAAGTTGAATGAAAAATCATAGGCTGATGTTGAGATTATAGAGATCCCTGCCATGTTATTTTTGTATCTTTTGATAACTCATCATTTGAAACATTTATATGCTAATTCACATGATGAAAAAAGGTTAATATGACATGATAATGAGAAGATATATGATGGATAAATACATCATCTAGGTGATTTTCCACAATGGTAGAAAACTGATGAGCAGTATCCTACATTTGGAAATAAAATTAGAAATCTCAGACTTGGGTTGTGCATATATTGAGTGAATCCATATAAAAACCTCAGTAGAACACATGTTTCATGCCCTGTTTTATTGGTAATTTAAAACATATCTCCTAAAATTTGTATGATAAGAAAATATTTCATGTTGATTATAATGATATATGGTATGAGGCATCCTAGAAATGATATTGATGTTTTCTTTTCACCATTGTTTGATGATTTGAAACCTTTATGGGAGGTTGGTATTAGGGTGTATGAATCTTATAAAATATAATATTTTCAACTTCATTTAGTTCTTATGTTCACTATAAATGAATTCCCAGTGTATGAAATTTTTTTTGGTTACAATGTTAAGGGGTATAAAGCAAGTAAAATTTGTGAACAACACACTTCATATTGTTAATTACATCATGGGAGGAAAAATGTATTCATTGGTAATCAAATGTTTTTTTCCCAAGGATAACTCTTATAAGAGACTAAAAATGAATTTAATAGCTTACAAGAATTTGATATCGCTCCAAAACATTTTTCCCCGGATGTGTGTTTTGAGGGGGTGGAAAACCTTGATGTGACATTTGGAAAAACACATAAATCTAGTAATGATAGAAATATTTGTTAGAAAAGGTCAATATTGTTTCTCTATCATATTGAATATATCATTAAGTGAAACATAATATTGATGTCATGCACATGGATAAGAATATTTGAAACAGGTTTATTGGAACATTGTTTGATATTAAAGGAATGACTAAAGATGTGTTGAATGCAAGATTAGACTTACTATCAAAGAGAATATGTTTTGAGATAGCTCCAACTCCTAATGGATGATGAACATTTCTTCCCTCAGCTTGTCATACATTATCCAAGAGGAAAAAAATTAGATTTTGTCAGTGTATTCATGATATCAATGTGCCTTAAGGTTATTATACAAATGTAAAAAAAATTCTCTTTGAAGGATTTGATGTTGATAGGTATGAAATCTCATGATTTTCACGTCATGATTAAAAACTTCTACCAGTTTCATTACGTGGAATATTTACCATCTGTGTCAGAGAGACTATAATTATGTTGTGTTATTTTTTCAATAAAAATTGTAATAAGGTGATGATGTGGTTGCTTTGAAAATTGTGGAAGATGATGCAATTTCTATACTTTTTCAATTGAAAATGTTTTTTCCTCCATATTGTTTTGATATAATGGTTATTTTAATGGTTTATATGTTTTGAGAAATAATGCTTTGTGGACCTGTATATCTTTTATGGATGTATCCTTTTGAAAGGTATATAAAAGTATTGAAGGGGTATGTTAAGAATCCATATAGACCTGAAGCCTCCATTATTGAAAAGTATATTTCTGAGGAGGTTTTAGAGTTTTGTTTGAGCTACATGGTTGTGGAGTAGCACATAGGTATTCCTGCATCTTGACATGAATGAGTTAATAAAGAGGGAAAGGGGATTCGTGGCCTCAATGTCAAATCATTGTCAGCTGAACAGATAAAAAAGGTAGAATTATGCATCATGAATAACATAGATGATGCTCAACCGTATATCACATTTCATACTAATGATAAAAAACAACTTCATCCAAAGAAGAAAGAAATATTGATTTTGAATGAGCACTACCAAACTTTTTCTCTATGGTTTAAAAAGACTGTTCTTGGTAGATCAGATGTATCAGATCCATTAAGATAGTTGGTGGGTGGTCCAAGATTAAATTTTATATGATAGTCTGGGTATGAAATTAATGGCTATAAATTTCATACAAAATCTAAAGACAACAGAAGTGAAGTTCAGAATTGTGGTGTATTGGTGTTTCCAGAGGCAATGCATTTTTAAATTTATAAAGGAAAAAACCCAATTTCTACATCAAGGGAAAATTATGGAGTCATTGAAGAAATATTGGAGGTTGTTTATATTAAAATTTAAGTTCTAGTTTTTAACTCCAAATGATTTATTAGAAACAACAGTGTCAGAAAAGATAAATTTGGAAGGAGAATTGTTAATCTGAATAGATTAGAAGACACAACATATTCTTTTATAATGGCACCACATAAAGAACAAATTTCTTATGTAGTTGATCAATCAGATATGAAGTGGTCTGTTTTTTTACTAGGGGAAAACCATATGTTAGTGAGGATAAACTTGATGTAGATTCTGATTTATGTTAGATACCTACTTCCATAGAATTATTAGTAGAAAATAATTATGATCATGTTAAAGACATGATTTGTGCCATAAGGAAGGATCATGATGAAGGAATTTGGGAAAAAAATCTATTTGTACAATCATAATATTATAGGTAACATATATTTATTTCATGTTTACATTTATTATTTTCACAAAATGATAGATATTGTAATTTTTTTATCAAAACACATATTAAAAAATAAATATAAATTTTTGTTTATTTTAATTTTTATTAGTTTTGTTTATCATTTTTACCATTACGTAAATTATATATCTATTTATTTTTTATGATAATAACTTTACCATGTTTAACATGTTTACCATGTTTACCATGTTTACCATAATTTACCATAATTTACCATTACATAACTTATGTATTTGTTTATTTTGTTTAATGAAAATTACACTACAATGTTTACCATGTTTACCATCATTACCGTTGTTTAACATGCTTACCATATTTACCATGTTTATTATTATGTAACATTGTTCAGCTTTCCATTTTTTGTTTACATTAGTATTTTAATATTAGAATTTTTATATTTATTAACTATTTTTTCTTTTTTTATTTGAATGATAAAGAAATATAAATCAGTTAATCAACCACATGATTCTATATATGAGCATCGTGATCATACCTCGGGGGAGAAACATTCACATGCTTCTCTTGATGTTCCCCAATATTACTCATGTGCTCCCATAATGAAAATAGAAGAGTTCAAGAGTTGGTAAACATGGATTTACACGTTTACCAAAATTATCACTTACCTGTAGCTAGAACCATAGGAATCTCATTGAGTTTTATGAGAATGATATTCCTAGAGGTCCAAATGCAAAAGATTTTAAGAGTTTTGTAAAAACCCAGGGTAAAAGAAAAGTAATCATTTTGTTTGATGATTGGAGAAGTTCGGAGAAAGAGATAATATCTTAGTTTTGGGAGATGATTTGGGTAATATATTTTGATATTTTGGGAATAACCATTAAATGTTTCTAGTATTATATGTTTTACTTATTCATTATCAGATGACATTTGGTATTATTGACACTAGAAGAGTTACGAGGAAATGTTTATCAATGGTTGTTAGAAGATGGAGGGATTTCTTATAAACCCTCACATTTGATTTCATTTTTGGTCACAGGAATCAGGAAAATGCATGTCATATATATCATTTCATAGATGAAGACACATGGAGACAATTTGTTGAGAGAAGAAGAATTGATTCATTTTTGGTAAGGGCAATGTAAAATTTTATAATCTTTTTTATATAAATGATATAATTAATTTGTTTTTAATGATTTATTATTCTTAGTTTATAGAAAACAAGGAAATATAATCAGGAGATACAATCTAAAAATGAATACCCTCATAGTTTATATCGGGAGGGGGGTATACATTGTTTGAAGAAGAGATGATGGCAGAAAAATTTAAAACAAACTGAGAGCGTAGTCTTTAATCTTTGGAGAGGTTTCCTGTCTAGCCCATCCATCTAGACATGAAAAATTGGAGAGATATCAGATGGGATAAAAGGGAAATATATTTTGGATGAATTGAGAATCATAGATGAGAATATTTTAAGATATTTATTTTATTTAATTTGAGTTAACTATTTTTGTTATATAATATGAATCATTATAGAAATGTTCAATCAATTAATACGTGATTATCATGAGGAGAAGATCTGAAGAAGGGTATTTATAGCTTATGGGAGGCAGGATATTTTATCTCCAACATTGGGAAAGCCCGAACACCCTGATCATGTATGAGGATATCTGACAGGTGTATCGGTAAGAAATGTGTTTCCATGTTTATAAGCTTCTTCCATTGAGGGTGTTTATAAATAAAATAGAATTCATGGATGCTGAAGTTCTTAATATTAATATGATGTGGGAGGAAAATATTAGAGTATCAGTAAAGTCTATGTTTACATACATGTAAAGACAATTCCAGACTACAGCTCCCACTAATCCATCTCCCCCTGCAGACCCCATTATTTATCGTCCACCTCTACCAATAGCTGACACTCCCCCACATAAGCCTGCGGACCCCATTTGTTATCCTACTCTTCATCCACATCTTCCAACTTATTTGGAGTTTTATGTTGATGATCCTTACCATAATATAGTTGCATATGGGCTGGTATATTGTATAAGAGATACAATTCATCCTCAACAGTTAGAGGTAGAGCATCATAGGGTCACTGTATAGGATATTATGGATTGATCGGCTTGAGTACCATTACATACAAATGAGGTGATGATAGTTGGACATAATATCTACATGTTTTAAGTTTGGTCATCTAGAATTGTACAACTCATTACCATAGATGTATGTATGTTATATATTTTATTTTATTTTTTATTAAAGTTGTTTTAACTTTTAAAAAATAATATATTTTTCTATTTATTTTTACTGGAATACTTCAATGGTAAGGAAATACTGTATAGACAACAAAAAAGGAAAATGACTATGACATCGTATACATATTCTAGTAGTCTTGAAAGATTTTCAAGATTTTCAAATTTGTTGGTAGATGATTATGAGTTTACAATGGAATATCATGTTTCTGGATGTGTAATAAATATGGGGATTGTGAAAAATGATATCATGGAGATTGTTACTGGAGATAATTTGCGCATCAATGTGGTGCATATTTTTTCCATGTAAGTCTTAACATCTTTCCCTGCGTTATATTTATTAAAAATGTATAATTATTTCTGTTTTGTATTAGGTATCATTATAACATGTGTGAGAAGAATGAGCAGACATATTTATATGGATTCATGGACCCACATATTATTTCCCTTGAAGCACATGCATTTTAGGTGGAACAAAGAACACTATTTGTTGCTGAATGATTTTAAAAGAATGTAATCACGTAGTGATGGATTATGAATTTTCTTGAGAGGTATAAATAATATATCTGGAAAGTATTCATTATCTATTAATATAAAAAACCACTAACCATAAATTTTCTTTTATATCAATGATGAATGGATGTTAGGTGTTTTTCTCCAAGGTAGAAAACACTTTATTGGATATGATCAGTCCATGGTGCTGTGCGGGGAAGTTTTAATCATATTTTGAAAAATTATGTTCTAATTTCTTAATAGTTTTTTATATTATAATGAATTTCAAATTTTTCCCATTCATATTATTTTATAACAAGGGATGGGTCTAGTTTTGAATAAACACAAATAAAAAGACTACTTAAATCAAATATGAAAAAGTAAAGGAAAATATCGAATTATATTGTGTAATTTTTGATGTATTACATAAAAATTATATTTTGAATTGACACTCATTTAAATAGAATTTTCATGAATAGTAATGAATCATTGAATGCAGATATTATATTTTTTCATTTATGTATGAAATAATTACTATTTGAACACCTGTGAAGTTTGAACTTATAAGATTTACTGATAAAAATTTCCATAATACTTCATTAGATTTATTCAATATACATGTTAACTATTATCCTTTTAATTTGTATCTATTTGGGGACCCTTAACCCTAATGTTCTCAAGACTTTAAAAACATACAAGTGGAATGGTCAAATTATTTTACATGTTTGATTGGATATTAGATTGTTTGTAGTGTAGAATATAATTTTGAAAATTGTAATTATAATTGTGTATTTGGTAGTTTTTTTTGTTATATTTATGTTATTTTTAGTTGACATTTTATGTTTTGAATTTTATATATGTGAATGTTTAATTATTCTATGGTTCTTTTTGTTTTGGTCTGGTACTGATGTTTTTTCAGTATAGATTCTAGTCTGGTTTTGGTCTACTTCTGGTCTGGTTTCTGCTGGTTTCATACATTGGCAGAGCATAGTAATGGTTTCATGGGGGGTGCTGGTGTCCAGGGGGTGGGGACTATCTAAGGGGTAGGGGTGTCCAGGTGGTGGGGGTGTACATGGGGGGAATTCCATGGGGGGAAAGGTGGTGTCTAGGGTGTGGGAGGGTGTCAAAGGGTGTAGGGGTGGGAGGGTGTCCAGGAGGGTGGGGGGGGGGGGTTGTCCAAGGGGTAGGGGGTGTCTAGGGGGTGGGGGTGTCCAGGGTGTGGGGGCCTTTCCATAGGGGATGGGGTGGTGTCTAGGGGGTGGGAGGGTGGCCAAGGGGGTAAGGGTGGGGGTGTCCAGGGGTGGGGGGCTGTCCAGTGGAGAGGGGTGGTGTCCAGTGGAGCGGGGTCTACCCATTGGGGTGGGTGGGATGGTGTTCAAGGGGTGGGGGTCTCCAAGGGGTGTCTAGTGGGGTGGGGGCTGTCCAGGGGGTGGGCGTGTGTCCAGTGGGGTGGGATGGTGTCTAGGGGTGGGAGGGTGTCCAAGGGGGCTGTCTAGTGGGGTGGGGTGGTGTATAGGTGGTGGGGGTGTCCAGGGTGGGAGGGGGAGGTCTAGGGGGTGGGCTGTCGAGGGGGTCAGCAGGTGTCCTGGGGGTGGGGTGTCCATTGGTGCAGTTCTCCAGGGGTGGGGGGATTTCCATGGGTGGAGGGATGGCTAAGATGTGGGTGGGTGTCTAGTGGGGTAAGGTGGTGTCTAGTGGGTGGGAGGGTGTCCCGGGGGTGGGGGATATTCGGTGGGGTGGATGGTGATTAGGGGGTTGGTGTGTCTAGGGGTGGGAGGGAGGTCCAGGGGTAGGGGTGTGTAGGGGGTGTGGATGTACAGGGGTTGGGCGGGTGTCCTGGGGTGGGGGTGTCCAGTGGTAGGGGTGTCCTGGGGGTCGGAGGGTGTCCAGGGGGTGGGAAGGTTTCCACGGGGTGGGGGTGTCCAAGGGGTGGGATGGTTTCCATGGGGTGGGGGTGTCGAGGAGGGTGGGAGGGTGTCCAGGAGGTGTGTAATTTAAAGGGGGAGGGGATGTTCAGGGGGTGTGGGTTGTCCTGGGGGTGGGGTGTTCAGGGGGTGGAAGGGTGTCTAGGGGGTGGCAGTATGTTCAGGTTTGGGGGTGGGAGGGTGTCCAGGGGTGAGGGGATGTCCAACGGGTGGGGTTATCCAGGGGTGGGGGTGTCCTGGGTGTGGGCGGGTGTCCAGGGGGTTGGGGGGGGGGGTGTCCAGTCGGGTCGGTTCGTGTCCAGTGGGAGGGAGGGTGTCTTTGGGGTGGGGGTGTCCAGGGGGTGGGTTGTGTCCCGAGGGTCCAGGTGTGTCAATGGGGGGTGGGTGCGGGGTTTCAGGGGGAAGGAGGGTGTACAGGGGTGGGGGTTGTCTAGTGGGGTGGGAGCTATCCATGGGGGATGGGGTTGTGCACTGGCTTTTAGGTTTTTTCAGTTGACATTATATGTTTTGAATGTTATGTATGTGAATGTTTAATTTTTCATTGGTTATTCTTGTTTTTTACTAGTTATGATGTTTTTATAGTATGTATTTTGGTCTTGTTTTGGTCTGGTTTTGGTCGGTTTTATTCTGGTTTATGTCTTCTTTGGTAGATCATAGTAATGGTTGAACAATTGTATTATAAAAAATTGTTTTAACATTGGTTATTTAATATATGACATAATAAATGTGAGGGAATGGTTTTTTATATTTATTATTTTATAACCAAGATAGTATATATGTTTTCATGTTCGTTAGATAATAACAGACATGAAAAAATGGTTCGTAGACTAGTTTATCATGTCGGTTATTTAATAAACGACAAAAAAAATGCTTTAGGGGTGCAGTTTATTACATCATTTATTCAATAAATGTTGTAATAAAGTATATACCATGTTGTTTGATTAAAAATTGTTGTAATAAATCATGACTCTGAAGTATTTTCCACATTGGTTTCTTAGGAATCGATGTGAAAAATTCTCCATATTTATGTTTTTAACATCGGTTTTAAAATAACCGACATAAAAAACAATATTTTTTACATCGATTGTAAAAACGTTGGCCAAAAACCAATGTAAAAAATAAAAATTAACTGATGTAATAAACGTTTTATACACTAGTGAGTGACCAGCTGAAATAAGATGAACTGCCACGCCTTCAGTAGCGGTTTTCAGAACACTCACCCAAGGGTCCCGAGAGACCATTTACACTACCCTGGAACAAAATAAGTTTGATAAATCAGATTACCCAAAGACCTAGTGTTTAGCATAACCCGATTGGGTGAATAATAGGATAAACCAGAGCCAATAATTGGGCAGATAAAGAAGAGATACTCTACTTTGAAAAATCAATCAAGTATCCTGTGGAAATCTAGCTAAAAATATAGACCATAGGAGGTTCTTTGGAAGGGGTCATTTGCATCAAGAGGGAACCCCTACCATGGGTTGTTGTGTCATGTAGGTCGAGCGAGAGGGGTTAGGGAGAGTTATTTTATGCTATAATTTTATTTTTATTCGGATTTAATTAAAATTGATTTTTAAAACAGTTCTCAATGACTAGTTTTTGCAGCATAGTTTAATAAACTGTACGCCAACCATGTGCCCCATTTTGGATTCTTGGGCCACCCTACACAGCCTAGTCGCATGGTTTGGAAAACCGTGCTCAGCCTATAAGAAATGTCTTTGTCAAACTGAAACAAGACACACAATTACTGCTATTGGCCGCAAGATTTTCAGATAACCCATGCACCCTATGTAGGTTCTTAAAAATCTACATTTTTTGGTCCATCACTCTAGAAACTCTTTATGAAACTAATTGTAGATCTCAGGCCTTCACCCAAGTCCAAAAAAATAACTTTTATAGCTTCCAAATCTCATAGTTCTATTTTGAGTCTTGGTTTTAAAAATTACTAATTTAATAATTGAAAAAGTTCAAAAACATTTTCATTTTAGACCGATTCCAAAAATAGATTGTTACAACATTCTCATCCCCAAGAAGCCTACAAAAACAACTTATCACATCACATATCATACAAGGGTTGTTATGTTTCATTCAAAGAGTTCTATTACATTTCAATGTTTCCAACACACCATCTAGAAATCTGTTTAAAAATAGGGAAACTAAACCCACAAGACTCGATCCCACACACATTTTCTAACTGAGCATTAGAATGAATCTTACTGGAGCCTGTTAATCCAGAGACATGATAAATTCATTGTCTCATTAAACACTAGACCACGGTAATTACCACCTTCATCTTTAATGTTATGCCCCCAAATTCAATCCACAGTTCATCCCACCATTGGAATTGACATCCAAAGCAATCTCTTAAGAGTTTTGAGGATTCTCTTGGTGTGATTTGAAAATGAAAAAACGTTTAATTCCCCGTAAACCACTTTTATCCATGACAAGATAGCTTATCCTGGAAAAAAATGACCTACTCAAACCGCATTCATCCCCACCTGATGATGTTCCAAAAAAGGTCTTCACCACACATAACCACTAAACTAGTAATTTTAGTGTCAAGACGCTACAGATGACTTATTAATATGACACTCGGCTTAGACAGCCTGAATTTTATAAGCTGAACTGTGATTCCTTCTCCCAAGGAATCTTTAAATTACAAAAAAAAATCTCACTAAAGCCTACACCCAACTCTCGATTACGTTTCAATGATAAAACCACATGGGAAACCACGCATCACATGTGCAACACCTTATGAGATCCACCCAATGAAGAACAAAAACATTAATGTATTATTATAGCATAAGACCGATACTCTCTTAGTGCATCCAAGATAATGACAAGATGGTGGACATTCTCATCATATAGTAGAGTACACTACTAATATTCAAAAGGTTTCTAGTCAATAATACCCAACCACTAGAATGAAAAATGGTCTAACAAACACTGGTCGAATTCAAATAAAGGACGTAGCTTCACCCATTGATGAACCATCATTAACATAACACAAGATTTTAATTCCCGAGGCTTTCCATTATCACTCAATATTTGACCACCGAAGTCCATTTGAGGCCAAAGGTGAATTAAAAAATGTTGAATTCGAACAACCAAACCAGAGTCATGCAGCTAAGCAAGCACCAAAACCAAACAATACCTACAAGCCTCTAAGGAAATATAGCATAAACCAACCATTTCCCATGGGTCCTCTTTGGTTGTATTCCTTATAATTTGAAGGAAAAATTTACTAGATTCAGCATGATTCACCATACCATAAGAGTGTCCTAGTCACAATGAAAAGGAAAAGAATCTAAAATAGAAAGACACAAGTGAACTGGTAAAAAACACCACAAATGAATATGTGATTCTCCTCAAATCCATGATCAAAATTTCCAAACATTTAAAGAAAACCAAGAAAATGAGGGCAGAATTTCAAAACACATGAGTCTTTAGAAACTCATCTCAAGCATTGGGATGAAACTGATTATATAACACTCATGTTACATTACATAGAGATGACTTCAGACCATACCCAATAGAACATGATTATTTTAGAGTTGTATTGCCTCATACGACCATTTCCCTAGACAAATCCATATCAAGTCATCCACCACTAAGAAGAAGAAGGTGTGAAATAACGAAAGAAGTAACCGAACATGCATGTGGCTTGTCTAACCAACTGAGAACGAGCATTACCTGATTCTCACACCCATATCAAGGTTAAATAATGGATGACCACCCATCTAAAAATGGAATTCATTTAAAATCTTCAAGTCCTACCTTGGATAATTACACCCAAATAGAACTATACATTAAAAACAAATGACATTTTACAGGGCACTAATGTGATATGTGTGCTACCTTCCATGGTCTAGCCCCCAAAAAAGAAAATGAGTAGTCCCAATAATTTGGTCATGCTAACACAAGTAACATGATCAAGAGCCTAATGTGAAAGAAATTTCAAAATAGATGAAAGTCCACCGAAAATACATAGGGTTTAATTCTATGGAACAAAAATGGAAAAAGATCAGGCTACCCTCACTCAAGGGTTTATCATCAAGGTCACCACCTATAGTTACATTTCCAATCCCTTTGTCTTGGTCTCATTTAATAAATAACCCTTTAAAATTTGTAGACATCCCATAATTATTAAAAAAAATGAAAAACAAAATTTATTAAAAATTAATATGACCTATGAGGGCCCCACTGAGCAAACCAGGGTCCTATGAAAAGAAACCCAATAAATGATTCTCAAATCAAGAGGTATCAAGCACCCTTATCGGGTCATATCATACCAAAAATTCCGTTACTAACCTAATTGGGTCCAGATTCAAATCTAATAGTTAACCAATTTCATTATCACTAAACACCTTTCCAATTAAAAGTTATTTCACATAGAATAAAACAATATCTTGTGATACAGGATCCCATTTACCAGTTCATGAAGCACACATACACTTCATGGATGGAAAATTGCCTCCCATTAATCAAAAACAAACTGAATTCATAATTTAACATGCTAAACACAATGATTCAATCATATGGGGGGCCACTTACAAACCTATAAGTCCCCATACACATTACAGTTTTTTATTTGGCTCTATTTGGTCAAAATTAATTCACTTTAGAATTTAAAATTAGAAAAAAATTTCATTTTAATAGTATCCTTATAATATATATATATATATATATATCTCTCTCTCTATGTGTGTGTGTGTGTCACGATAAACATGGTTTTAATCTACGTGTTACTATTTCTTGGTGATAAGGCGCCAATACACCTTATAATCGAAACCTGGTTCTCATTTATTTAGAACCCACTTGTTTTCGTCCCATGAAACCAACTGTATATAGAATATATCTGTCATGTAATAATAGAATCTAAACACATAGAAACATGCTATAAACTCTAAAGCATGGCCTATTAACCTAAAATTGATAATAAAGAAAAAAAACATGACATACTAATCAACTAGTCTTGTTATAATAATAGGAAACCATCCATAAAAATTACTTATGAAGGTAAAAATATAATATTTTTATTAAAATACCTAACATGTAATAGAACTCATGTAGAAATTTTAAATCAACATGAAACCTACATATGAAACTACATGACATGGAATATGCATGGACTGTGAATTTCTTATGTGTCTATGATGATACATGCAATACAACTTCCATTCGCAATTAGGACAAGGGTAAAATTACATAATTTCCATAAATCATAAGCATCAAAATGTATAGTAATCACTCTAGGTGAAAACATATCAACTAAATCATCAAAAAATTCAGACAATAATCCTATCCCTAACCACTTAGCCATTTCTCGTATGCGGGGTGATCAATCCGAGTCACGAATATTATCCAAGCATCAAAATTATCCTAAAATCTTATCTACCTACCCAAAATTAGTAAGAAAAGGGAAATGAAACACCATATGATACCAATTTGTAACTTCCCGACATAGATTACCATTAAAACAGTAGACAGACAGGTTGGTCAAATTTCCTCAAGCTTGTCTCCCTGAATTCCAGAGGCTGCCGACCAGCAGCGAGGGTCATAGCAGGTTATAGTGGGGATAATATACCATTGTATTAGATTATAATAGTGGTAAAACAGAACTAAATACTAGATAATAGTGGAAAAAATAAAAATTTAAAGATAATGTAGTGGAAGACATATTTGATATAACTAAACCAAAGTGTCCAACACCAGTTTAGAAAACATGTGCATGCATGCCATAGTAATGATACCAAACATAAAGTGGTAAACAATACAACATGATTTTCTAATACATTACAAATAATGAAAAGATATAAAGCCTCGTATGTGATATCCACAAGCATCATGAGCTCTAGCTCGGTCCTTTTCTCTTAACTCCAAGTTCCAACACACAACACGAAGCAATGTCCAAGGCCCTGTGAATAAGAGAGGTCCACTCAAGTACCACTATGAAATGGAATCTTGAGTGGGGTGTGAGATATAAATCACAGTCTTCTAGCACTATCGGTGCCTAGCTTAATTTAGATAGTGTGATATTAATTAAGATAGTGTGTAGGTATAGAGAAGTAATGATAGAAATGAAGAATAAATAGACACCTGTCTAGGATCTTGTGGGAAACTTGATGGTTGTACCATCTTCATCCCATGGCTAGTATATCTAATCAAGTCACTATATATATATTTAGAGAAATATATATATCTATGTATGCATATTTATATATCTTATATGGTGTTTTTAAGCATGCCTCCCACCCATAAATAGAAGATAAATGGCATGAGGTATGAATTTCTCTTATCCATAGAATTATATACTAGAATGGGTTTATAATTCCTCCCATACATAATAAAGGATAGCTGAAATGAGTTAACCATTCATCTCATCTATAGGAGTATATAATTTCATGGGTTAAAAATACTCCCATACATAACAGAAGATAATTGGCACATGGTAAGCATGCCTCTCAACTATAAAAAAAGATACTAGTTTATTATTTAGGCATCAGCATGTGCACAAATTTATTATGGGGATGGGGTAAACTACCTCCCATCCATAGTGAATTATAATAATGTTATGGGGCATGACTACCTCCCATCCATAGTCATTTATAATAATGGAATGGGGTATGACCACCTCTAAAACATAGTCCTTTAATATCATTTTTATAATTTTAATATAATTCATAAGGTAGTTCCTCTTATGCATTTCAAATTGAAAATACCATATTCATAATCATTTATCATGTAACATAAGGAAAAAAATCTTATGAATTTCATGTTAAATATCATTCCAAGAATTGTCATGTGCTCAATTCAAAGAAAGTGGCTAACCACCCTCTCATGCATATTGTTTTAAATTCCTAATTCCCTTTTATATCAATTAAATTGACATATGTGATTTAAAAATCATAAATATGAGGTATAGACTAAACCATCATAGACATGTCATGTTCACTAAAATCATTTCACTATCAGAATTAGTGCTTATTAAATTAACGAAAGGCATGGCCTTACCACCTAATCCATTTAGTTTCAAGTTTAACCACTTAAGTCATTTAAAAAGAAAATACTCCATTTGGTTTGATCCATCCTACTCAAGGTATTCAAGCTCCATTTTCCAAAACATTTCAAATTGATTTATGGAATAGTAATTTCAATTAGAGGATTTCACCATCTCACTTTCTTTATCCTAATAAATTCCATATAGATTACTTCCAAGAAGTTATATCTATCATACAAGGGTCTTTCTATATTTGTTAACTCATTCATCATCATTCAACATGGAAATTCATACACATGTAAGAAATAGACACCCAAACATTTTGAGCAGGATGGTATAAAATTCTATTCATATTGCATTAATCAGAAACTAAGAACAGTGTGATAATCAACTAATTAATGCATTTAGAATATTTAAAAGGGAATGTAAGGGGACCATACCTCAAGGTGGAACCAAGTGGTCCACTTCATTTTGTGATTCCTACTAACTATGAGATGCTGCTCCCCCACTGAGTATATGCTCCTTCACAGACATGTAAGGACATTTAGCCCCTATGCACATTCCAAGAAGGACACAAACATGTTCAATGGGATCCTAATATATATGATTATTTTCATATACAAACCTTCACTCACCTACACATGAATTTTCATATATATACACAGGCACACCTAGACCTATACATGAATATCTGCTTACATGGATGAATATACATGTAACGGGGGAACCTATATATATACACACATGCATATATACTTATTTATGCATATAGAGTTGAGTCATCTTAGACCCGGTGACTCAAAATCACAAATCAGGGACCAATACACTACAACATATTTAATATAAAACTTAAAAAAGAATATCCTAATTTGGATGATTCAAAACTAAGATACCTGATTTAAACAACTTCTCAGACATTGGAGACAAACTAAAACTAGGTGAACAGCCTCACCATCGACATCGGTTGTCATAACATGCATCCAAGTGTCCTGAGAGACCTTTTTCACAACCCTAGAACAAAAGAGGACAGAGAAATCAGATTACCCAAAGACCTAGGGTTCAGCCAAACCCTATGGTGTGATATATAGGCCAAAATAGATAAAAGAATAGGTAAGAAAATGTAGGATAGGGTATACCTTGAATAATTGGATGAAGATCCATTGGAAATCCATCAAAATATATATACCAGAAGAGGTGGTGTGGACGGGGTCGTGCGTGTCGAGAAGGGGAACCCCCATGTGGGGTGCTGCATCATGCGGGTCGAGTGAGGGGGTTGAGGTAGAGTTTGTTAAAGTTCTAATTTTATTTTATATTTAATTTTAATTAAAACCAATTTTTAAAATAGGTCTCCGTGAATTGTTTTTCAACATGATTTAATAGACTATGTGCCAACCATGAGCCCCTTCTGGACCCTGGGGCACCCCCACACAAGCCAACTATACATCTTGGAAAAACATGCACAACCCATTTGAAAAGTCTATGTCCGCTTCAAACAAACTACACAATTACTACTATGGGACACATAATTTTTAGACAAACTTTGTGCCCTATGTAGGTTACTTAAAACATACCTTTTCAATGTTCGCCACTCCTGAAACTCCTAAAAAAATTGGGAAAAGTTCTAGGGCCTTCACCTAAATCAAAAAAAATTAGTGTGAATGTTTCAAACTCTTTTATTTCCATTATGAGTCTCAGTTTTAAAAATAACCCATTCAGTAATTGAAAATGTTCAAAATCCTTCGTATTTTAGCCATATTCAACACGTGGATCATTATAGATGGGAGGAGAAAAATAATTAACCAACATGGAAACATAATCCTCATATTAATATTATACTAATTCCCTTAGGATGATGGAAATAGTACCGTAAATTCCAAAACCTAGAAATCCGAAACATCAACCTCCAAAAATTCCTTTTTTTGGAAACTCCTTCATTCAACCAACATCTTCTAGCCTATGAAATTTTTCACAACCAATGAAAATACACAAAGCTTATTTGAACAATTTAGTATAGAAGAAACAACCATGAATGAAATTTTAGGTCATTAGCTCACCTCAATGGTGTCCTCCCCGAGGTGTTGAGTGAATGATCTCAAGAATGTTGTACATTTCTACCTTAGGGGATTGGCTCCTAAATACCCCCATTAACTCATCTACTAAATAGAAAAGGATTATATTCAACCTATCATTAAAAATTTAATAGGAATTTAATTTTTTTATTCTTTGAAATATTTATAGGCATGAAACTTTTTGTAATTAAATTACAAAATATGCATACCAAGTAGGCTACATAAATAAAATAGTGAGTATCTTTTCATGAGAAATGGAAGAATTACTCTCCTTAGGATCTTCAATCTAAGTATCAAATAACCTATAAAAACGATCCTAAAATTTTTTATTTTCAACTTTTTCATATCAAAAAACCAAATCAAATTCCTGTAGAAAAATAATCCACCTAATGAGTATAGGTTTAATAACATTAATTGATAGAAGACATTTTATGTCAATTTAATCTATACAAAATTGAGTCCAAAACCCATAGGTAATTCCTAAAAATTTTTATATAAAAAAAACATCCTATAGATACATATTAATAGTTTTTTAGTTCCATTAAGAATCCTCTATTAGCATACCAGAGAAATACACCACATAAAATCTCTTATCCTTCATCTATCTAAAAACATCTCCAACAAATAAATCACTTACATCACAAAAAATTTCAAAGGGATATTTGTAGACAGGCGTAGTGATTATGGGTAATGAAGTGAGATTCTCCTTAAGAAGAATAAATAATTAATTATATTTTCCATCAATGATAAAGGTTGTATCATTAACCAACAATATACAGAGGGGTTTTGTGATTTTTGAAAAATCATTGATAAAACTTCACTAGAAACTAAGGTTCCATAAGAAACATGAATAACCATAGACAATGATATTAGGGTATATCCTTTTAATGACCTGTATATTTTAATTATGTGTCCATTGAATATAATTTTTCCAAGAAAAAACTTAGTTGGTCTCAATGCATCTCTTTATATCGAATTCCTAATTTTATTTTCAACACTCCAAATTATTCCCAACAATTGAATAATAATCTATAAAAATTTCAACAATCCTTTCTATCATGTCTGAAACAATTTCCATCATGAACCATTGAAAGGTGGTCATAGAACCATGATATAGAGAACCAATTTTATCCCTGAATGGATTTGGAATATTTATACATATATTTCTAGAGCTACGAGTTGAGATGGCGTGCGATTCTGAGGCCCGGTGTGCCCAAAATAGATTTTATAAAAATATAAACTGTTTTATACTATGCATGTGGCGGGGTTGTGTGTACTCCTAAACAGTAGCTCGGATCGGAAATCCAAGGGAACGGTTGCGTCCGGAGGATGCTTTTTACCCTAGGCAGGGTGTAAAAGTTGTGGGCGTAGGCTTGTTGTGAGAGATGTCACCCATGGGATAATTTATCATTTTAAAATAATGACTTAGAAATTTTTATCACTGGAGTTCTTTTCAAATAACTTTTGAACGATGTCTCGTAATGGAAATCGTAGACTTTCATTGAGTTTGAAATGGGGCGTTTTTCCTAGGCGCGATATAAAATGAGAGGGCGTGGTAAATTCGGATTTTGTGCTGAGTGAGATCCCTACAAATAAAGTTTAAGTGTTCAGTGTTAAGGAAAAACTCTAATTAAGTATCTCTCTCTAACACCCAATCTCTCTCTCTCTCTCTCTTTATCTCACTATCTGTTCTTCGCTGTTATTTAGTGGATCGAGGACAGATCTTCACCAGGACATTGGCGGATCGAAGTGGGAGCGTCGTGGACATGTCACTAATGAAAAATGGGTGGATCGAGGTAGAATTTCTTCTGTTTTTGAGTTTTGATTCATGTTTAATTTAAAAATCCCTCATTTTCCCTTGTATCCTTGTTTTGGTTACATTGTTTATGGACGCACGAACACAGCTATCAAACCATGTTGAAAAATCACGTTTTGCTCATCGTGATCTTTAACCATTCTTACGGTACTTGGGAGCTTACAATTATGTGCGTCAAATATTCAACCAATTTCTGATTAGAGGCATGCGCTTCGATGGTCTCATCATAGGGATCACAATAATGGGCTCGAAATAATTTTTTTCAGGTAAACGGAGGAGCCGAGCAGGTCGGCGGCCGGTGTGGTGTGGCGGTATCCGACGGAGGAGCCGAGAAAGGTTGTGCGGGCATCCAGTGTGTGATGGCGTCGGGTGCTGCTGGGCATAGCTGGATGTCTCAGACGGCAGCGTCGACGAGTCCAGGAGGAGGCGAAGCTACGAGCTTAGGTGTTCATGGGTCGTGCGGGGTCCGGGCGGCGGTCGGGGCTTTGGAGCGGGACGAGGCGGCTTCATGGGAGTCAGAAAAGGGGGAACCGGTGTGCAGAGTCGTCGATCGAAGCAACACTGACAGGTGGTGTCGGTGAGCCCGAGCAGTAGTTGCCCTCATCTGGTCTCGGTCAGAAGGAGGCCCCGAGGTGCTGACCTTGAGGGGAGGACTAGACAGGACCCGCCTCTTACGAGTCCTTGAGTACGCGGAGAGACCAGCCACCCTGGCCAGTCTGTTCAAACAAACCGGGTCATGTGGCCTAGGGGAGGTTGTGTGGTCTGCGGCCAGCGGGCCGTGGTGAGATGGGCCGGACCCGCGGCAGTGTTACGGGCCGACGGTCTAGACCGGCCCATTTTGGGCCGCCTTTTGTTCAAGGTGGAATATATACTAAACGACACGTTCGTTTGATGTGCCATCAGAGGCTACGAGTTCGTTTCAGTAGGACAAACTTTTTGAATTGGGTTTCATGGTTTTGGGGTTATGCACTAGAAGACGGGTGACCCGAACGCTTTAATATAATAATATTAAATTATTATTAAAGCTCACAATGGACGTATTTGTGAGTCGGATGTCCGTTAGACGCGCCGTCAGAGGCGTTGTAGACCTGGAGTTGAGATGGTCCTTCCAAAGTTGGTTCCGAACCTTTTTGATTTTGTTTATGTTGCTCGGTGGCATGAAACACTTGATGTGAATAATTAATTATTTAATTAATTAATTAATTAATCTTGCGTCGAACCTAACTTCTGTTTGGGATGTCCGATTGACACACCATCATCAGCAGCCTGACCCCAGTCCTCCTGAAGAATTTTTCTGGTGCTTTCCGAAGTGTTCGGTTTGGAGACAAGGTGCGGCCCCTACGAGGCCGGGCTCACAAATTTTACGGTGAAAGTACACATTATCACCGACATCCATTTGGGGTGTTTGAATACTTTTTTCTGAGTGTTCTTCTGAGGTAATTGTGGCTGCGCAATCTGCTCGCCCAAATTCGGGCACGAGGCGCAGCCCCCATGAGGCGACTTTCAGAGATATGATTCATTTTTTTGACTTATGCTTCATAAGTCCATTCAAGGCAAATGAATATCCAATTCCTCACGGTTATCTGTAAGGAACACAATAATATGATCTGTGTGACGTGTTTCGGGGTCAAGGTATGGGCCCCACAGGGCCCTATCTGCATAACGCAGGGAGTTGCAAATTATACATCCAGAGTGCATTTTAGGCACCGTCAGTAGCATTGTAACCATGGAATCATGATGAATTTGACTTGGGTGGTTTCTTCCATTGAAGCCGGAGTTGAGGCATGGGCCCCAGGGGCTGTCTTTTAAGCTGTGTGCAGCATACCGTGACTTTTTCATCAGACGTACATTCAGTGAGAATTAATAGTGGTTTTGGTGTGTTTTTCTGAGAGAATCGTGAAGGCGCAGTTCGCTCGACCTTTTACATGACCAAGGTGTGGTCCCCACAAGACGTCATATGGGCATAAAGTGGCATTGAATATCATTTTTTCGAGATCCCATTTCCAGCGATTAGGTAGTTTATCTCGTGAGTTTTTCTACGACTATTACAATGGTGTAATCTATTTGAGTGTGCAGAGACTCTTTCAAGATCTCATTAAATGTGGAAACATGAATGGGAAATGGTCTGAGGTCACATTGACACACTCCAAAACTACGCACAGTAGCAGTGTTAGTGACACCCAGTGATGGCATAGGAAGTGCGTAGTTATCGGACCAGTTCCAGGTTTACCCTCCATCGGGGCTGGGTAATGGGTTACCCGTTGACCTTAGGGTTTTCCCTCCAATGGGGTTGGTAATTGGGTTACCCGTTGACATTAGGGTTAACCCTTCAACGGGGCTTGGCAGTGGGTTACCCGTTGACTTTAGGGTTTACCCTCTAGCAGGGTTGGGAATTGGGTTACCCGATGACCTCTTGGGGTTTACCCTCCAGCTGGGCTGGGTAGTGGGTTACCTGATGACTTCTTTCAGACTTAGCTTTTTCTGTGAGGTTGTTCAGTGACTTTTCTTCATGATTATCGGATCGGGACCCTTGGTTGTATGGTTTAGCAATGAGACAACTTTTTTGTATGAAACTGCTTGTCATCAGTGATGGATATCATTTAAACTATTGGAGACTTTTCTTGGGCTGATCATGGAGGTGGAGATCCCCTCACATTTTTTCGGGTTTCTTGTTGAGAATATATATATACACCCTAATTTTGTTCCAAATCCTTGGGTTTAGTTACTTTCTTTTGAATAGGGGCAAAGACGCATGGGGTATGCCACGTGCTTTCCGTGTCTAGCTCCACTTGGTTGAACGAGTCTACTTCCTTCCATTTGTTGGGTTGAGCTACACTCTCTCTATTATAATCTTAAATTGTTATTTTTTCTATCTACTACTCACCATTTTAGTACCTCATTTGTTGGTCCCTCGACCTTTCGATGCATCCTATTGTGTATCTTTATACTCACCCCTACTTGGATATTTCCCGCACTTGGTGTGCCCCTGCAGACGACGGACAGGTCGATCGAGAATACAGACGAGTGTAGAGGACTCATGAGCTTGGGATGTGTTCAGTGGTGGTGATAGTATTTTAAGGTGTGAGAATCACCAGCTATTTAATTTTGATTACCTATTTCCGGGTTGTGGAACCTTTCTAGTTGGGCATGTGTTTTTCCCTTTTCTGTTCAGTTTACTGGTCAGTATACTTTTCAGCACTTTAATTATTCTTTTCTAGAAGTTGATGCATGAATGAGGTTGGGTTATATTTGTTTGTACTTTGGTTTCCCCCCTGAACTTCTGTATTGAGTGGGATGTGTATGTATGTGGACATGTATATAGGCAAAGGCCTCCCAGAGATTGTTACGCCTTCGGTGCTTGTCGCTAGCCCCTGGCCTATGGATTCAGGATTGGGGTAGTTTCGGCTCGTGATTGGTAGGTTCAGGTCAAGAAAAAGTGGTATCAGAGGTGTTTAATTCCTTGGGTCATTGTTCGGACGTCCCTAAAAAGTAATTGGTTGAGTTTTGGGGGAATAGTTTCAATATGTCTTGAGAGCGGCTCTCAAGCCAAGGAGTCCAGTGATGGTGCAGCGGCCAACTTATCCATTCCCCAGGACCCTGATAACCCGCTGGTTGACTCAGCACACTGAGACATTTGTTGTAGGGAATTTGGTTCATGCATCATATAGTATTGATTATTTGAATGTCCTTCTAGAGACAGCTCCCCATTGTTGTTGGTATATATTTGCTCATTCGACTGCAGTACTCTTTGATCGGATTCAGGATGTCTCTGTGTTCATAGCCATCCAGGATACTAGCTCCGGTTCGTGACGACGAATCTGTGATAGATGAAGCCTCAGTTCAAGATCCATCATACGATTACCCTTTCTTCAGGTGTACAGGAAGCAGCACCTCCACCTGTGGTGTAGTAGGTAGTACCGGCAGTGAAGGCCGATGACGAGCGCAGGTTGGGTGCGCTACATGAGTTACAGTGTCAGAGACTGCTGAGGTTACATGGTGATCCATACCCTCAGACAGTGAAGGGTTAGCTATAGTCGGTGGTTCACCTCTTCAGGCTTGTTCGGACACTGATAGGTTAGATGGTGGCTTTGACAGGTAGTTTTTCCACCAATAAGTTTGGCGTTAGTAGATCCTGGGTTACTCAGATTCACGATGAGTCGGTAATCTCGTGGGATGACTTCTAGCAGCTGTTTTGTGAGGAGTACTACCCCTCCTACTTACTCTTTATACGGTTTCAAGAGCTGCTAGGGCATCAGTGGGGAGTGATGGCAGTGGCTGAGTACGCGATTAGGTTCACAGACCGTGCACGGTAATCTTTGGACGTGATCCATGATGGCTACTTCCAATCACAAAAGTTTGAGGGAGGTCTCTGTAGAGGATATTCATGCCAGTTTAGTGCCCTTGGGCATCCTCACCCATCTCGGGGTGCTAGAGTAGGCACTGGTGACAGAGAAATTTCTGTCAGAGGGAAGTCAATTGGCGGGGCCACGACACTAGAGGTCTCCCCTAGATGAGACTCAGGCACATGGTAATGGAAAAAATAGAGCATCGAGACATCCAAGGGAGGACTAGTGCTTTGATTGTGATGTGCGAGGTCACGTGATGTGAGACTACTCGACCAAATGTGCTGTGTTTTTCCTGATAGTTGGTAGATGAACCGCCATGATAGAGGCAGTGTCGTGATCATAGAAATTCTAGGTGAGGACAAGTTGGTCCCTATGGAGGTGTTGTTGGAAAAAAAAATCAGGAAGAACCTTGGTTGGCGGACGACTTTTCGAGGTCCTTCCACCACCACTAGGCAGCCCGTGTCTAGCTGAGGGAGCTGATGGACGGGGCTGCGGGCAGCTGTGTACTATGGATGACTACAATCATGTAACACATGAGATGATGAGAGGTACGCTATTTTTCCTTTTCTACTTTTCTTAGTATAACTTTTTTGACACTGAGGGAGGAACTCTTTTCGTCTAACTCTATGTTCGAGGGGTTACCGAGGGTGATGCAGGGTGTTGGTGTAACCCTGTGTTGGTATTGTCCGACCTAGCAATGAATGCATAAGAAAGTGGTTTTCTCCCTTACTGAGGAACATTTTTTTGATTCGATAAATACAATGAGGGAGAGTGAGTACCACCCAAAGCGGATATTATTGAGCTGTGGTGGATGAGTCCATCTGACATGTGCATTCATGGATGGGTTGTGCGGTGGAGTGTTAGAGAAGGTTCTGTATTTGCAAGTAGGGATTTTCTGCTGAAACCCCATTATTTTTCTTGAGGTGCCACTAGTGGGTTTGTAAGAGTGTCTGTTTTGGGGATTACTCACCTTCCAAGAGGGGAAAAGACACGTTCGGTATGCCACGTGCTTTCCGTGTCTAGCCTCTGGCGGCTGGATGAGATTTCTCACCTACCATGTTAGTTAGTACCTTGGGTGCTCAACATCAATCTTGATACCATTATCAAGTATAGGTCGAGGTCATGGACACCCCATAAACAGAACTACGTGATTAACTATGTGGTTTTGGTGATGGTCCTTGCCCTAAGAATGTGGAGATGATATCTTCTAGGAGAGCACTTTGTGGTTTGCTCAAACCACCAGTGAATCAGGTGTGTCTTTACCCAGAGAGACTTGAACCTGAGATGACGGCGAAGGTTTAAATTCTTGTAGGATTATGACTTCGATGTAGTCTATGTTCCGGAAAATTGAAGCGTTGTAGCAAATTCCCTTAGCAGATAGTTCCACGCTCGCAAGGTGCGGGAAATTTCATAGCAGTTAGCTTCCCTGCAGTTGACCCTATTGGAGCGGGAGGGTGAAAATTTTCTTCAGCAGATGGTGTTGACTCATCCACTTCCTCAACGTTAAGATAGTCATGGTTGTGATGCACTGACTCTGAAAACATGGGTGACCGGATATCCTTTGGTGTTTTACCAGATGTGTATTTTGAAGGAGGGAATCACGAGACCATGTTCCAGGAACAAATCGTGATTTCGGTCACGACGTGGAAGGTAGAGGTTCGGCTGGGGAAGACCCCTGAGATTCTTCAGTCCATTTGGGAATCGTTCAAGCGATTGAGAGATTTCCTACCATCATTCCCTACCCTCCCAATAGTAGGAGCGGGTGCACGACATCTTTCACATGTCGCAGCTGATGAGGTGCATGCGTGTTCCTACACATGTCATCAAAAGTATCAGAACTTATGATTCTGAACCATCCCTTTGGTTCGCATGTTGTGTCAACATGGTGTTGTGCATGTTTTTTTGGGAATGGGAGAGCTAGGTGTGAGCTCTGTATCCTATATTGTTATTCCACGTTTTTATTTTTGAGACCAAAAATTTGAAAGAGAGAATTATGTAGAGACCCAGGTTTTGCACTGAAAGACAATGGAATATTTTTACATATATTTCCAGAGCTAGGAACTATTATTGCATGCGATTACGAGGCCCGGTGCTCCCGGAATAAATTTTATATAAATATTAAGTGTTTTATACTATGAACATAGTGGGGTTGTATTTCCTCCTAAATGCTTGCTCTGATTCTAAATTTCAGGGCACTGTTGTGCCCAGAGCATGCCGTTAACCCTAGGTGGGGTGTAAAATTTGTGGGCGCTAGCCTGGTGTGAGATATGTCACCCAAGGGAAAAAATTTCATTTTAAAATAATGACTTAGTGAGTTTTATAACTGGATTTCTTTTCAAATAACTTTCAAAAAAAATTCTCTGAATGGAAATACGAGACCTCCGTTGTGCTCGAAAAGGGTCATTTTGCCTAGGTGTGATATAAAATGAGAGGGCGCGGTGAATTCAGATTCTACGCTGAGTGGGATCCCTATAAATAGAATTTATGTGTTTAGGGTTAAGGAAAAACACTAATTCACTCTCTCTCTCTAACACCCAAGATCTCTCTTTTATCTCTCCAGCCATTCTTCGATGTTTTTCGTCAGATCGAGGAGCGATCTCCGCCGGAACTTTGGAGGATCGAAGCGAGAGTGTCGTGAACGCGTCGCTAACAAAAAAGGGGCTGATCGAGGTAGAATTTATTCTATTTTTGAGTTCTGAATCATGTTTTAATTTAAAAATCCCTCATTTCCCCTTTTTTCTTCTTTTTGGTTACATCATTGATGGCCGCATGAACACGGCTATCAACCCATGCTGAAAAATAATGTTTTTTTCATCGTGATCTTCAACCATTCATTGGGTTCTTGGGAACTTACAATTAAGCGCGTAAAATATTCAACGGATTGTTGATCATAGGCATGCGATTCGATGGTCTCATTGAAGGGATCTCAAAAATGGGCTCGGAATAATTTTTTTTGGGTAACCAGATGAGCTGAGTAGGTCGGTGGCCATTGTGGTGTGGAGGCGTCTGGTGGAGAAGCCGAGAAAGGCCGTGTGGAAGGCCGGTGTGGGGCAGCGTTTGCTGCGGCTGGGCAGATCCGGCTTTCCCGGACGGTGGTGTTGGCGAGTCCAAGAGTAGGAGGAGCTGCGGGCTCTGGTGGGCTTTAGTCGGGCGGAGTCCGGGCGGCGGTTGAGGAATCAGAGTAGAATGAGGCGGATTCAGGGGAGACGGTGAAGGGGTGGCCAGTGTGTGGAAGCATCGGGAAGAGCAGTGCCGGCAGGCGGTGTGGGAGAGCCTGAGCGGCAGTCACCCTCGGCTGGTCGTGGTCGGAAGGATGCCCCAAGGTGGTAACCTGAGGGGGCGGATGAGACAAGACCTGCCTCTTGCGGGTCCTTGCGCACACGGAGAGACCGGCCCCCCTGGCTGGTCTGTTCTGTCCATGTGGCCCAGTGGAGGTGGTGCGTGCCACAGCCAGCGGGCAGTAGCGAGCTAGGCCGGACCCGTGGCTGGGCCATGTGGCGGTGGTCGGGACCGGCCCATATTAGGCTCCCTTCTGTTCGAGGGGGCATATCTCCTAAACTGCACGTCCGTTTGATGCCCTGTCAGTGGCTACAGGTTCATATTATCAAGACAGAAATTTTGAGTTAGGTTTTGTGGGTTTTTGGTTCTGTTCCCGAAGACGGGTGACCTGAAATGCTTTAATTAAATAATATTCAATTAGTACTAAATCTCACAATAGATGTATCTGTGAGCCGAATGTTCATTTGATGCACCGTCAGAGGCTTTGTGGCCCAGGAGATGAGATGGTCCTTCCAATATTGGTTCAGAACCATTGCAGTTTTGGTTCCATTGCTCGGTGGCATGAAATTCTTGAAGTGAATAATTAATTAATTAATTAATTAATTAATTAATCTTGTGTCAGACCTAACTCTTTTTTGGGATTTCCGATTGACGTGCCGCCAACGGCAGCATGACCCTAGTCCTCGTGCGGACTTTTTGAGATGCTTTTCGAAGTGTTTGGGTTGGTGACAAGATGCAGGACCTACAGGTCCATGTTCACACGTTTTATTATGAAACACCACTTTATCACCGACATCTGTTAGGGTTGTTTTAGTTCTCGTTTCTGAGTGTTCTTATGAGGGGATTGCTGCGGTGCAATCCACCCGCCCAAATTCGGCTCCGAGGTGTGGGCCCCATGAGGCGGCTTTCGGACGTATGCAATGTTTTTATGACTTATGATTCATAAGTCTGTTCAAGTCAAATGAATATCCTAAGACTCATGGTTATCTGCAGGGAATGCAATGGTATGATCTGCGTGACGTGTTTTGGGGTCAAGGTATGGGCCCCAAAGGGCCCCATTTTCATAATGCGGGGAGTTTCAGCTTCTGCATCCAAAGTCTGTTTTAGGCGCTGTCAGCAGCGTTGTGACCCTGTCATTGAGATGATGTTGAGCTGGGTAGTTTCAGGCATTGAAGCCGGAGTTGAGGCGTGGACCCCACAGGTCGTCTTTTAAGTTGTATACAGCGTACTGTGACCTTTTCATCAGACGTCCCTTCGGGGTGAATGAATATTCATTTTGGCATGTTTTTCAGAGAGCATCATGATGTTGCAGTTTTCCTGACATTTATCAAGCCGAGTTGTGGGACCCACGTGACGCCGTATGGGCATAAAGCAGAGTTGAATAACCTTTTTTTCAGGATCCCGTTACGAGCGATTAAGTAGTCTATCTCGCATGTTTTTCCATCAGGATTACAATGGTGTAATTTGTTTGAGCATGAAGAGCCTCTTTCAAGATCTCATTAAATGTGGAAACATGAAAGGGCATTGGTCGGAGGTTCCTTTGACGCACTCCAAACCTACGCACAGTAGCAGTGTTAGTGACACCTAGTGATGCCACATGCAGTGCGGAGTTATCGGACCAGTTCCAGGTTTACCCTCCAATGGGGCTGGGTAGTGGGTTACCTGTTGACCTCTGGGTTTACCCTCTTGTGGGAATGGGTAGTGGGTTACCCATTGACTTTAGAGTTTACCCTCCAATGGGGCTGGACAGTGGGTTACCCGTTGACTTTATGGTTTACCCTCCAGCAGAGCTCGGAAGTCGGTTACCTGATGACCTCTTGGGTTTTACCCTCCAGCTGGGCTGGGAAGTGGGTTACCTGATGACTTCTTTCAGACTCAGCCCTTTCTATGAGGCTAGTCAGTGACTTTTCTCCGTGATTATCAGAGTGGTACCCTTGTTTGTATGGTTCAGCGATGAGACATCTTTGTCATACGGGACTATTGGGCATCAGTGATGGATATTCTTTCAACTGTTGGCTACTTTTACTGGCATGAGCTTGGAGACAGATATCCCCTCGCATTCGTTCGAGTTTCTTGTTGACCATATATATATATACACCCTACTCTTGTTCCCACTCCTTGGATTATATTACATTCCTTCTAGGAGGGGTAAAGATGCACAGGGTATGCCACGTGCTTTCCGTGTCTAGCTCCTCTTGGTTGGACAAGTCTACTTCTTCATTTTATTAGGTTGAGCTTCACTCTCTCTACTATACTCTTACACTGTTCTTTGTTCTTTCTATTTATCACCATTTTAGTACCTCCATTGTTTCTCCCTCGAGCTTTTGGGGCATGCTACTGAGTATCCTTATACTCACCCTTACTTGAGCTTTGCCCGCACTTGGTGTGCCCTTGCTGATGATAGTCGGGTCGATCGAGACTACGAAGGAGCGTAGAGGACACATGAGTTTGGGCTGCATTCAGTGGTTGCAGTAGGATTTTCATGTGTGAGACTCATCTGCTGTTTACTTTTATTTACCTATTACCGGGTTGTGGATCCTTTCTAATTCTGTGCGTTTTTTCCCTTTTTTGTTCAGTTTACTGGTCATTATACTTTTCAACATATTACTTGCTCTGTTCTAGAAGTTGATGCACGACTGAGGTTAGGTTATAGTTGTTTCTACTTTGGTTTCCATTTTACCCTGCAATTCTGCATTGAGTGAGCTGTATGTGTGTGTAAGTGTACTTAGTAAAAGGCCTCCCCGAGGTTGTTACTCCTTCGGCACTTGTCGCCAGCCCCTGGCCAATGGAGGCAGGCTTGTGGCAGTTGCGGCTTGAGACTGGTAGGGTTGCGTCGTGACACACACAATTCAAAGGGAATTCACCAATAGATAAATATTCAATATGGGTATGTGAATGTTTTTTTACCTAGATATTTGGGGTTATAAATATCTGTATGTAACAAGATTAAACATCTAAAAAACAAAATAATTCATTCCTTTCAATCCTCTCATACATTAGGTCTGTGAATAGAAGTGGAAAATGATATTTCTTATAGGTAAAATTTATCTTTTTTTAATCTAACAAATTTTCAATTTAGTTTCCTTATTAACTATGATTTTTTAATTCCTTTCATTGGTGATAACTTTGAATCACCCTTTCATTGGGTCTACATGGATTTAACTGACCCAAGAACTATTAAAACGTTGTTATATAATTCTAGGAGTTCTAATTTCATCAATTTGTTTCTTAAAGTTTATTTCAATGTTATAAAAATTCTAAATTTCTAAATTATAATCAAGTATTTAATCACTCTTACATGACCTGAAATGTTTTATAACTACCACTGCAAATTTTGTTTCAAAATATATTATCCAATAAACTTGTCAATATATTTAAATTGTTCATAACTATGATTATTAGTTATTTCATCCAATGTTAAAGTTGGGATTTATTCACAAAATATTCTGGGAAATTCCTTAATCCCAAAAAATATAATTAAAACATCAATCTAATCCTCTCAGGTGGAATAGAATTGTTATCTAGAGATTTATATTTTTCATTTTTCATTTGTTTTCCTCGTTTTAATAGTTTTTATTATGGTATTCTTATAAAAATTATCCCTGAAACTCTATCATCCTAAATTTTTTGAAAAAATTTACAGATATGAGTTTGGGGATATTTTTTATTTCGTCAAATTACATTATTTTTTTCCCAGAAATTAAAATTATCATACGCATTGATAGATCATGTATAACACCTTTAGTGAGTAGGAAAGACTTGCCCCTGCTGAATGGTACTTCCTTGCCACAATCCACCTCTATGATCATTAAATAGGTAGGAAAAATAGTTTTTGTACCCCAAAAGAGAATGCCATTATCACTACCCAACCCGATCCTGGGATCCAGCCTCAACTACCCAAAGACCCCCTCGATAGGACATGGGTTGGCGATAAGTGCGAAAGGAAAAAAACTCTGGAAGGCCTTCTCCTATAAACCTATACACATGCACACAACCAACTCAATGGAAAGGTGTAGAGGAAATTAAGAAAAGTTGAAAACTGTTATAATATAAAATGAACATAGATGATCCTCTAAATTGTACAAGAGTACGGTAGTGAAAAATAAGTATTAAAGGGGAAAAATAGACACCCAAACCATAAATCTGTCCCAATAAGAATAAACTGAAAAAGAGTAACAGCTGGGAGAGCTCCACTCTTGAATTCCAATTTTAACCACTGTAGGTATTCCACACAACATGTATCCATAAGCTCCTCTAAGATCACGGTTGACATATCCACCATATGCAATATACACGACACGTGTTGGGAAAACCTTGTGCATGGGTGAGTACATACATACCTAGTAGAACTCATCCAAAAGGTGAATGAGAGTGGTAAGAGATATAGTGAAGAGGAAATCAATAGAGAGAACAAGGCATGGTAAAAGAGATTGGAAAGAGTATAACTTAGCACATCAATACAGTGAAAGTAGACTCATCCAAACAGAAGGATCTAGAAACGATGTGGAGATGAACTCCCTGTAAATTATTCTCTACCTATAGTAGGAAAGTATACTCATCCAACCATGAGAAGATAGACACGGAAAACATGTTGCATTCCCCATGCGAATTCGCCTCTCCTAGAAGAAGAGTAACCAAGACCAATGGAGTAAGTACTGTAATAGGATAGATTTATATATACATTTTCAGTGATAGAATCCCAAATGAGAGAGTATGAGGATCTCCATCTCACTGCTCTACCCAAGAAATTGAGTAGCCAATAGGTCCATGTAAAACCATCGGTGATGCCCAACATCTTATATGTATTCTCAAGAGGTACAAGTCAAAGAGAATCAAATCAATGCACCTGGATACTATCTTATTTGGATGGAACTAACTCTCCCACACAGTTTTAGATTTCATCGCAAGAACGCATCTCGGTGGGGTAAGCGCCTCACTTTTTTTGAGTACAATGGTATGTTGAAACATGCCTCTCCATAATGTTTCTTAGTTGAGGGTACTATTTATCAGTAACCATGGAATGCCACTACCCAATCCTTCTGGAGGGTACCATTCAGGACTGCACATGGGAATTCGACTACACAAACACTAATAAAAAGAATTTGTGATGAGTTTTTAGGAGGATTCTATTGCCCATTCTAGCCGGAGGGTCACACCGTGAAGGTAATCAAGGGATACAATGCTCAAACTAGCTGAAGGGTTAGCCCATAATGTCATGTAACTCCACTACCCAGATCCCATTAGGGAGTAACTCACAATCATCAGGGACTACACTGCCCTGTTCTATTGGAGGGTCAGCTCATAATTATTAGGGAATACACTACCTAAACCAGTTGGATGTCAATTCCAAAATCATTGAGGACTACACTACCCAGCCTAGAAGGAGGGTCATCCCAGAACTTCTTTGATAATAATGTCTGATCGTTGTCATCATTGGGTTTCATTTCTATGAATTTCAACCTATAATAGTTAATTTGTATTTTAATACCCATTTTGGAGGGAACCATCATGTTCTACGTTAAAAGTAACTCAGGATAGGCATCTCATGGGCCAAAATCTGAGACTAAATTATGAATATAAAATAGGTAGAATATTTGTAATGAGGTACATGACGTGTATGGGCCCACATGACATGTGACCCAACCTCATCACATGGGCATGTACCTTTCAATCCTCGGGTATTAAAAATTTTATATGCACCCCTTGGCATTACAATGTATGCTTAGAATATATGGAATATCTTGTCAAGAGGATTTTTGGCATGTGATTCTCCTCATTGGTACGAAGGAAAAAATGCAATTTCACTGACATGACTCCTAAAACAGAATAGAAAGCTTTGAACGCATCTATTAATACATATTCTCAAATCTCACAAGAGTAGGTGATGATCTAAGACATAAATTCTCTTCAAACACATTAGAATGATATTCCACTAATTTTCCCTTCATGTTTTCACATTTAATGAGATTATGAATAAGGTTCTACAAATAATAGTGAGTAGAAAACTAAGAGGCCTTAGATAACGAAACAGATCCCACCATTGCGATCTTTACGAAAAGCATGGAGGATCAACTATTCATTCTCCCGAATCAAACAATCGGTGATAAAGCTGCATTTCATAGACTTGTGCATGATTTTTACCTCATAAAGACTATTCCTCAATACCAAAATAAATTATATAGATCTCACCATTATGATCCGCACATAAAAGTGCAACGGATCAATTATTCTTTTTCCTCAATCGGTCACCAGATGAAAAGGTCATATTTCACCCCATTACACACGAATGGTGTCTCGTTGGTCCCACTAATTGATCTCAATTTAAATTCCAAATATTTTTCCTAAAAGGGCTTCCTCATATTCAGGTTATCATCATTGCTGATAGAAAATACTATATACATCACATACATGAGTAATGTCGGATCAATGATTTAATAATAATATCAAATTTATCACTTCACGGGAATTTTTTGGGGCCAAATCAGGGGTTATAGAAAATGATCTAAAATAGTCTTAAAATGACTATATCGTATATCGGATCATGCATCCACTAATGGTGCATCAATCAGATGCATCATAGAGGAGTTATGAGGGTTCAAATAAATAAATAGATATTATTATTATTTTTTAAATTTTTATTATTATTTTATTTCTTTCCAGAAATGGGTTCAATCCATCCATTGTTTTCAATGAGGTCTACCTCCTTTGCACACCCTGGCTTTTGGAAACTACTTCCCTCAATGGACTACCCATGTCCACCTCCTCACAAGACTAGAGTCGTCACCTGACTGCCTCCCTGCTCCAATGCCCTACCATGTGGACTCGCCTTCTCACCTCACTAGACCCATGTGAACCACCATCCTAGACATATTTCATCAATACTGTGCGCATGATCCACCACCTCTACCTTCTGTCTCACCGCCGATGTGCTCCTCCCTAGTTCCACGGACCGTCTACTATTACAACCTAGACATTCCATCTGGGCTACCTTTCACACGACCGAACCTCCTATTGTGCACCGCATGAAGCCTCCACCCCTTTGATGAGCCACATCACCTTCCTTACAATATAAATAATTTTAAATGATTGCAGATCTGTCATCTTTAGTTTGTGATATACATAGAACTGGTTTCCAATCATGTTTCCATCGACATTCCACAAATCCGCCCCAACTCCTGGTCCCCAATCGAGCTCTATTCTCCCGATAATTGTTCATCCATGAATCCCAATGTTCTAATGGTGAATAACACATATAAGGAGTGGACGAAATCAAATATTAAAAGGGTTTGTATCATTTTCCAACTAATCAAGAGAAAGTGATTTGGGTTAGGAAAAACCGATAAAGAAATTAATTCTAGAATTTAGCATCATACAAGAGGCACAGATTTAAGAAGGAATTTTCAACTTGCTCAAACATTTCATCAATGGAACTAAAACACCAAATACATGTTCTACCAAGATTGGATTGATCACTGTTGATTAAGATCACACTTTCTCATTGATTAGAAGAATTTTTTGTCTTCATTTCACTTTTATCCACCTGGATCTAGGGATTTGTCGTTGTTCTTCCTTCATCATTCTATAATGAGATAGAGAGAAAATGTGAGGGGAGACCATTGGAAAAATTTAAATTTATGCAGATAAATTATCTTAATCAACAATCTATATCCTTTAATTAGGTTAAAAAAGGAAATTATGAATTGAGTAAAATAATTCATTTAATCACTTAAATGTACCGGCTATGAGTGAGGGGTCCGAACATCCCACACCGACTCATTTTATCTCATTCATATGGTAAACACCACATTCTGGACCCAACAGTGGTCATGGAATTCTGATCGGATCAACTATTTAGGATATATTTTATTATTTCCAAAAACATGTGTTCACTCATTAAAAATAATTTTAATTTTTTAATAGAATTAATTTCTAGCACACCGGCCCTTAAAATCACCCAACATCTCAGTGGAAAGATCTAAAATTATTCCAAGGAATATTCCAATGTATGAAATATAAAAATTTGAGTCACTACATTATTCCCTTATTCAATGATTTCCGTCCTTGAAAATAAAAAAATAAGAGAAGATGTGGGGACACTGAACCTGCAATTGGATCATCCCTACACTGGGATGTAGCAAAAGGAGAAGTGTGAAAATACCTCATCGTGACTCCTCATAATGTAATTTGAGTCACAGTTCATCCCTGAATGATTTGATTTCCTTCTTCATAAAAATCCCTCGGGTGGAACTCTTTACGATGTCTGGCCATGCAAGACCTCCTAATCAATGTCTCCAAGATAATACTCTCTCACATTATTGGGAATCGAAGGAGTCATTTCCTTCAATTGAAGAAAAAATATACCCTCCTAATCTACCACGTCATCAAGGTTGATGCTGATAACACAAGATTACCAATGAACCAGAAATGTGGGTAAAATCATCCAACCTTATGAATATAGACAAAGAAAGAACATGTCATTCCCCAGGTGTCTTTTCCTATTCTGGAAGGAGAGTAACCTCATTCTATCAATTCCTCCACAATTTTAGTGGCATTCCATGCAAAAAGGGTCAAGAATAAAAAATTCCACTAGAAATGGTTGAACCTACTCTAACACTCCATCACACATCATCGACACAGGGTTACACCGACACCACTGCGTAACCCCAATTGAAACTCATTTAAGGAGTAGAAATTAAATATTTTATCACAACAGTGATTCAAAATTTCTACTACAGAACGTATAATGGGAAAAAAGCGTACATCTTATCATATTCTCCCATGTGGGATAATATACATCCAAAGACTAATTTTGTCCATTTCTTCGGCCTCCAGCTCCCTAAGACTGACGTGGGCCACCTAGTGGTGGTGGTGGATGAAACTCAAAACATCATCCCCCACCTGAATCTCCTAATGCTCCTCCTCAAACTCTGCTTACCTAATGACCACCCAATCCCTGCCCTCCCTGGCCACGACACTTTCTCTACCATGGACATCCATCCACTGCCTATCTAGGATGATCAGCTCAACTCATCAGGAATTCCAATTCCAGGTCACCTCTCCTATTACAATTATAGATTTTTCCCTCTCTGTTCTATCTCAGTTCTCTATGCTGACCCTGTATAACATGACCATGGCTTCACATCTTCTAACAAAAGGTTCTCCTATTCTATGTTCTCAGGAATCTACCCTGCTACTATAGATGCCCCAAATCTATTACACTCATTTCCATCTATAACTATCTAGAGTCCCTCCAACATAAATATCTATGTAACAGTTTCCTGCTCCATTATTCTGATATAGGTAGGGATAAACAAGGGCACCACACTAGCCTAGATCTCTCTACGGAATCCCTGATAAAACTTCTCTGCTTGTAATTATCCATCATATATTACAAAAAGAGAGTCCCACATAAGGAATGTGAACCTCTCTGCATACTCTTCAAATTTCATCCATCTCTATTTAACTTTCAAAAACTCTTAAATCTGAACAGAGCATAAGCATGAGGGGTAGTACTCCTCATGAACCAGCTACTGGAAGTTGTCACAACAGAGTGTTGACTCATTTTGTATTTGAATAACTAATCTCCCCCAACAACAAGATAATATGTCAAAAAATAGTGGACTCATAATCCACCATCTGATCTGTATGTTTCCGAATAAGCCTAAAGATACAGGAAACCGAATCTAGCCAATCCTCTACTTCCTGGGGATCTGGCTCGCCACAGAACCTCAGCAGTCTCTGAAGCTAGAATTCACAGAGTTTAGTCATCATGTACACATCCTAAACCTAATTTATTGTTACTAACTACTAGTATCAAGTGTAGGTGCTTCTACCTATCCATCTAGAGGTAGGGGATCATTGGATGGACCCTGAAGGGAGGCATCAATGATCATAGTGTCATCATCACGAATCGAAGCTCGTATTCTATTTGGTTGTGATCATAAAGGAACCCTAAAAGTTATAATGGAGTACCGCAATCGTATGTGAATATATATATATTAATAATGACAATGGAGAGCTGACTCAAGATGGACAGTCAATGAAGAAATACAATATGATGCATGTACTATTTCTCCCTGCAAATAATGTCTTAGGGTGATGAGTTGACAAGTGAGTAATCGTGGTCTGGGTGAATGACAACATTGTTCCCCAACACCATCACTAGACACTATTTCTCAAGAGACAATGTTGGGGCATGTTTACAATGTTTCCCTAAACCCAACCAAGATTTTTTAGGTAAACATCTAAACAATGTCCCAAGGGTTGAACCACCTCTGAAACCACTCTGTTACAACCTAACCAAAGCTAGGGATCAATATGAAACTACCCCAAACACACATCCATAGGACAAGGGTTGGAGAATACTGTTGAAGGCACAAAAAAACTCTATGAGACCTTTGACTAAGAACCTGTACACATGAATTCATCCAACTGAATGAAAACATTTATAAATAATATAGTAAAAGTGAAAAATAATATAAAGTAAAATTAACATGAATGATCCTCTAGATGGTATAAGAGTATGGAAGAGTAAAATAAAAAAATAGTAGAAAAACACACACCCAAACAAGAAATATATCCCAACATAATGGAAACTTAAAATGTGTAACAATTGAGAGAGCTCGGCTGTTATATCCCAACTCCGACAATCGTACGCGGTCCATGAAGCCGGTATCCCAGAACTCCACTGAGATCATGATCAACATGTTATCCTTATGAAAAAGACATGGCATGTGTTTTTAAAATCCCATGCAGGGGTGAGTTAATACATATCCAGTCGAATTCCCCCAAAAAGGTGAAGGGGGGGTAGTATGAGATACACTAAAGTGGAAAGAAGTCGAGATAACAAGGAATGATTAAAGAGACTCAAAAGAGTACAACACAACCCCAAAAAAGAGTGAAAGTAGACTCATACCAAAACCAAGAGCTACAAATGGTGAGGATAAGAACTCCCTATCGATTATTCGCTGCCTATAACAGTAGAGTAGACTCGCACAACAATGTGAAACTAGACACAGAGAGCACATGGAATATCTTGCTCGTCTTCAACTCTCTTGGAAGGAGAGAAACCAAGACCCAAGGATTGGGTATTATAATAGGATATATATAAGTGTGTGTGTGTGTGTGTCTCCTCAGTCGAATAATCTGAAATGAAATATTAATGGGATCACCATATCATAGCACAACCCAAAGAAGTGAGTATCCAACCATTCCATGTAAAACCATTTCCGATGTCTAGTATCTCGTACATTTTCCCATGAGGCACATGATATTGTGGATCAAATCACCACACCTCGATACTATCCTCCTAGGATGAAACTGACTCTACCGCACAACTTCAGATCAGTTCACAAGAATATTTCTCATCTTGGAAAGAGTCCCTTTTTGTTGTAATTACAAAGTTATGTTGAACCATGCCTCCCCACTATTCCTCACAGTCAAGGGTCTTCTCTGTTGGTCGCTGAGGAATTCCACCACCCATTCCTACTAGAGGGTACCACTTGAGATAATCAAATAAGAATGCCACTACCTAGACATTGTTGGAGGGTAAGACATGTGAGTTGTTGGGGGGATGCTACTACCCAGTACAGTTGGAAGGTCACACAATGAAGTTCATCAGTAACTACACTGACCAGCCCTACTTGAGGGTCATCATGGAATGTTTGTGAAATCCGCTGCCCATATCCCACTAGAGGGTACCTCGGAATCATCAGCGACTATAGTTCCCTATCCCACTAGAGTTTCATCCTAAAATAATTGGTGAATACACTACCGGTCACATCTATGGGGTCATCCCAGAATCATTCGGGAATACACTACACAACCTAGCTGGAGGGTCATCCCAAAACTGCTCTGGTATGCCTGCCTGATCGCTACCATCATCAGGTGTCGTCTATGAGCATTCCCACCCATACCATTCTTGTGGTATCCCTAAATATTCTTATGAGGGAACCATATTTTCTATGTGAAAAACATTGAAGATATGAATTTCATATGCCAAAATATAAATCCAAACAAATGATATACAATAGGTAGAATATTCATAATGAGGTACATAGTGTGTATTGGGCCAACATAACGTGTGACCCAGCGTCATCACCTGGTCATGAACCTAGCCATCCTCAAGGACTAAACTATGTATATGAACCAGTTATCATGATAGTGTACTCCCAATGTACATGGAATATCAGTTCAAGAGGATGATGAGCGCATGATGCTTGACATTGATAAGAAGGAAAATATGTAATTTCACTGACCCGCCTCCTCAAACAGCCCTGGAATCTTTGACCATATCTGTTCATACATCTTTTCCACTCTAAAAAGAGTCGATGCTGACCTAATCCATGTATTTTCTTCAAACACAACATAAGGATATTTGATTGATATTCATTTTATGATTCCATATTTTGTTAGATCATGGAAAAGGTTGTGCACATCACAGGGAGCAGAAAATTGGGAGGTGTCAGATAACCAAACAGATCTCACCATTGCGATATTTTTGAAAAGCACAAAAGATCGATTATTTATTCACCTAAATCAAACACACAGTGATGAGGATATATTTAAAATCCTTGCAAACGAGTAGTACCTTGTGAGGCCCGCACATCAATCCATAAATAAATTATAATGATCAAACCATTGTGATCCTTGTGAAAAAATTCATGGAATTGGATATTCATTTTACTCTATCAATCACCTGAAAAGAAAGTCACATTTTGCTGCATTACGCTCAAATGGAATCTCATGGTTCCCATTCCACAATCTCGATATAAAATCCAAATGTTGGTCTAAAAAAATTTGTCTCATATATAGGTTGACGTTTCCACTGACGTCGTATCAAATGGACGTCACATGTAGGAGTTATTGAAGATAGAAGATTTAATAATAAAATTAAATCTACCATTTCATGTGAATTTCATCGGCCAAGGTTGTTGGTCAGATAATATTATCCTAAATGGTATTAAATGACTGTATGGTAAATGGGATCATGCCTCCACTGACAGTGCATCAATTGGACACCGCATAGGAGGGATGTAGTTGTTTAAATAAATAAATAAATAAATAAATAATAATAATAATTTTATTATTATTTATATTATTATTATTAATTCCTTTATATCTTTCTGACATAGCATTTCTGCGAGTAATGTTTTTTTTGGTTTTATAACAAAAAATCAGGAAAGGGGATCAGGGTTCCCGTATTTTTAAAAATGGGTCTGGGATGTGTGAATGGCATTCACGCATTCGAGCCCCCACTAAAGATGCATGAACCCCGTTCACGCATCCTCTCAAGAGTAGGGATGCATGAATGGGGTTCACACATCCCACAGAGAGCTTAAATATTTTTCAATATTTATAAATATTAATTACAAACTAATACACTTAAAGTAAAAAATAAGAAATATTAATAAATATCAATTAAATAATATTAAATATTGAAATAATGTTTATAATTATTAATAAATATTAATGAATAATAGATATTCATTAAATCATTATTAATATATATTTTTGGTGCACTAATCGATTTGGGAAATAATGTCATCCTCTACCAACTGATCATGATACCACATGAAACAAGATCTTATGCACTTATCATCAAGGGTAATCCAATTTTTTTTTAGGATGAAGATATTAAATTTGATATGTAACTTTTATTAGAATAATCAACATAAAACTCCTAAAATAACTTTAACAAATAGATCAAAAATATTCAAATGAAAAAAAGAAGCATAAGTGGACTTTGAGCGCATTCATAATTGAACTTTTCATATGTCTTTGATTAATTTAATTACAAACTCTTCTTATTCAGATTATTATTTTTTGTTAACAAATGAAGAGGGATTTAGAAAAACATTCCTCTTTTAACAACATTATCTTCATTAAAATTATACAGTAATTTGGTTTGATTCTAACGAATATACTAATTCTGGAAATAATTTCATATTTTTTCATTTATCCCCCCTCAAGGGAAACACTCATTAACATCTTTATAATGGTGAATATTTCCAATAATGGTATTCAAGATGTTGTAATACAGAGAATACAATAAAATTTATCTTTGGCTTATGAATGTCGAGATTTGAAAACTTATATAACTTCATCTAGGATGATCTTCTTTAATACATATTTTTCAGGATACCAAAACATGATCTAACCATGATGAACTTATATAATATCCAAAGAGGCTCTTATAAGAAATGTTTGAGTAATACTATGAATCCTAGCATGGATATTCATTATAATTTCTATTAAATTTATATTTTTTGAATGGATTGACTATTCTCTAATATATACTATGAAAGATATAATTCTATCATCTTTCACTCACTCACATCATCCCAACATGTTATAGTTATACATCTATTTTTTATAAATATCCTCATATGGTTCCATTTTTATTCTAGAGTGGAAGTTGTTATTATATATGTATTCCACTAATAAATGTTGTCGATCACAATATCCCTTGAAATGGATCAAGAAATATACTAGCTGATCTTCAATACATTGAATAATCCTTTTAGAATAACTATTATTTTATGTGTGGTAAGTAGTTCAAATCTCATTTTTTTATCCAATGCTTGTTAAATAATTCCCTAAAACATCATAGAGATCCTTGGGTCTCTATTAAATATAATATAAAGATTTAATCCATGTAAACTTGCCTCTTTATTTATATATTGGTAAGTTGATAGAGTGTGAAACACTCTCAAATAGTAAGGAAGTAAGAAAACAACGTATGTTGATCAACTATAAACTGAAATGAATTATTTATTATGTAGGTATTTATAAGACCAATGATGAATTACATGGTGATGTTTTATATTTTAATGGGTAATAGTGTAATCATCCTCTTTTACCTCTTTCATCCGTCCTTTACTTACTATAAAACTAAGATTTGAGATGCATACTCAATAATCTCACGCTTTAGGTTGTCCCATCGAAAATGATCATTGAGTTACCTATACATCTATTTGATTATAGGGAATGTAGATAAAGAAAATATTTGAGAGTTATTCAATATTTTTTTTAAAAATACATATAGATGATGTTTTGGATATTTTTGGTTGTGTTTGTTAACAAATAATGTTGAAAATGTTCCAGACTGGAGAAGACTATGAGGTATTATGGAACTAAATGATCCAGAAAAGATAAAAGTCTATTTGAGATGATTTTGAAGGGTTTAAAATATATGGAATTATTTTTACACATATTATGCACTCCACTATATTACTGGTCATATGCCCATATCTATTGCCATCATCGTATGCTAATGACCATTTTTCCTTTCTAATTTGCATCATAAATTCATATACCTCCTCATTAAAAGTTTGAAACTCTTCAAGATGTTGATCAAACATTCCTTGTTTGGGGTCATATTATGAAACCATAAGATAATAACGTATTAAAATGGAAATTAAATTTTGTAAAAAAAAAGAAAGTTTAGAAATCCATACCCAACTTGAGGATCACCTTCCCTATGGCCTCATCTCTAAAATGCTTATGCACATTACTTGCAATATGTCTAATGAAATAACGATGATAAGAATTCAGCTCAGTCCAAGAAACCTCATCACTACTCACGACCTCTATAACCGCTCGATGATGGTCAGATATCAGACACACACCCTGTTTTTGCGTGACATGAACAGGTACACATGCCAAAAACCAGGTCCAGCATTTAAAAATTTCTTTTTCAACAATAGGAAAAGAATGTTTCAGAGGAGCGCGATTACCATCCTATGTGGCAGCAATGAGTAGAACACCTGTATACTTCCCAAAAATGAACGTGCCATCTACTTGAATAAATTGTTTACCATAGGGAAAGGCAACAATGCACGGTCTGAATGCCCAAAAAATCCTATTGAACATCACCTTTGACCGATCAACTCGATGATTCTGGGATACATACTCATCACTATCCAACTAGTAAACAATATGATTACTGAGAGAAAACAATTCCATAAGCTATGGAAAAATCGCATAAGACTCATCCTAATCACCATATAATTTTACAATTTATTTCTATTTTTCTTTCCAAGATTTGTTGTATGATATCTTATAGCTATACAACTGTTGAATTCTTTCCTGAACAAGGGAAATAGGAACATCCTGAAATGTTCGTATCATCTCACAAATAATAGTAGATATAAACTCTGCATCAAGGGAAGAGTGTTCTTGTGCCAAGATGGGATGCAGACAAGTGTGTGAGCCTTCTAATTTGGTTATCTTTCAATATCCATAATATTTATCAAATATTTATCTTAATCGAAATTTACATTATGAACCATATTTTTTACAATGAATGAGATATTTGGTCTTCTTTAACTCATCAACCACAAATGTGAAATGTCACTCAATGTGGTATTACTTTATCACATTTTTCATAGCCAGTTTACTTTCGAACTCTTGCCCAACATATATGGCATTATCATTTGATGCAGGCCTATTCCCTATAATTCCAGGGAATTCAGAAGCAGGTGTAATGACATCCCAATGAAAATGTTGTTCACGAGACATTCCTTCAACTAAGGAACTCAAAACTGAAGGCTAATTACCACTAACTGGTGGATGTAGTGGATGTCTATCTCTCAAAGGAACCTCAGAAGGTTCATTCCAACCACATCATCTCCTGATGACTCCCCTAATTATTCTTCCTTAGATAAACTTTCATGCACTATATCAGCATAAAAAGGGATGTCATCTACATTTCCTTCCAAATTTTGATCATATTCTTCATAGCATTCTTCCATAAGAGTTATATGAGGAGGAGGCAATGAATAAGACTTCTATAAAGGACCAGCTTCTATAAAGCTCACAAAGCATGGTTCTATAGTAATCGATCGCACCACATAAATATCATAAATGACAACAAATAATTCCATCAAACCATTAATACATTGTTTCCTAAATAATAGAGAAGCCTCCATCAAGTCCTCATCATCGACTATAGGGTACTCATTGTGCCACAGACGCTCAGGATATTGAAGATGTCGATATCTAATTAAAGTGATTTCTTGGTCAGCCCTCAGTTTTAACCGAATATGAATCTTATTATGAGATGCATCTAATGTCATACAACCATGGAGATTTATGACTATGGAAGGTGGCACACTATAGCTACAAACCTGCTAGGTATAAATTACCTCACCGTTGCAATATATTTGCACATACATAATTACCTATAAAAAAATAATTTTAAAAAAATTTATACTACATTAAAATTTTGAATTATTTAATTTTGTTTTGAATAATTGATTATCTTGAGACTTTTTTATGTATTGATTTATCACTGTTAAGGTATAGTGATTGTGATATTATCAAAAAATAAAATTTAATATAATGTTTCATAATGATTAATTGCTTATGAATATGTAATCATGACTTGATCTTGAGACCTATGATTAGTTTATCATTATCTCATAAACTAACCACAACCTAAGGGTGGACTCCTGTCTCTATTATCAAATATTTTAGTAACTGCCAATCTCCTGTCAAAGAGAAATACCTCCTCTCGAATGAGTTCTCGAATGCCTCTTCGTGGACACCTCTTCGGGGAAGCCTATCCATGGACACCTCTTCAGGGGCGTCTGCCTTTTAATTAAAAATTTACTCTCATGCATGTGAGGGGGTCTAGGGGTATCAAATACATATATTTTTTTAAGCGAACACGTAGTTCCTTAAACTTACTAAGAGATGACACGCTGGTCATCAGTGCAAAAAAAAATGCAATTATTACAAATTGAATAACCACATAAACAAAATAAAACATGAAATTTCAATTATGCATGGTTAGTCATCTCAAGATCAGTCATGACTCATACAATGTTTTTTGGTATAATTACTATATTATCCATATTATATAACTTTATATATTACTAAATGAAATGTATATTAAATACTACATTTCTTTTCCAATAATTTCAATTCAGGTGTATATATATATAATAATTAATAAATTTTAATAAATTTTATTATAACTAATATATTTGATATATACATAATAAATGCTTTTGTTATTTTAAATTTTATGAAATTGTAATGTTTTTTGGACATTCTTCCACTTCTCAAAATATAAGTAAAAATATTTTCCACTTTATTTATTAAAAATATTATTACTAGTAAATAAAATTAATATAATTTACACTTACATCAAAACCATTCATTAAAATAAACTTCTCTAACATAAATTACTTTTCCTAAACATTCAACATTTTAGACAGAACATAAAAAATTCAACATTCAGACAACATACATTCAAAAAATCAAATCATACAGACATTCAAAATCCATAAAATTAAATCATACAAAACATTACACATCATCCATAACATATGAAATAAATAAATCATACACACAATTAAACATACAAATGAAATTAATAAACATGATTAAAATAATTAAAATATTAAATAGAAATTTTACCTCTATGAAAGCAGCAAATATTTGATGAGAAAGAATTTTTTCAAGGCTTCACAACAAAATCCAAAGGATTATAATTGGTTTTTAGGGGGGGCTCCTTTTATAAACTTTCTCAGTGGGATGCGTGAACCCCTTTCATGCATCCTTCAGCTGGTCTGCGAAGGATGAGTGAACTACCTAGACCCATTTAAAAAAAACAGGAACCTTGATCCCCTTTCCCGAATTTTTTTTATAAAACCCAAAAAAATTACTCCATTTCCGCCTCCCCCCGTTTTCCAAATGGGACTCCGCCCCTGTGCACCCCAACCTCTATCTACTGCTACACTCGCTGGACTACCCTCGGTTACCTCCTCTCTCCCCCAAGGCTACCGCCTGACTGCCTCCTTGTGCCACTACCCTGCCAGCTGGAGCTGCCTGCTCACATTGATGGAGCCATGCTAACTGACATCCCAACAATCTTCCATCGCTACCATGCTCACGACTAGTTTCTTCCATCTTCTACTATGCTGTTGACATGATCCTCCATGCTACCATGAACCGCTGACCACCGCCACCTAGACTAGCCACCCCAGCTACCCCGCACACCACTAGACCACCTGTCGCACACCGCATGAAGTCGCCGCAACTTCGATGATCCAGCAGGTAATTAAGGAGGGTGGGGTTTTTTCGTTTTATGGGGTATGGTTTTTAAATATTGGGGAAATGGGTTTGTTCAGTGCCACATGAAGTGGCACTGAACAAAAAGTGGGCAAAGCACCACATGAAGTGGCTCTTTGACCCCACACCACCCCCAAACCCCATATATATATATATGATTTTATTTATTATTATAAATATAAAAAAATACAAAAAATACATAATTATATTTTTTTATAATAAATACAAAAATTATAATAAATATATTTTTTATATTAAATTTTTATAATAAATATTTAATAAATATTATAATAAATATTATAATATTTTTATAATAAATATACATTTATTTATTATAATAAATTTACATTTTTTTACACATTTATTATAATAAATATGTACAATAAATGTATAATAACTATTATAATACATTTATTTTTTAATTATAAAATGATAAATGTAATATGTAATTATATATCTTTATTATATAATTATCATAACTATATTTATTATATTTATAATTATATAATTATATTATAAATAAATGTAATGTGTAATATAATATAATAAATGTAATACGATACATTTATTTTTTAATTATAATAAATGTATATTTATAATTATATAAATGTATAATAAATATAATAAATATAAATGTATACTTACATATTACATTTATTATAATAAATAAATTATTACATATTATATTTATTATAATAAATAAAAGTATATTTATAATTACATTTATAAATGTTTATTTATTATAATAAATAAATGTATATTTATAATTACATTTATAAATGTATATTTATTATAATAAATAAATGTATATTACATTTATAAATAATTACATATTTATTATAATACATAAATTTATATTACATTTATAATAAATGAATATTTATATAAATAAATGTATATTACATTTATAATAAATGTATATTTATATAAATAAACATTATTAATAAATATTATTAATGTAAATTAATAAATGTATATTTATTAATGAATATTATAATAAATAAATTTATATTTATAATTACCTTTATAAATGTATATTTATAAATAAATATTAGAAATAAATATTATTAATGAATATTAATAAATGAATATTTATTAATAAATATTATAATAAATAAATGTATATTTATAATTACATTTATAAATGTATATTTATTATAATAAATAAATGTATATTACATTTATAAATAATTACATATTTATTATAATAAACAAATTTATATTACATTTATAATAAATGTATATTTATATAAATAAATGTATATTACATTTATAATAAATGTATATTTATATAAATAAATGTATATAACATTTATAAACAATTAAATATTTATTATAATAATTTTATATTACATTTATAAATAAATAATCATTTATTTAGTTAATACATGTATTTTACATTTATTATAATAAATGTATATTTATTACATATTTATTATAATTAATAATTACATTTATAAATGTATATTACATTTATAATAAATATCTAATAAATGTATATTTATTATAATAAATAAATGAACATTACATTTATAAATAATAACATATTTATTATAATAAATAAATGTATATTTATAATTATATAACTATAGTAAATAATTATATATAGATATGACAATTATATAATAAAGATAAATAATTTCATATTACATTTATTATATTATCATTAAAAAATAAATGTATTATAATATCTATTATACATTTATTATACATATTTATTATAATATTTGTATAAAATAAATGTAGATTTATTATAATAAATAAATGTATATTTATTATAAATATATATATCAATATACATTTATTATAACTAAATATTAGAATATTTATTATAATAAATATACATTTACAATAAATGTATTATAAATATTTATTATACATTTATAATACATTTATTATAATAAGTATGTAATTATTTATAAATTTAATATATATTTATTTATATAAATTTACATTTCTTTTAAATGTAATGTACATTTATTTATATAAATATACATTTATTATAAATGTAATATACATTTATTTATTATAATAATTATGTAATTATTTATAAATGTAATATACCTTCATTTATTATAATAAATATACATTTATAAATGTAATTATAAATATTTATTTATTTATTATAATATTCATTAATAAATATAAATTTATTAATATTCATTAATAATATTTATTAAAAATAAATATTTATAAATATACATTTATTATAAAAATACATTTATAAATTTAATTATAAATATACTTTTACTTAATATAATATTCATTAATTAATATAAATTTATTAATTTACATTAATAATATTTATATAATTATAGTATATAATTATTTATAGATATGATAATTATATAATAAAGATAAATAATTACATATTACATTTATTATATTATAATTAAAAAATAAATGTATTATAATATTTGTTATATATTTATTATACATATTTATTATAATAAATGTATAAAATAAATGAAGATTTATTATAATAAAAATGTATTTGTATTATAAATATTAATATAAATATACATTTATTGTAATTTAATATTATAATATTTATTATAATAAATATAAATTTATAATAAATGGATTATAAATATTTACTATACATTTATTATAAATTTATTATAATATTTATTATAATAATATTTATTGGACATTTATTATAATAAATATTATAATAATATTTATTATAATAGATATTATAAATGTATATTTATTATATTAATATTTATTATACATTTAATAGATTTTTATTATTATAAATATTATAATATTTAATTATAATAAGTATTTATTATAAATATAAATGTATTATAAATATTTATTATACATTTTTTATACATTTATTGTGCATTTATTAAAATATTATTTATTATACATTTATTTGATATATATTATAATAAATATTATAATAATTGTATAATAAATGTATAACAAATGTATATTTATTATAATAATATTATAATATTTATTATAATATTTATTCGATATTTATTATAAATATTTATTATAAATAAATATATTTTTTATATTTTTTATATTTATTATAAAAAATTTAATTATATATATAATTTTTTATATTTATTATAATAAATAAATTTGATATATATATATATATGGCATTTGGGGTTGGTGTGGGGTAAAAGCACCACTTCAAGTGGCACTGAACAAACCGATTTCCCCAATATTTTAAAACCCTACCCCATAAACAAAAAAAACCCACCCTCTTAAATAATCCATGATCCCGCATACCTACATTCCAAGCTTGAAAATTTGAAGTGATCACAGATCTACGATCCTTGAATCTCGATCTTAATAGACTTCGTCTCCTATAACTATTCCATTTTCATTCCACAAATCCACCCCAAATCTGAGCATCTGATCGAGCTCGACAAGTCTGACAATTGTCGAGATGGGAAACATTGGGTTCCAATGATGATGAAAACATTGAAGGAGGTGTGAAAATCACATAATCATAGGTTTTGGACTGTTGTAAAATCATTCTTGTCCTAATGATCAAGAACATTCTATTCAAGTAAGGAAAAATTGAAAATGAAATTAATTCTAGTATTTCGGCTCATGCAAGTGGTGCAGATTGAAGAAAGAACGGTCAACATTCTCAAACATGTATTCAAAGGCATAAAAACACTAAAAATGATTCCTACCTAGATTGGATCGATTGCTATTGATGAAGATATCACCTTCAAGATGATCAAAATATGTTGTTGTGTTCATCGCACATCAATCTTCCTAGATCCAAGGCTTCATCATTTTTATTTGTTTGTCATTCGCGAATATGAATGAGATGAAAGGGGAGGGGAGGTCTTTGGAAAATTCGGGGTTATTAGGCCAAATCCTATTATCCAAAAATTTATATCCTTTAATTAGGTTTAAAATCATTTATGAAGTAGATACATTAATTCATATAATCACTTAATTGAACAGTCAATGAAGGAGGGGTCTGAACAACCCACTGACTCATTTTATGTCATGCCTAGGGTAAAACCCATGTTCTGGAACCAACCATGGTCTCAGATTTCAGATTCGATCAACATTTTAACAAATATTTCATTATTTATGAAAAACCATGTGGAAACATTAAAAATATAATTAATATTTTTATAATATTATTTCCATATACTCGAGGCCTCAGAATTGTGCATCGTCTCATCTCATGGCTCCAAAATTATTCCTAGGAATATTCCAAAGTATTACATGGGAAAATCAGAGTGTCTATAGTCATAATATCTTCCAAATGAGTGGTTTATAAATCATTTAGTTATCTTTATGAAAATTGAAGTGGGTTTTAGTAATCATAATACCATGTATTGAAACAAGGATAAGGGTTTCAAAATGATGATGTCGGTTAGGCCACACTAAGAGCTATAATGACTACTATCTCCTAAGTTAATATTAAAGAAAAATACTTTATGTTATTAATTTTTAAGAGGTATATTATTTTGAATGTATACACAAACTCATCTATAAGAGTATATATTGTAAATTCATCTGTATTTTTCTAGTTAAAATGTTTTTTCAAAAATGAATTGAGGAATATTTTGAATTTAATCAATAATTAATGAAATGATATGGTTTTTTTAATTGGTAAATTAAGAATTATAAGTTCATTGTTCTTCTCTATATCCCAGTGGTATGTTTGGAGAAATAATTTTCATAGTTTTTTTCTTTCCGTATATTTATTATTCATATTTCTCCCTTTAATTTGCTTCAAATTATTATATTTTTATTTTTGATTCTCATTAGGAGAAATCAGTTTCAATGGAAATCCTATAGGCATGTCAATATTTCAATACAAATTATTTTCTAGAGTTTGGGTTTTAGAGATATTCATATTTTGATTATCACTAGATTTGGGATCTCCTCTATCTTTTGAGTGGGTTGAAGACCACTCGTGGCAGTGAATTCCAAGGAATTCTGTATAAAACCGAGTTTAATGGTTTTTTACGATTACCATTTTATCTACCTCCATCATTTTTAACTAACTGTAAACTTATAATACTCTATTTGTGAACATATCTTCGATTTGTTATCTATCAAAAAAATTATTTTTTCATCAAACCTACCATTTATTAATTGTATCATATGCCTGAATTCATCTTATGAACTATGTGTTTTAGCATGTGTTTAGGGTTTTAATTGTTGAATAGGTTGTTTTTAGAAGATAGTAGGAAAAGCATGTCTCATCACTTTTTATTTTCTACAATATAGCTAGAGATTTTTATGATTTCCTTTATTTTAAATATCTGATACTGGGTTATTTCATGATTTATTATGGTTCCATACATAAGAAATTTTATATTATTATGATATTAGTTGGGTATATTGATTTTTAGAAAGAAAAACTATGAGTGACTGAACATGGAGTAGTGGTGAAATTCTCCCTCAGTGTGTTTTGAGTGTTTTCAGTGTAAAATATATTAGATTTAACATTATCTTGGGGAGAATATACTATTTAATTTACAATAATGGTTCTTTATCCAGAAGATTTTTTATGAGATTTTTATCAACCTATTTAAAATATATTTCATATCATCATTATTTTTATTATATAATTCCTTTCTATAGAACTTATCATCCATTTATTTGTGATATATTGTAAGACTACTATAAAATATATCCATGACAAGTTTTAGTGTACACTAGTTGTTGGAGACTTCCTAAAAATCCAATGGATTATATCTGGATCTTTATCTACGTTATCTCCCATATATTAAAAAAATGTAATTTCTTTCATTTACCTTTAGGAAAAATGGGAATAATCTCAGATATAACACCCCTCACTCATTCTCTTAAGTGACAGTTGATGCATTGTACCATATAAATACCTAAGGATGTTGAGATAGTCTTCATTAGAGAATTTGTTGTAAGAAGGTAGCATGAACAATTGTGATTTCTGAATTTGAAAATTCCAAGATATAGGGGATTTAAAAATCAATTGTCGGATGTTTGACACTATAGGAACCTCAGAACCTGATTATTTACTATATTTATCTATTTATTATTTTTCTGTGGAAGGTTGAAATGTACATATTGGTAGAGGTTTTTGTTTTCTTGATTATTCTAATTTTCATCAAGACCATCAATTTCCAAATTTTATTGATTTTTATATCACCCAAATGTTTTTTATTGTAGTTATAAATCCCTCTATTGTTTAAAATGATTACCTATATTTCATTAATAACATTTCCATAGATGTGTTTTTTGAGTTTTTGATAGTTGGTAATACATTCCCTTCCCCTCTAGTGAAGTAAACATTTAAACACCTCCCTACGTTGTTAAATAGGTTTGAGGAATATTAAATATCTATAATTCCTATTAAAACTAGTGGAGTAGTGAATAGTGTTTGATCCATTAGAAATTACTATTGAAGATGGTGTGTGTGTGTGTGTGTGGCTAAGTAAATAGGTAAAATAAAGCAATAAAAAGTTAAAAGGGAAGTGCAAAAAATAATTGAGTGAGAATAACGAAAAGAATACTAAGTAAGAAATTAAACATTAATAATAGAATAATTCATAAAAAATTATGAAATAATTTAAAAATGATGTAGTGTAATTGGATTGGATGGTTTTTCTTTTATTTAATTTTTTATAAATTCAGTTTTCTACCTTTATTTAGGAATAAATTCCACTGAATATAGTTAAATATGCAATAATGTTATCTCCAACATCAATCTCATTAGTAAATGTACTATTCAGTTTCTCAACAATAACATAAACTAATCATGGGAACGAGGAAAAAATTTAATATCTGAAAAAACATCTCAGTTGATACTAATGGGATAGCCCCAACGGAAGAGTCATCTTCTATGATGTCATTCTTGATAAAAATAGGTTAGATACTAAAAACAGCTGAAAATAGTTCTCAATGGTTCTCAACAAATGAAGGATCACTACTTCATAAAGATGTAGTAAAATTGAAATCTCTAGAAACAATTTATAGTTGAATGATATTAATGTACTCACTGGAAAAATAGAATTCCCATATTTTAATTTATCCAAAAAATCATGCTAAAGTAATTAAAGTGAATAAATAAATTCAAAAAATACTTTGAAAAAACATTATAGAGAAATGAAGAATTTCATGACGTTAATTTCAAAATTCATTTGATATTTTACATTTTTTATGCCTATGCCCATCCCCTTAGTCTATTTCCTCTACTCGTATTCATATTATTTTATATTTTTATTAATTAATTTTAAATAGAAATTAAATTTCATAACACCTACTCCATAAATGGAATGATTTATATTCTAACCAACCGACTAAACCCAATTCACTACTCAAATTCTAAGCCCACTAAATATTCATAAATTGATGCCACTTGGATGTCATATATTATTTTAGGTAAACATACTTTAAATAATTCATGGAAAACCCTTCTCCTACCATGATCATGATTCATGCCACTATGGATAAATTATTCTCTTCCCCACATGAATCACATGAGGTGTTTCACATACTAATTTAGTGGACTCAAATTTTTCATGGGATACGGCCTTGCTGGTTGGGTGTCATGATCAGGTGAATTTATCCACCCATTGAATTTGAACCAACATTTCTTAGAGTTGATGAAACATTCAGTATAGTGGCTTCTCTGGTTATTTTTCTTATCTTAATCCTGATATTTTCTCTCTTTTGGCTGGGATTTTTATTCAGTTTTATATGAGCTTCAATAGTGGAATGATCGATAGTCTCAGAATTTTGATTTTTTTACTTTCATTCCACACTATAATAGGAATTGTACTAAAGTCATCTTCTCTAGTAAATGTGTGTTGAGGGATTTAAGGTGTAAGTTTAACTCTCTGGTCATCATACTCAGGCTTCTATGGGGTCTCATTTTTCATCATTCACAAGATACCTTTCTAAAATCCCCCTCTGTGGAGGGTTTTCATGCATCTTGGATGTAACTCAACATCAACAAAGAAACACTAGTGTCCAGTTTTCTCAAGGGTGGTGTCAACCTCATCATATTTCAGTCATCTTATACATAGGTGTTGTGGAATAGGATAAGGATTTTTTCCCTATGGTGATGGTCTCATGGTATGGTGGAACCAAATAGTGATCTCATTTATAGAAAAGTAAAATCGGAAGTGTTATTTGGTCTAGAAATTGTGTGATTTCTCATTATTTAGTGGTAAAACATATAAAGTAGTGTTTCTCACATGGCCACTTCAAGAATGGTGCATGCATGACTTCTTTATTATGTAAACTGACCTTTATCACTCAATTCTCATATTATTTAGAAATTTAACAGGAATAAAAATGGGTCATTATCGATCTATATTATTAACCATGATATATGCTCTTTTTTATTCTACCTTTATCATTACATGTGCATCTAAAAGTTTTGGGTATTGTGAATCTTGATGCTTTAAATGTTCATAATTTTCATTCCTTTTTCAATTTTATTTAGTCACGTTCTTTCAATATTGTTCTCATAGTTTATTAACACAAATGCGGTCACTCCATTTTCAATGTTTTTGTGACAAGCTGTATTGGTATAATAAAACACAATATTGCATATGGTTAATAAAAAGGGTGTGATTGATTAGATTTTTTCATGAAATCATTCGAACTGGTATCAAAGTCCATTCTACCTTAAAATAGTCAATTAAGTTGCAATTACGGTCACTCTAGCTCTTTTCAATAATTTCTTCTAATGACGCAGAAATTATAATAGAAATATTAAATTTGTGAAAATAAAATATTTAATCAAAAATAAAAATTTATTAAAATAATTAAATTAATTAATTTCAACATTATTTTTTAAAATAAAGTATGGTTATAAAAATTAAATCATTATCAAATAATCTTTTGAATGAAAAGCATTTCATAAAATTAAAAACATTTAAAAACTCAACAAAAAACAACAAAATTAAGTACAAAAAAATGAACCATAAACCATTGTACTATTTCACAAAAAAATACTTACTCTCAAAAATATCCAAAAGATTAAAATTTATTTTCAATTAATAATTTTCCAAACTTCTTTTATTAAAGTGAACTATATCATTAAAATCAAAATAAGTAAACTAAATTAGATGTGTCAGAGTAAAAAAAGTATGCGAAACATCAGACAACCACTGAGATAGCCAAGTGGGTTGTAAGAACAGAACTCAATAGGACTCCACTAAGAGCACAAAACCTAATTCTATAAGATACATTAGTTTATTCCATGAAATTAGACATAATGAAGTTAAGAAAAATGTATATAAAACCTGAAAATATATGTTTTAGGCCATTAGATATTAGATATACCTAATTTGGATCAGTGCCTAAATGAGTATTGACTATCCACCTGATAAATCCCCCTAAATAGGATACTAAGAAAACATATCTCTCACATCCCCATCAAAATGGATAACCTAAGCACACATAGACCAATAATATAATGCATCCCCCTCTATGGATAGTCCATATTTCTCATCCTACATAATCTAATGTAATAAAAAAGGAACAAAAAAAGAAATACCTAATTCAAATGATAGATCAAAAATAATTTCATATCAAGAATGTACCATAACCATAATAATTGACCTAAGATAAAACTACAAGAAAAAGGATCAAAAGGTTATACATGAACACCACTTCTGATCAATCATCAATCAAAGGTTTTATTGGAAATACATAGATGCAAAAAATCATGAAAAAATCTTGAGTAATCATAATCTAAATATAATTAATTCTTACATAAGATTCAATAAAATTCTAATAACATGGGTTGATGTATGAGACCAATTGCACCACACTAAATCCAAGTTCCATCCTAATACATCATAATTAGAATCCAAGGTTCTTGATTTAGGGGAATCCACACCCAAATTTTTTTATAAGATTACACATACCATAGGATATCTACTGCTGATAATTTTTAAGGCCCAATGATGTGAAGATTCCACCAATCGTGATATGAGTGTCTATTCTATGAAAAATAAAAAAACTCCTTTTTTAGATGGAATCAAAATCCATAGATCTTACTATGGAATTTCATATATATGATATTTCCGTGGGAAAATAGATATATATTAAATAAACATGATGAAAGTTGGTTTATCACTCACAAACCATAATTCCTAATAATTAACTCCATTGGATCCACCGTATTCAAGCTCATATGGGAATCAAAATCATGGAGAAGGACTATAGAGTATCTATTTCTAGAGTTAATATTTTAGGTTAAAGAATGATTTTTAACTAGTGGTTAATGGGCATACAAAGTTATTCATCGGATAATGAAAACATGTGCAGATAGTGTGTCCATACTTTTAGCTAAAATTTATGCCAATAGTGTTAAACTTACATCTTTCCCATTTAATATCACATAGTATGGTCACAAAATTTATCAAACCATGGAAAAACTATGAATTCCACCAATATGTCTTGATGTATTTTTTAGGTGAGCCTATATTTTTTGGTAAACATTTACCTTAACCTTTCACCACCACTTGTGACTATTATACATGATTTAATCATTACTATAGGATCAACATGGTTTGTGAAAATTGGTCTGAAACCACACTCCATCAAAATGGACACCAAAACACTAGATAATAAGGAAAAATAACCTAAAACTCATCCCAATAAACTACTATTTCCTAGATACAAGAATAAAATTTTAAAGTAAGTCAAAGACACGTAAAGGAATATGAGTATATAAAACCTTGTTACTAGTTGGGTGTGGATTTTCATTTTGGAATTATATATTATTAAAATTTTAAATTTTATTTATATTGTGTTGGGTTGAATTTGGTTTTAGGATGATTTGGATGCTATTTAATAATTAATACATTATTTTTAATTGAATTTCACCCAATGTCTTCACTTTTTTCTCGTTGCATTTATAGTGTAAAATGGGTTATGGTAAAGAGTATAGTCACTTCACAATCACAGTTTTTTTAAAAAAATTAGTCATTTTTGGGAATTTAATCTTTTATGTGTTTTTTTAAATTTTTATTCTTTCAAATAATTAAGAAAATTAGTTCTCTACATATATAATGGTTAGGACATGGTTTTTTAATACTATGTTACAGACATGTGATACTAGTTTTCAACACTGTAGAGACTTTTTGTATGATTGTTTCATGGTTTTTCTGTAACTCCCCGACCCAAGATACCCAGAGTCACTGCATTATTACATAACATTGGCATGATCAAAAAGGATCATGTCTCGAAAGACCGATTAGTTTAGTAGTCCTGGAAACACTGGATATATTCATAAGTCTTACATTACAACATAAGGTAAAAAACTACAACAACATATTGTCTTTATATCCCCTCATACTATCCCTGCAGGTCATTCATAAATTACTTTTTCACATCCTGGGAAAAATAAAACATTGAAAGTGGTGAGCTCAGATGCTCAGTAAGGATAATAATATAGCATAAGCTTTCATAGATAAGCATAAACACTTAAAGCAATTTATAACTAAAAAAAGCCTTTTAAACTTGAACTTCAGCATAATATGGCAATGATAAAATGAAATAATGCCATTTACTTATTCACATGGATATTCTACTAGTCGAACAATCACATGCAATATCAATAACCACTTTTATAACGATGGAATGCCTAATTCCAAACTATCATAGCCACATAGCCAAAGCCTCGTGCCAAGACTACAAATAAGATTTTTCCAAGGCCTTGTGCCAAGACACAAGTTTGTCTCATGAGACCTAACGATGCATCGAGGAGATATAACGGGCTCCACCCGTCACTTACTAAGTTCAATGCATTCCTCATATGAAAAGTTTTAAACATAACATAAACATTCGTATTAAAACTAGCAGACGAAATGTCAATACTTTATCAACAAACCATGAATGGTATAAAAACAGCACATCGACAGTCAAACATAACTCATTCGATACAATATGGAAGATTGTATTGTATCATAATAACCTCAATTGATATTGATGAAGAATATTGACATAGATGAAAATAATCATCAAAACAATTATAGTGAAATATCCCCCTTTTCATGAAATCATTTAAAAGTCACACTATTTGTCAAGAATCCATTTAAAATAGATTTTAGAATCAAAGTGTCCCATACCACTTTGAAACATTTTAAAGGAGTTTTAATTTTAAAACTTTAATGTCCATATAAATAAATCCTTAAAACCATTTTTTAAAACATAGACATTAATGAGCAAGATTTAGAAGAATAAGTCTTTAAAAAATTTAAAAATGGTATTTTAGTTAGAGTTTCTAACCAAAAGAGAGACACTTGAATACAAATAATTGAGGTAATCAAAACATTGTAATATCATGAGAATAAAGGGATTCATGATATACTATGTCAATGTACATTATATACACCACGTAAAAGTGATTTGGTGTATAACAACAAATAATTCTCAATGGAATTTAAATTGAGATGAAATCTCTCATAAAAGCTGTATCCTTAGGTTAAGGATAAATCAACGACATAATTATGTTTGAAAAATATAAATACACTAAATATGATTGGATATTCAGTGTAAAACAATCAAAGGACATTCACACATATTCTAGTAAAAACAACACCAATGAATTGGATGTTTATCTCAACAAATCGAGATTGAGTAAAAATTACTCTTATCAAGTTCATACCGTTGATTTGAGAATTTATCAATGGAGTGATTATGTGTATAAAAAGTAAATCCACCGAAAGGGGATTGGAAATTATAACATAATCAAATTAATAGTGATTCCACACATAATCATTGAGTAAAATAATCAATGAAGTATGCATAAAGCCGAATGAGTGGAAATTGAAATTTCAAATTCCCTTATCGGTTTGGTAACTTATGAAAAATGCACCCATGAAATAAAGATCATAAAATGATGATGTAAATACCCATAAATTTAAATTATATTACAAAATTAATACAATCATGGGCAGTACACACACCACATGCAATAAAAAAGTGGTGAACAATGGAAATCTCACTGAATTAAAAGTGAGATAAGAAACCCCTTAATTTGTACCTTTTCCTTGGTCGAAGGTAGGTTAACCTCCTGTATAATGGTGAAATAATTGTTATTTAATTATAAAAGAATCATTCACATTAATATGACATCATATATGATATTTTAAAATAGATTTGTTAATTATATCTTAGTATTATCGTCATTTCGGGTGTTAACTTACTCGTTTCCTTTATATTATTTGTTACGTAAGTCGTGTTTGTTATGGATAGGTCATATATTATTCATATCTAGAATTATATCATGTCCTTAAACATTATTTTTATATCATCAAATGATAATTATACTTGAAGGGATACGATAGAGAATGAATCTCATCGCTTTCGTGGAGACGGTAGTCCGTATGTACGCACGAGCGATAATATCATTCTTTTGATGTTAAAAAAATATATAATTGGATGGTATATCATATATACAGAATAATTATCATTTTATATTTATTATTTACATTAATTACACATCATTATTATACCCATCCAAATAATAATTTATTGAATGACAATTACACCACAACGTGGAGACGGTAAGCCGTACGTACACACGTATGGTGACATGTCATTCAAAGGATGGATTGAATACTGAATATGGTTGTACCATATTTATAATAATATTATAGTATGTAGTAGATACTATATTCATTATTTTATAATGGTAATAACAAAGAAATAAGATGTTGAAGAAGAAAAGAATTTGAAAAAGGGTGGTAAAAACATTACCACTTCTTCAGGTTCTTCCTTTTGATTTGATCAAAGGGGCTCCTTAAGTTGGATTTATGATCGAAATAAGGACTCTAGGTTGTAGTGAGGGAAGTTGAGGGAGTATTTGGGCAGGGTTTGGCCGAACCAAAACGCTTTTAAGGTTTGAAGTAATGAGAAGGGGGAGTTCCCTTTTATAAGAGGGGTGAGGGGCACCTTTGGAAAAGTTAGAAATATTATTTTATAATAAATTAATATTCGGTTTCTAATGGCTCGAAAGTCGATTATTTAAAGTTTAAGGTGTGTATAGGTAGAAAACCACTCAAACAATATAATTTATACAGGTTTGTGTCATTATATTAACCTTATCATTAAGTATTAACTCTTAGTTAATTCGTTTCACTTTTACAATGTCTCTTTGTATTTTTATATTATATGGTTAATAAACTTACTATATACATCCAGGATACCCCCATGTGGTCCATTAATGAAAAACCTATCATTATATAAGTCTCTTTCCCGAACCGTATATTTTTAGGAATTTAATATGAATTAATAATATAATATTTGTTTTAAAAACTCTTTTATGTCAATTTTTACCCTATTCAATAATTGATTTTTGTGAAACTCATAACAGAACGAATACTTCGAAAAAAGTCAATTAAATCAATCCTAATATGTCATATTAATCTAAAAAATTAGTTTAATTCAATAAATATCTCCAATTATATTTATTTGGGTATTTATAATATCAATTATTTTAATTTTTCACTATTATGGTAATTACTGCATCATCATTGTGTCATAAATAAATTAAATTATTTGATGTCTAAAAATTATAAATAAAATATCATTATGTAGGAAATATTTATAGATTTATAATGAATATTTATAATCGAATTTATCTTATTTTTACCCCTATATTAAAAATGTTTTAGTAAAAAAACATTGATTTTACCTTTTTTAACTCTTCTTTGAATTAAATAATAATAAATGTCCTAATCTAATCCAAGTGGACCTAAATGATAAAATTTTATTCTTATGGTTGTTTTTGGTCGAGATACACTTGTCCAATAGAATTAGGACATGTGTTAGGATAATATTAAAATCATTTTTACCCTTAATTACCCTATTTACTTTTAACCGTGGTAAATAAAAGTAAAAAGTTACTATTCACCAAAAATTATTTTCATCTCAATGAACCACATTTTACTCTTTGATATTAACTGTGTATCTCGGATTTTCGAAATTCCACTCACAGAAGCGGTGAAATTGTGTTTTAGGAAAAATTCGGTTTTTTAACTACCACTTAGTGGTTTCACTATTCGTCGAAAAATGAAAGTTTCCAGAAAAATACCCAAAATTAGGCCTAAGCTATATTTGATATTATGAATTCAAAAATGATGTCTATTTTACCAAATTGAAAACATATCAGTTGCATTAATTAATTAAAAAATTAATTCCCGTCTTCAAAACAAATAACGTGTTTTTAAGAGATAATAACTATCAAAAGATTGACACTTGTTTATGTCTGGTTTATATGTGAAATCTCATCCAATGACCAAAATTGTATTAAATTGTAAAAATATATTCTAAATATACTTTAAAACCACTCAAATTAATAATTAATCACTATTAATTATTTTGATTAAAAAAGTTGTTTTTAATTAAAATTTAGAAATTTTCACTATTCATCAAAATATGAAAGTTATCCGAAAAGTACCAAAATTTCACCCTAAGCTAATTGCGATATTACAAATCCAAAACTAAAGTCCATTTCAAATGATAAAATTTATAAAATTTCAAAAAATATGTATTACTATTCATAACGGCTAGTTTGAATGGTTGTGGTGTGTTAGAATCTCGAAGTTGCGTACAATACATGTCATTGCATTATTCAAAGGGAAATGTACCATGGAAGCTTGGGGCGTTACATTCTCCCCTCCTTCAAAAAATTGCGTCCTCGCAATTTTTTTAAAATTGGGCTTGAGAATATAATGGAATGTCCCACATCGGAAAAGGAGTCAATAAAACTATCAATTTAAAAGAAAGGAAAAGAGGTATAAAGGTCACCCAAGATAACCCATACTAGTATTCCATGTAGGAAAACATGGATATGGACGATAAACTAAGTGTTCAGTTCTGATGGAGAGGGATAGAAAACATGATCAGGAGAAAGTTAACAATTATAATATCACAAACTTGTGTTGGGACAAACGGTTCTTAGTCTCCCAGTAGGAAAAGTAAACGGACAAAATTTTTTTGTTTTAAGATACATTACATAAGGACGAGGAATTCATTTATGATATTGACTAAGAACATAAAGATATATACTTACTTTTTAAGTATTGTTTCATTCATTAATAACTTTTTACCACTAACTCATTTTTTTGACCAATGAGTATTCAAGAAGACTTGGTCACAATGGAAGAGCTAGAATAAACTTCAATATAAATACATGATCCGCGTTGGATAAACTATATATTTACCTTGTCTTTAGAGATTAATCAAAACCAAAATTGTTAGTATAATATCTGATGATCCCCAAAATGGATATTCCATTAGAGAAAAAAACACTAATATTAATTTTCTAAAATTAAACCATCAATACCACATAGTTAAATAAATACCATTCAATAGTCAATTGTCCTTAAAATCCTTTAATATAATCCAAACTAATATTGAAATTCAAAACTTATAAGAATGTAGTCTTCCACATTAAATTGTATCTCCAAATGACATTAATTACTCTTAAAGTCACATACTTAAAAGTGATTAACCTAATCATTTCCATAAACAACCCAAATCGTTATAAATCCACAATAAAAACATAGATAAAAATCAACCATTACTCCTCAAATGAAATCCCATACTATTCTATTTTCCATACAACAAAGCGAACAACTTCCAAAATAACATTTATCACTTAATTACCAAATCATTTTCCTGTACAAAGGGTATTCATTTGATAAGACATAAGATCCCAAGTCAAATTATTATTGATCAATAAAATCATTTAACTTAAAATAATAGTCACACTAACCAGGGACTTCACTTAGTCCAGTGGTAGGCGATAAATCCCAATCGCACTTTGGTTGTGGGTTCGATTCCCACAGCTTTGTCCGACGTGACGGGTTGTCACACGGTCTGTGTGGTGTCCTTTTTCAAAAACTATATTTTATGACATTACCAAAATGAGATAAATTCCTCCAAATAACCATAACATAATTTAACCACAAATCTTATCTCAGCCCCTCGATTTTTATCCCAAATTATAATAACTTATAATTGCCTCAAACTCAACGATCATATAAAACCAAATTGTTATTTATAACTATATCCACAAGAGAAAAGATAATTCTTCCTCAAATATCATTCTCACATGGAAAACTACAGGGATAAAAATATGAGAGAAAATTATTCCAAAGTAAACCCATCAACAAGGAGCACTAATAATTTTTAAACATTTCTCCAACCATTTATTTCCACATAGCTTCTTCTTTGACCAAGAAAATATCCTATAGAATAGGGCATTCACTCGGGTAATGGCCATGTCCCATACATTTACGGGAAATGACATTAAATAGACTATTGGGACCATTTTTATCTTCTTACATAGTACTCTTCATTTTTCTTCAGTAATTATTCACTTTATGTCCTTCCTTCCCACATGTAAAGCATTTCTTTTTCCCATTGAGACACTTTAATGGGTGTCTCCTTCCACATTTCCTGCATGATGGAAATTGAGGATTCCTTCCTATATGGTCTCCACTGCTGGAGCTCTTATCATTCATCACCATTCTCTTCTTTCTTGAGTCCGGTAATTGGTTAATATATATATTGTTGATCATATTTTTGTAAAATTGATTAGGCATAAAGACGATATCTTTTATGCCTATCAACATTCCATTTTTTTGCTCATTTCCACCACTATTCCCACCTTGTACATCATTGTCAAAGTCACTATGACTTCCTTGGAATCCAGCCATTGACTAAAACCAGAAAGCATTGTGTGAGTAACAGTAGTCATAAAATCATTTAGAGACTCACATGTCACCATATTCTCAATTTGAAACACATTAGGATAAACCAAGGTCATTACTCTCATCTTATATATTTAAAAATTCAAATCCGTTTGTAAGGAAAATATAAATTATCCTAAGCATATCCCCCGGGAGTGTCGTAACCAAGAGTGCAGCAAGGCCCGTTGTCATGCACCAATTCCGATTCGAGTCTAGATCAAAGCAGTGTTTTCGGGTTTTACCCCTAGGTACATCTGTTCCAGAGCCGCCTCTACCTGCTCGTATCCAAACAGGGATGTATTGCTCGGAAAACTCACAAAATCTCTACAATACCAAAATTATATAAAGTTATTCTATACTAATCATCAAATTTCATCTTAGGTCTATGTGCTCTAAAAAGAGTTTATCTAAATCTAGCTTCCAATGTTTGTACTAAACTTCCTCTGATACCAACTGTAATGCCCCGACCCTAGATACCCAGAGTCGGTGCATTATTACATAACATTGGCATGATCACAAAGGATCAAGTCTTGAAAGACCGATTAGTTTAGTAGTCTTGGAAACACTAGATATATTCATAAGTATTACATTACATCATAAGGTAAAAAACTAAAACAACATCTTGTCTTCATATCCCCTCATACTATCCCTGCAGGTCATTCATAAATTACTTCTTCACATCCTGGGAAAAATAAAACATTGAATTTGGTGAGCTCAGATACTCAGTAAGGATAACAATATAGCAGAAGCTTTCATAGATAAGCATAAATGCTTAAAGCAATTTATAACTAAAACAAAAGCCTTTTAAACTAGAACTTCATCATATTATGGAAATGATAAAATGACATAATGCCATTTACTTATTCACATGGATATTCTACTAGTCGAACAATCACATGCAATATCAATAACCACTTTCATAAGGATGGAATGCATAATTCCAGACTATCATAACCACATAGCCAAGTGCTCGTGCCAAGACTACAAATAAGATTTTTCCAAGGCCTTGTTCCAAGACACTAGTTTGTCTCATGAGATCTACCGATGCATCAAGGAGCTATAGAGGGCTCCACCCGTCACTTACTAAGTCCAATGCATTCCTCATATGAAATGTTTTAAACATAACATAAACATTCGTATTAAAACTAGAATATTAAATGTCAATACTTTATCCAAAAACCATGAATGGTATAAAAATAGAAAATCCACAGTCAAACATAACTCATTAGATACAATATGGAAGATTTTATTGTATCAAATTAACCTCAATCGAGAATGATGAAGGATATTGACATAGATGAAAATAATCATCAAAACAATTAGAGTGAAATATCCCCTTTTTTCTTAAAATCATTTAAAAGTCACACTATTTGTCAAGAATCCATTTAAAATAGATTTTAGAATCAAAGTGTCCCATACCACTTTGAAACTTTTAAATGGAGTTTTAATTTTAAAACTTTAATTTACATATAAATAAATTCTTGAAACCATTTTTTTAAACATGGACAATAATGAGCAAGATTTAGAAGAATAGGTCTTTAAAACATTTAAAAATGGTATTTTAGTTGGAGTTTCTTACCAAAATAGAGACACTTGAATAAAAATAATTGAGGTAATAAAAAATTTGTAATATCATGAGACTAAAGGGATTCATGATATACTATGTCAAATTACATTATATAAACCACATAAAAGTGATTTGGTGTATAACAACAAAGAAGTCTCAATGGAATTTAAATTGAGATGAAATCTCTCATAAAGGTTGTATCCTTAGGTTAAGGATAAATCAACGACATAATTATGTGTGAAAAATATAAATACACTAAATATGATTGGATATTCAGTGTAAAACAATCAAAGGACATTCACACATATTCTAGTAAAAACAACACCAATGAATTGGATGTTTATCTCAACAAATCGAGATTGAATAAAAATTAATCTTATCAAGTTCATACCGATGACTTGAGAATTTATCAATGGAGTGATTACGTGTATAAAAAGTATATCCACAGAAATGGGAGTGGAAATTATGACATAATCAAATGAATAGTGATTCCACACATAATCTTGGAGTAAAATAATCAATGAAGTATGCGTAAAGCCGAATGAGTGGAAATTGAAATTTCAAATTACCTTATCGATTTGGTAACTTATGAAACATTCACCCATGAAAGAAGGATCATAAAATTATGATTTAAATACCCATAAATTTAAATTATATTACACAATTAATACAATCATGGGCATCACACACACCACATGCAATAAATAAGTGGTGAACAATGGAAATCTCACTAAATTAAAAGTGAGATAAGAAACCCCATACTTTGTACTTTTTCCTTGGTCGACGGTAGGTTAACATCCTGTATAATTGCAAAATAATTGTTATTGAATTATACAAGAATCATTTACATTAATATGACATCATATATGATCTTTTAACATTGATTTGTTAATAATATATTAGTATTATCGTCATTTCGGGTGTTAATTTACTCGTTTTCCTTTATATTATTTGTTACGTAAGCCATGTTTGTTATGGATAGGTTGTATCTTATTCATATCCAGAATTATATCAAGTCCTTAAATATTATTTTTAAATCATAAAATGATAATTATACTTGAATGGATACGATGGAGAATGAATCTCATCGCTTTCGTGGACACGGTAGTCCGTACGTACGCACGAGCGACAATATCATTCTTTTGATGTTAAAATAATATATAATTGGATGATATATCATATAGAAAGAATAATTATCATGTTATATTTATTATTTACATGAATTACACATCATTATTATACCCATCCAAATAATAATTTATTGAATAACGATTACACCACGACGTGGAGACGGTAAGCCGTACGTACACACGTATGGTGACATGCCATTCAAAGGATGGATAGAATACTGAATATGGTTGTACCATATTTATAATGATATTATAGTGTATAGGAGATACTGTATTCAATATTTTATAATGGGAATAACAATTAAAGAAGAAGTTGAAGAAGAAAAGAATTTGAAAAAGGGTGGTAAAAACATTACCTCTTCTTCGGGTTCTTCCTTTTGATTTGATCAAAAGGGATCCTTAGGGTGGATTTATGATCAAACTAAGGGCTCTAGGTTTTATTGAGGGAAGGTGATAGAGTATTTGGGTAGGGGTTGGTAGATCCAAAAGGTTTTTAAGGTGTGAAGTAATGAGAAGGGGGAGTTCCCTTTTATAAGAGGGGTGAGGGGGAACCTTTGGAAAAGCTAGAAATATTATTTTATAATAAATTAATATTCGGTTTCTAATTGCTCCAAAGTGGATTATTTAAAGTGTAAGGTGGGGATAGGTCGAAAACAACTCAACGAATATAATTTATACAGGTTTGGGTCATTATATTAACCTTTTCTTTAAGTATTAACTCTTAGTTAATTAGTTTCACTTTTACAATGTCTCTTTGTATTTTAATATTATATGGTTAATAAACATACTATGTACATCCAAGAAACCCCCAAGTGGTACATTAATGATAAACCTATCATTATATAAGTCCCTTGGCCGAACCTTATATTTTTAGGAATTTAATATCAATTAATAATATATTGTTTGTTTTAAAAACTCTTTTATGTCAATTTTGACACTATGCAATAATTGATTTTTCTGAAACTCATAACAGAATTATTACTTCGAATAAAGTAGAATAAATCAATAACAATATGTCATATTAACCTATAAAATTAGTGTAATTCAATAAAAATCTCCAATTATATTTATTTGGTTATTTATAATATCAATTATTTTAATTTTTCACTGTTATGGTAATTACTGCATCATCATTGTGTCATAAATAAATTAAATTATTTAATGTCTAAAAATTATAACTAAAATATCATTATGTAGGAAATCTTTTTATATTTCTAATGAATATTTATAATCGAATTTATCTTATGTGTAATCCTATATAAAAAATGTTTTAGTAAATAAACTTTGATTTTAACTCTTTTAACTCTTCTTTGAATTAAATAATAATAAATGTCCTAATCTAATCCAAGTGAACCTAAATGATAATATTTTATTCCTAAGTTTTTTTTGGTCGAGATACAGTTGTCCAATAGAATTAGGACATGTGTTAGGATAATATTAATATCATTTTTACCCTTAATTACACTATTTACTTTTAACCGTGGTAAATAAAATTAAAAAAGTTGATATTCTCCAAATATTATTTTCATCTCAATGAACCACATTTTACTCTTTGATATTAATTGTGTCTCTCAGATTTTCGAAATTCCACTCACAGAAGCGGTAAAAATATGTTTTATGAAAAAATCAGTTTTTTAACTACCACTTAATGGTTTCACTATTCATCAAAAAATGAAAGATTCCAGAAAAATACCAAAAATTAGGCCTAATATATATTTGATATTATGAATTAAAAAATGATGTCTATTTTACCAAATTCAAAACATATCAGTTGCATTAATTAATTTAAAAATTAATTCTCATCGTCAAAACAAATAGCGTCTTTTTAAGAGATAATAACTATCAAAAGATTGACACTTATTTATGTCTGGTTTATATGTGAAATCTCATCCAATGACCAACATTGTTTTAAATTGTAAAAATTTATTCTAAACATACTTTAAAACAACTCAAATTAATAATTTATCACTATTAATTATTTCGATTAAAATAGTTGTTTTTAATTAAAATTTAGTAATTTTCACTATTCATCAAAATATAAAAGTTATCCGAAAAGTACCAAAATTTCACCCTAAGCTAATTTCGATATTACGAATCCAAAACTAAAGTCCATTTAGAAAGATAAAATTTATAATATTTCACAAATTATGTATTACTATTCATAACTGCTAGTTTGATTGGTTGTGGTGTGTTAGAATCTCGAAGTTACGTACAATGTACGACATTGCATTATTCAAAGGGAAACGTACCGTGGATGATTGGGGTGTTACATTTTCTAATAGTGAATACCAACTATAAATATGGCCTTTTGTTACTATTATAAGGGGCATGGTTGGTGTATGGTTTTGTTTAACCTTGAGGAAACCATGTTATTTTTTCAATATTAGGATTTCTAAATTCAAATTTTTCTTGTATCCATTAATTAATCTAAAACATTCCCACTATCAATCATATCCATAGTGACTGAGGCTGGAGGATTTTGGTCAGACTCTCCCACTCCATAACTTGGATTTCAATCCATTTTCTTTTGATTTATGGTGTGATCAGTTTGTGTATGGGTCCTTCATCATATTCCACATCCATATACATTACTCTCCATAATTTTTATCTGCACCTATTGTAGTGTGCTTGGTATGTTGAACCCTATGTTGATTTTAGGTTCTAATTTATTTTTGATTTTGTTAAATGTATGTGTGAATTCCATTCAGGGATCCTTAATATTAGAACAATTGATTTCATGGATTTTTTTTCATTTTTTAATAAAAAAAGACTTTATTATCGATGTTTATAAAATTTCAAAGGATAAAAGTAGATTTCAACCAGGGTTTCATATAAAGTTTGGAGTTTTTTATTTAAAGGATAAGAAAATTATGTTTTTTTATTAAAGAATACCAGTGGTTCATGAAATTTTCCAAATTAATAGTAAAGAGGTATATTAGTATTAAAAAAATTATTTCTAAGTATTAATTATATTTCTTATAGTTTTATTTGGAATTGAATGATCTATTTGTTTTTAATATATTATTTTCAATCCACTAAGTGTTATATGTATACATATTAAGCTAAATATTGTTCATTTTAACCTATGTCATAAACCTATATTCCAAAATTAGTAAATATAAACTTGTACGTGTATATACATATAGAGGTAAAGAGGTTCATTTATGTTCAGATTTAGACAATGATATAAAAATATGTGAATTTGGATTAGAATTATATATATGACTAAAATGATATATGTTCATGGATAATATAGGGTCATGAAATGTTATATATCTTAAACCTTTTTTCAAAATTTTAGATTCAATGAAATTATATATGTTTTATTTCAATTTTTTTAATTTTATACTCCCTTAAAACATTGAGGCCCAATTGAAAAAATTTATAGATCCATTAAAGAAATTAAATTCACACTAATGGAAGAAAATGAATTCATTTTATGCATTATACATGAAATTTGTTTTATTTTTTTATGTTTTTTTCAAAAGGGTTGATTCATATTGGTGATGTAGGGATATGGGGTGATCTTATGTGATTTCATTATATTGAATATTATCTATGTTTTTTGTTGTAACCCCACCTCTAATTTTATTTTATCATTGTAATATTACCTATGGACCCTCTTAATTAGATGTAATGACATGAAAAAAAATTTAGGTGATGTTCCACACCCCTACATTTTCCTCTCTAACACAACACAAACTAAAGACCATGATGATATGGATGTGGTGAAAATTATAAATTTTGAATTATCCTCTCTAGAGAATTGTTTCCATAAGAAAGTTTATGTATAGTCTGATCATTGTGAGCAAGAAAAACCAAGGATTAGTCTCTTACTATAATTTCCTTAGGGTTTTCCATTTTCCTTATTCTACCATACATCTATTTTTATAGCAGTATATTCATGGATTCATTCACCACCTTTTTAATTATTTTGTTTATATTAGTATTATTTTATATTCTCTTACAGGAAATATAAAATTTCAATTAAATATTATAAATAGTATGTTAGTTTTTCTAAAATGGTTTTGGAAGCCTTTTTTTTTAATCATTTAAAGGAATGTCTCATGGTATTGTTTTCTCCTCTTATTTCTAAAGAATCATTTTATAAGAAAATTTGGAAGAAATTAATATTGGTTTTTTATATAAAAGTGGTAACCTATTTTTTATTAATTTATATTTCATACTGGCTTGAAAATTGAGTTTTTGTTAATGAGTATACATGTTGAAAGGTGGTTGGTGACCTACTCTGTATTTTTTAGGCTCATTCCTATCTTTATATTTCAATATCAGGTTCTATCTCATCAGTTGGTATTTCATAGAGAATTTTTTTCTTGTGTCTTGATGGTGGATCATGGAGTCACATGAATATTAGGTGGATTTTATTTCCATGTTGTAGTTTTCACGTCAATATTTTCTTATTCAATTTTATGGGTGGTAAATTATATGTGTCGTTATGTAGGAAAGGAAAATGTATTTTTTGTGTGTGATAAAATTAGTGGTGAGTAGATGGATTCCTTTGTTTATGGAAAATATTTAAAATTTATATAAAATGAATAAAAGTTTTCCCAATAATATTTAACTCTATTATATTGGAAAAATCATCAATACCATTTTCATTTAATGTTAGTAATGCTTATCATTAGCATAGAAGGATTGGGGATACAACTCTAGTATGTTGTGATCAGGTAGAGAATATTATGGATGTTTGTCATAGATTGGGTCATTAAATCAATGATTGTGTCCCCTATAATTTCACAATATTTGGGAATTTATTTAATATTAACTGTTTTAGGATATTTTTTACATAAATTAAAAAACATAAAAAATATATAATTTAATGGAGTAATTATATATTTGACATTAAAATAAAATTTAAATTCCCTTATTTTATCCTTTAATTGATGTCAACATATAAATTTTATAATGAAATATATGAAGATATTGGAAACCAAAAAGGCATCGAATAATTTTAACATCTTATACTTAGTGGCCAGAAAAAATCATTAGTAAACACGTGATAATTAATTAAATATCCAAGATAATGAAGAAAATTAAAATAATATATCTCTATCGATTTTAAAAAATTAATATAATAAAAATATCCCAATTCTAATTCATTATAAAAAATCCCCATTACATGTCCATCGATTTATTTTATGATTTTATTCCAAAAATTAAGTGAATCGGGATGCAGCTCAATATAATACTAAATAACATTTCCACATATGTTTCTCTAAAATTATTATGAGAAATTTCATCTTTCTATATCTACTTATTACTATATAAAACCCTATAATAACTCTACACCACTTGCTACATCACTATCATATTTCATAATTTTCTAATGAAAATTCCCATATAGCTCAAATAAATAGTGACTCACACTTTTCATGCCCTTTGTAGAAAAAAGTAATTAATACACACCATTCACATGGGTACATCACTATGAAAACTATGTATTCCACTATTTATATTAAAAACCCTCCTTAAAACTCCAAAATGATTCATAATGGAGAAGAAAAAAAAATTGGATGCTCAAGATATTGGAAGGAAATTATGATCTTCTTACCAATGATAAAGTAATCTTTCATGTGAAATTCATGTACACCTAAAGGGACAAAATATAAACCCATAAAAAACTCTCAAACTAATTTATGTGAAATTATAATTAATTTTAATTTCATCCACCCATACCTTTAGAATTATAATGTTAAATAATGGTAATAAAAGGTAGCTAACACGTCAAATTTAGAAGAAGATGGATATAAATGATGTAGGAATATTCACTCATCCATTTTGAATAATCATAGTAATACTAAAACCAAATAGATATATTACTTATACAAAAGGAAAAATGTTATAATAAATATAGAAGATCCCTGGCAGAATAACTGTTCTACGGAATCCTATAACAACCTATTTTAATTCTCTTTCTATTTCAACTACACATTCATTTTTATTTATTCATAAATGCCCCTATGCTATGTACACCTATATTAATGGAGAGTTAACTATTTATGGTAAATTTTGTACAAGAACTTACAATGAGTTTCATATGTTTAAGAAATATATTTAAATTCTTATTTTTATATTCACTCTGAGTATTTGTAGTGAAAATCAACAGTGTAAGAGGAGGAAAATTTTACTATCTAATCCATGAAAAACATTTTATTTTCATCCCATACTTTCAATATATTGATTACCCTTCTATGATGACCTAGAATATGACATATCAACAGTAATGAAAGGTTTTTTATTTAATTTTGTTAATGTTCAACTGTATTAACTACAATTATTTAGATAAATGGCTGGGAAATAAGTTTTGTCTAACTAATCAAGAGATGTGTTAAACAAAGAAAAAAAATAGTATAAAAGACACAATTTATATGTCAGGACCCAATTAGAGATACCAGAAAAAACACCTGAACAATCCAAAAATAATTCTCAATCTACATTATCAATTTTAATAAACTAGAATGAAATGTAAAAAATAAAACCTTAATAAAATGGGAATTATTTTTCAAGAATAAAATAACTAAAATGGGTTATTTCAAATAGAAGGTTAGAGAAACCATTCTATAAGCCATCTAGGCTATACTAATGAAATAAAAAATCCAAATAAACAAAATAAGTCACAAAAAATGTTTAAATCTCTAATATATAAAAACCAATAAAATAACTATAATAAAAACCTGACTAATGAATATAACCAATATTTTGAAAATTATTTTGATAAGAATATATATATTTATATATAATATAAAGGTTGATATTAGAATATATATGAGGTGTTCCAATGTAAATAAGATAAATAAGACCCTAACATCTATCTATACTTGGAAAGTGAATCAGATTCCCTTATCAATACTATAAAAGGTGAAATAAAATATATTAATCACTCAATATTTTACAATTATCCATGAACTAAAAATGAAATGTATACTAAGTATGAATAATAAATTCTAATTATTTATCCTCTCTAAACCCCATAAGTACCTTTAAAGTATAATCCTTGAAATTTCATATTGGATATAATTATATGATAACATGATATTGATTTTCAATAATAAAATATAACATGAGATTTCATTAACCACACATCATTTTTAGAGATCATGTAAAATATACTTCCCTAAAAGTGTCTTTGAAACTTCTTCCATATAGAATAATAGTGTTTTTAAGGTGAAATAATATATTAAAACTTTACATTGAAAATATCACATTTCCCTCCTTCTTTATTAAGAATTAAAATTCATTGATATAAAAGTAGGGAGAAAATATTGAATGGTATTCTTATATTATTATAGGAACATTATCAATGTGAATAAATAATTAAATTCATAATTGAAAAATCTAATCGAGAAATTAACACCTTTACAATGAAAATAGAAATATCATTGGAAGATAGTCATGCCTTATTACTTTAACATAAAATACACTTTAGTGAGAATTATATGAGAAAATATACTAATATTAAAAAAAATAAAAAATGCAATTTAGACTATTAATCTTAATAGTATACATGGGAATATCCATAATCCTAGGAAAAAATCTTGGATAATACTGATAAATAACACATCTATTGTTCATTCTTGATAATACTAATGAAAAACACATAGTTTAACCCTCATAATGAAACAAAATGGTAATATCCCCTAATAAAAGCATTTACTAAACATGGGTACCACTAAAATGAGACACATCATGTTTTTTTGAGTACATAAACCATGTTATTCTATGTGGATACCAAATGTTATCAATTATATAAATGGAATAACTGTGATCTTAACAAGTAACACATTATAAGAAAATCATGTAATCTAATATTTCAACCCTGAGAACCCTTCATTGAATCCAAAATATACTTTAACAAAATTGAAAAATGAATCATGATATAAATTATCAGTAACCATTTCAATATATAATGGAATACCCACATTAATCACATGAAAAAATTAGTGGATCCTCTTTATGGTTTATAACCAATCATAAAATAAATGATATTATCACAAGAAACCTTATTAATAAATAAATTTTAAAAAATTAGGAAAATTTATGAATTCCACTTTTTAAATATTTTAATAAATCAATTTAGAAACATAGAAAAAATTAAAAACAATGGGGTTTTAGTAATGAAATATATCTTATTTTAAATGATCCAAAAAGTGCATAATATTATAAAATAATTATTAAAATATGATATAAAATCATTATAAATAATAATATATTATTTTATAAAAGTAACATTCATTAGAAGTTAAAAATAAAATATTTTCTTTTTAATAAACACTTGGTGTTCATACTCTCCTTTGACACTTGTTTTAGGATTTTAATAATGAAATTGGTAATAGATTTCAAGGATATAAAATAGATAAATATATAAAACCAAAACATTTACACTAATAAATATTATACTATGTGTCTAATAAAAAGGAAAAATGTAACCAATCACCCCACATTTAATATATAATGAAAATTTCATGGGGAAATCAATTATACAGTCATAATATTTTTAAAATTAATGTGTCCGCCTAAATAGAGAATATATTATCCTAAAAATAAAATATTAGTCATTAAAATCATGAATCCAATATTAATTTCAAGAATAATAGAAACCCTAGGCCATAAAATCTGTATGGGACAATAACGATGAAGAAGAAGTATAGAGAAAGAAGAAGAAGGAAGAGAGTAGTGTCTTACTTGGATTAACATTACATATTGAAAAATACATCCTTACTAAATCAAGGAGGATACATAGTGAATTGTTGGTCGATGAGGGAGAGTTAGGAGAGTATTCTTTAAATGTGGTGATTGTGTATGAGTCCTCCCTGCTTTAATGGTTTTAAAATTTTAAATAATATCTATATTTTAATATTTTTCATGATCTACCTAGTATGTCTTTTAAGAATATTCTCTATCTAGGAAGGATATGTCTTCCCCTACCCATACACACATCATGTTCTATTTTTTTCCTATTTAATGTTCAACAAACATTTACACTTTAGATCCTCCACCTAAACCATTTGAATTCAAGACAAGGCCTTTATGACCAGGAACTTTGGTTATCTATCTTGGAAAACATCACCAATGATTAATATTGAACTGAAAATACAATTTAAAAGCATAATTGAATATATAATAACATTTATACTATAAAATGACTTTTCATGTGTAAAAATTATCCCCACCATTAAATTATCCACCTTAATAATGTATCATAGAATTACCCTAGGATGAAACTCCCATGAAAATAATATTGATTTCATATATCAAAAAAAACATCTAATACATAATTATATAATTCATTAAAACCATTTGAATAAGTTATTTTTCCCACCATTTTGTAATTTACTTACCCTAAATAAAAAAATATCACTTTATTAAGAAATAAACATATAATACCCAAAAAAATAAAGTAATGAAAATGTCAATCAGTGGGAATAAAATGACTTAGAATGAACATTTATCACTAAATCAAATCACAACATATGATACATGCAACATTTATAAACTGAACCATTTGTAACTGAAAAAATATTCTAAACATAAATAATTACCTAAACACCATAGGTCTTAAACTACATTACATGTCAATAACCAAAAATAAGTAAACTGTAAGAATAATTACACATTTTGGAACTGAATATGTAGTTAATAAAGAAACCACATTGTAGGGTCCTGAAAAATACACAAAAGAATTTTTACCCAAATCCCCCAAAGGAATTGGGGTAAATAATCAAAGAAGAGACACAACGAAAAGGGGATTAGTCTGCGAACCGGTCCATGGAGGTGCAATGTGTCCAAGCACCGCGAGGCACCCCCTCCGCGAACTGTTGTCGTTCGCAAAATGGAGGGGGAGAGCCTCTGTGGTCACGAGGTAGGATGGGTGCCAGTCTGGTTCACCGTCACGAACCGCCCTAACCGCAGACCGCATCAACCGGTCCAAGACGCACCCGCTATTGTTCTTGGAATAGAGGCGGAACCCTCTGCATCCGCGGAGTACTCCCTGAGTTCACCTCACGGAGGGGGGGGGGGAAGCATTCAATACCCACTACGAATCACGGATTGACCAAGTCAGCTGTGAATCGGGTTATGGGCCTCTGCAAAGGGTGCCACATGGCCACCGATACATTCCATTCCCCACTATATAAAAGGAGACCGAGGGGAAAGAAAAGGGGATCAGAGAACTAGAATCGAATTCGAAGGGATAGGAGATCGGTTGAAGGAAGGCTTCGGATTTCGCAAACAGGGAAATTCTCATCTGCCAACCACAACTGGTATATGAATTATGAAGGAATCGGAAATGGAATAATAAATTGGTGAACCGTGAACCTAAAATAACAAAAAAAGGAGAACCACAAACCATACCCCCTCCGTAGATGACTTCCCCGCGGACCAAGGAGGTTATGCCTCTTTTCCCATCCTTCGCACCGCGTAGCACCCTCCTATGCGGGCAAAGCCCTGACTGAAGAGCCTCTGACCGGCGTCATCCTTGGTCACCGCTGCCTGCCCGGAACCCTCTGCGAACTACCCTGGTTCGCGGTTTGAACCCGAGGCCGCGAACCACCTTGGTTCGTGGATTAAACCTGAAGCTGCGAACCATCCTGTTTCGCGGGATTCCAATCAGTCCGTGGACCACCCTGATTCACGGACGGCTTCTCCAGCCACGTGTCACTTTCCCACGTGAATGGCACCACCACTTATTCCTCTCGGTGGTTCGCCAAATACTTCGGTGTTCCCATTTACAAAGCCATTTAAAATCCTTCCAATCCAGCCAGGTCCTCCACAACTCCCTCATTGGCCTATTCGTCGGCCCCGAGCCGAGGCCTCCACCAGATCCACCGGATCCTGGTGGTATGACTTTCAGGTGCATATGTGCCCCATTTTGATTTCACATACCCACGGTAAATCAAGGTAAGGGGTTTCCACGACCCTTGAGCAGATTCCCAAAGCATTCCTAGGTTCACATTCCCACGGTAATGTGGATTCTTGGCTCAGGAATCCCTTTTCTACCCCTCCACTTGCTGAGGGATCCTCTAAGATGGTAAAATACCCATCGAAAGGAAGCCCTCATTCACTAAAATAGAGGAGATGGGTACAAGAGCACCCCCCCCCCCCCTTTCCCTCTCCCTCTGGGCTTTGTTTCCCTAGGCGTCCATCTCGGAGTAAGCCCTGACCTTCTGGGCCTCCTCAGAGTGTAAGCCCCAATTCATCATCCTGGGTCGCTCCATGCGTAAGCCCCACTCTGCTTCTCACGGATGCACCTTTCGCGACGTGATCGTCTGGTCCCAACTGCCTCTTGTTTCTCACAATGAGCATGAATCACATGGGCTTAAGGTAAGCATCAACCATGAAAACCTACTATGGGCCTCCTCAGATTGTAAGCCCCAATCCATCATTCTGGGCTGCCTCAAAGCATAAGCCCCAAGCCTATGTGAACAACATGGACTTTGATCCCTGCCTCCTAGACAAGGTATGTAGGAAGCCTCCATGAGGTTCAAGCCCACCACCCATCGGACCACTTGGTCTCTCTTCATGTCGGATCTCCAACACCTAAGCAAACTATGTGGATTTTGATCCCTATCTCCTAGAATTGGTACGTAGGAAGCCTCCAAGGGGGTTCAAGACCAATAACCGGCCGATCTGATCATCTCCATATCGGTTCACCGCGCCACTCCTGGTGCTGCCTCAAGCGAGTTCCAACCCTTCGGGGTCATTAATCCAATGAGGGATGGTAATCCTCGAGCATAAATGATTCCAAACCCCAGTGTCCGGTTGACCATTTCCCATCAAAGGTAAATCTGTGGATACAATGTTTGGGTATAAACCAAAGATTCCCAAACATATGAATACGTCTTAAATCTATAAGAGAGTCCCGTAACAGGCAATAATTCCACCCCAAAAAGGATGCGATGAGCCCGAATTCCCATCCTCTCGACCAATGTGTGTTCTTAAGAGTCGCTGGTCAGACCATTCGGAAAACTCCTACCTTTGGAAAGAAGGTCCATCAATCATTGGATACGGAGCCGTTGGGCGTTTCGTGGCCTAAAACCAGAACGAAACAAAAAATTGTGAAGCTGACATGAATCTATAACCAAACATTACGGATTCAACATAATCACACCTAGTGCCCCTTATGCTCCAAAGGTGGGAAAAGCAAGGTCATTAATTACGCATGGGATTATGAGATTATGCTTTGACGGGTTTTCTACTAGTATTTTCTAAAATGTTTAGTAGCCACTACTTTCAGAACTCCCTTCGATCCAATGGAATCACAATGGAACTCACAAGTGCACATTTCCAACGACGTAAGGATGAGGGTTCCTCAACAACGGAGGACCCCATCCCCCACCCAGTGTCTTCAATGCTGGGTTTCAGATGCGCTGATTCGAGAGTACCACGTGAATGGTACTCTCCCAACGGTGGAGGCGGCCATGCACACCCTCTAATCCGTCAAGATTCGTCCGTCGCCTTCCCTCCAACGACCGCAAAGGTGGACCCAGACATCCCCAGTTGCTGTCTCCAACAGTTTCGAGAGTCTATCCCCAGAACAGGACAATGAGTACCTCCCCTATCATAGGGAGGCAGATGAGGTCGATGTTGAGGACTTCATCCCTATCGAACGGAGGTTGCACTCTCAGGCCCCCGCTGAAAGGTGTCATCACGGTCATGCCAAGACTTGAAATCCTCGAGCATAGGAGGAAGTTATCTCGAGGATTCAAGCCCACGCTCCCCGAGCTCCAGCCCCTCAGACCTCCCAACGAGGGAGGCAGATGTACAATCAGGGACCGGTCATCACCCTTGTCCCTAAGGAGGAGCTCCACTACCCAGCCACAGAGACGTACCACGAACAGGCACCTACACCTGTTCGCTCCTCCCAAGCCCGCCATCCAGACATGGCAGCGTCATACAGGCCGGCGTGCATCCCCACTAAGCTCCATCAAGCCCGTCGCTCACACAGGATGGCACTAACTAGGCAGACACCTCTTCCTGCCCAGGGTCGTGAATCCCAACAACCTAACATGGTGGCGACCCGGCACCTACAGGACTAGCTCCCGGAAGTTGCTTCAGATTCCCTCCATCCTGATATGGTGGCAATCAACAAATCCCACCAACCAGATGTGGCGAAAAATCATAGGCGGGCACGTCTCCCCTCCAACAAAGGCCACCGACTCGATACGGTGGGAAACCAATATATGCAGGGCCAGCTCCCTGTGGATGAAAGTAACGTCCCCCACCCAGATGTGGCGGAAAACAGAGAGAGAAACTAGCATATCCCAATACCGGGGAAGGCTCATTCACCTGCCCCAACACAGAAGAATTGTCAGTACCCACTGAACACTAGAGGACTGTAGCAGGATTTTCCTACTCTGATACCGGAATGGGCCTTCATACCCATTCCACCAAAAGATGTCTCTCTACATATCCTGGCAATGATGGTGGAGCATGTATCGACCCCAGATCATATCTTACAGACATTCCAGTATGTAATTGCATCAGCAGCAACAACAAGGACTCGGGCCCGTGAGCCCTTCTCCCCAATTGAGGCGACTCATCTAAGAGATGAGATAGCCACCTCGGAGCAGATCTGCATCCCTGCTTCAGCTGCAGAGGGTCACCGGCTGTATTCCACGATGCAAGGGAATCTAGATCGAGCAGATTCACTCGTTCCAACTGGGAGGCACCCGTCCATCATAGTGGATGCTCCATAGCAGGCATATATCCCTGCTAAAAGTCAATATGTTCGTCGGCACATCCCGAAAACGTCATGAGACCTAATTATATAGGGACCCAAAGGAGGTGAAGGTCATTGTCGACAGCAGACTGTCCCCGCTGCCCACAAAAGAGTGACCCGAACACGCTGAAGGCAGTCGGAAAATAAAGACCGGGTTCATGACTCCGCTTTGCTGGAAGCTGGGGTTTCAGATGCCGCTAAGCACGCATCAAAGGCTTGAAACCCTGCCGTCCCATTACCATATTATGGGAGTGTCAGTAGTAGTTGTGAAGCTCCTCCCCGCAATGGTGCTACTAGCAGCTCTGAAGGTCCTCCCCAGAGCACCCGTGGGGCCCTCCCCCGCGGGCATATAACGATCAGTCACGAGAGCTTCTCTCTTGATGTGAGTCACGAAAACCCTCCACGTGACGAGAAGATCGAGTAGCAAGAAGGTCCTCCATTTTCTGAAGTCCACCCTGAAGGTCCTCCCCGGGGTATACACTACAATCACTCTCCATGCAGTGGGACCACATATTATAACTGTAGTCCTCACTATCATAGTCGCAACTACGGAGGTCATCCCTGTAGTGACATCTCATCACAACAAGAAGGCCCTCCCCTTGTCGTGGCCTACCCTGAAGGTCCACCCTAGGGGTTACTCTGCAACGGAACTCCACACAACCAGGCATCAAGTCACGGTGGTAGTCTTTGCCACCCTGATAATGGAGGTCCTCCCGGTAGATACGTCGAGCAATGAGAAGGACCTCCCCTTATTGCGGTACATTCTGGAGGCCCTCCCTAGTATGTATCCTGCAGATATTCTCCCTGCGGCAGCAGTAATAGTAGTCATTGCCATTTGCCGCAGCTGTGATGGTAGTCCTCGCCACCATGGACGCCATCGCGAAGGTCCTCCCCGCAATGGCCCCAAGCAACAAGAAGGCCATCCCCTTGTCGTGGCGTGTCTTGAAGGTCCTCCCCAGGATGCGTGTTGAATGCCAATCCATGATGGTCATCCTCACCATAATGGCAGTTGTTGTGAAGGTCCTCCCCATAACAATGCTACGTAGCCAGAAGGTCCTCCCCTTGCTGCAACATGCCTTGGAGGTCCTCCCCAGGGTGTGCATTGAAAAATTCCTCTATGTAGTGAAGCATCAAGCAGTAATGGTATTCCTCTCCATTACGGCCATCATTGTGAAGGTCCTCCCTGTGATGACATATTATATCGATAGGAAGGTCCTCGTAATGCCGAATCAGGCACCGAAAAGCCCTCGTATGCCGAGGCACTCAGAAGGACGGGATCGAGCATGTCAGATTCCCAGATTGTCACTAACGACACCCCACTTCGATCAAGAGTTGTTCCAGGGCCGCTTTCATCTTCTGAACCACCTTGGAATCGCTTACATAATGATTCAACAGCTACTGGTCTCACTACCTCCGACTACGGTGAGCACCTCAGTTGGGATGACCAGGTAGAGGAATCACTGGAAGAGGAATATGACAATATGCTGCACCTGAGGAAACGATTGGCCAAGAATGATATACCAGTTATGTTTTGGCCCACGACCACCTCTCAGTACGACATACCCAGGGTGTTGTCCGAAGAATGCATGCACGGAATCTTCCATAATATATGGACAACCCTCCGCTAGCTAAAATCGAGCATCCTTCCCTATGAAGGGTTTGTAGACCAAGTCAAGACGATAGGGGACCTCCTGTGTCACATTGACATGGAGGCCCTTTCCTCGACGCGACAACAACGCTCCGAGAGGCGCAGAGGAAACATGGAGATAGCCTGTCTCCACGCACTGCATCAGCTGCGCCACCTCATCGGTGACGCTCTAGCGGGAGTCCATATCAGGGGCTAGGGGGAACATGGAGATATGCATTTTACTTTGCTCCCCGCCCAGAAGAACCCATTTGGCATGGTGTATTGCAATGTCGTCACATTGAGATGACAATCGGGTGGACCCCATGTTCAGGAAATACAACACACCCAACAGAGTCGGGCCTCGGGTAAGTCCCAGATGTGTCAGGCCCAGCGGGAATGAGCCATTCAAAAACTCCTCAATCAGGCCACCGAGAGCATACAGAAGGCCTCTCGCCTAAGAGAGGCCAATCAATGATCTCTGCCTGCCTCCCCAGAAGGGAATGATCCATAGGTGAATTCGGCACTAGATCTGGTTCACCCCCAGATGGGGGCACGCGAGATCACGCAGGTCGCGATATCCACAGCCACTGCCGCAATCTAGGGACAGCCCCAGCCTATAGGGATGGGGACATTTTTAACAACAAATGCCCCTATAAGACCTATAAAACCAGGAAGAGACGCAACGTCTAGGGAACGGAGCCAACCCCAGCCCTCAGGGTTGGGGGCATTATTACCCCCCTCAACAACAACCTCCCACACAGGAGTCGGTATTCTCTCATCTAGGGAGGAAAATCAGGAGAGGAGGTTCTCCTCCTATTCTGTCATATGAATCATCAAAACCTCTAAGAGGAAGGAGCACCTTAAGGTCTCATCAACAAACTCTCCACGTCACCCTTCTCCAAGAAGTCCGAGGGAAATCCCAGGTCATGAGAGGGAAGGCTAGCAGAAGACGAGGGATATCCTCTTTCTATTTGGAAGATGACGTCCCCTCCACTCCGCAATATGTTTTCATTAATGCCATAGAGGCTAACCTCGCAGGTGACACCGGGGAAAATGAAAATCCGGATGGATCGGGAGACGACGGTTCTGGTCAGGCTGTGACTCACAACGAACCCCCAGGTGTGCACACCCGGAACCAGAGGGCCGCTTTAAATATGGCCGCCCCTTCAGTTAACCACCCACCACCTACCCAGCGAGCTTCCAAAAAGGACAAGAACAAATGAATGGTTACCCTTATCCCATCCCCCTCTCTCGATAAAAATGAGCCACTCACGCTCGAACAGAGGTTCACTCGACAGGAAGAAGAGATGAAAGAATTAAGGCGGCTTAACGTTCAGCTTCTCTAGAGGAACCGCCTTATTAAAAGTGCGTCCCATGAAGAGCCACAACATGCACTCCCGGCAAGTTCACCTCAAAGGCTAAGGCTTGCCCCAACAAACGATGCACGGCCAGGGCTCCCATCTAATGAGGCGCCTGGCCCATCCAACTACTTAGATGTGGATCCAAACGAATACTAGGATTTCCCTAAACTTAGGAGGAAACTAGAGAAAGTACGCCCGAACCCTCCGAGGGTACCCCAAACGGAATATGCACCCTTGGTGCTGGCCAACCCGGACCCCCAGGCAATGCCTTGGGCTACGCCTGCCCAGGGCTAGGCCCAACAGGATTTAAACCAGGGACTCACCAATACCATTGAGGCATTAACAGCTCGAATGGAAGCAATGGACTATCAACGTGCTCCGATACAGCTGGAGCGGAAACCATACCCAGAATGGGTGACCAACACACCACCTCCACCTAATTTTGGGAGCCCTATATTCCCCATCTTCAATGGATCGGGTGATCCAGAGCAGCATTTGATGAACTACGCATCCTATTGAGACCCTATAATGGGGACTCCGGAACCACAAGACGAAGTGAAACCCAGATGCTTCGTTTGGACCTTGCAAGTATCTGCCTTCGTCTGGTATACGAGTCTGCCAGCCCAGTCGATAAAGAGCTGGGAGGAACTCTGGTAGATCTTCCTATTCCAATTCAGCTCAACCCTGCATAAAACAACGGTCAGCGATCTCATGAACTGCAAGCAGAGGGAGAACGACAGGGTCTTTGATTTCATCGCCAGATGGAAAGGTCTGACCTATTCTATGAATAGGACAATTACTCAAGATGAGATTCTAGCCATATGCATCGATAATCTTAGAGATGAGCTGCGAACACCGCTCATACCAGTGGAGTGCTCCACTGGCTTTCGCTATCTCTCATCCATTTCCCAGAAAATTGAGGACTCCCGGCAGCAGACTAATTCAAAGTCCCGAATAGCCTCGCATGCTCCTGTGAAGAGAGATCCTAGAGATGAAGCGTCCACTTTCACACTCAAGCCGGACCATGTTCCTACTCCGCCGCTCAGGCCTCCACCAAATCGTCAAGGTCCCCCTGCACATCAGTGGCCGCCCCCGCCTAAATGGGATGATCAGAGAGGACTGAAGCGGAACCTGTTTGAGGAGCGAAGACAAGAAGTATACTCATTCCGTGGTGATCAAATTCATGGATACATCATTTCCGCCATGAACTGTAATATGCTCCGCCTCTTGGAGCCAAGGAAACCTGAAGAAGTCGGCCGCGATGACATTCCAGATTACCGCCCCTACCATCGGATGTTGGGGCATTGTTTCCGAGAATGCTTCGTCTTGAAAGACCTCCTGGAGAGGATGGTAGATTCTGGACAAGTCGAGCTGTGACCACCCCCAGCACATGTGGCATGTATCTCTACCACTGAATCCGGCAAAGAGGAGGGGTGGCAGAAAGCCACTGGCAAAAAGGGGTAGAAATTTGATAACTGGATGACTCGGAAGACTATCAACCATGCCCAGGGCATACTCCGAGCTCAACTACAACATATGGTGTTGCCACCAACATCCCCTGAAGCCGCAGATCCAACAGCATTGGCCTCACAATCCTCTACGATCCGACCATCCAGACGGAGTCAAAGGAGGAAACAATCACAAGAGGAGAAGTCCACGACGGGGCCAAAGTTAGTCCTGACCTTGGAAGATTTCATGCCCTTGAATTTGGCACCACGGGCACCGACCCACCAAACAACACCATCAGAGACAACTGACCAGGTTGACCTGTTAGAGGATGAGGAACCAATCTTTGGTTCTATCAACATCATCCATCTCATGGAATCCTTCCTTGATGAAGGTTTTGACTACGAACCCGATTTCCCTGCACGAGGAGCCGGGAGGAGGAATCGCAGAGGCAGAGGATACCAGGGGAGGAACAGCCGCGGCCGAAACAAGCCCTATGGTTGGACCCCGACCCAGACCGTCAATATTGCGGAAACCCATGGGAGAGCCCTTCAGTAGACTCAGCAGGAGAGAGAAAGCCCCTCCACCTCCACAAGCAGCCTCTCTGGCCCTGTTATTCTGCGATACCCACCAGAGGAGGAGCAAATGTCTGGCCGCCTTGTGCGTAGAAAAACACCACCCCAGGACAAGTCCTCAAAACATAGGAACGCCATCAGCATCCGTCCCCACGGTTGGTCCCTCCTCGTCAAATGCTCTAGCTCCCAAAGCACCCGTTAAGACTCTCCCGCCAACGGAGAAGCGTTGACCGCTGGAGCAGAAATACGACATCCTTAAGCATCTGGAATCTGTACCATCTAAGCTGTCCATCCGGGATGCCCTGAGTTTGTCAGCCGACCTTAGGGAGGTTCTTATCGAAGCTTTGATCAGGCCCAAGGAGTTTCAAGCCGAGGTAGCTGCCGCCGAGATTTACCGGGCGGAGACTGGCCCTGGTGAATGCAATGCAGTGATTTCCTTCACCGATCAGAATGAAGATTCCATCATGAAAGGACACATCATACCTCTATATGTGTCCATCACGCTGAATGGTATTGAGAACCAAAAAGTCTTTATAGACAATGGCTCTGGTGTTAACCTCCTTCCCCTATGGACACTCCGTAAGTTGGGCTACATTGAGGATGATCTAATTCCATCAGCCACAACATTGTTAGGTTACAACAAGAGTGAGAAGAAACCAATGGGACAGATTAAGCTAAAAACCCATTTTGGTGACCTGATAGCGTACACAGAATTCCTGGTGGTTCGGCAGAGCACATCATTCAATGCCCTGCTAGGAAGGCCATGGCTCCATAAGCACATGGTCGTTATTTCATCCTACCACCAGTGTATCAAGTACTGTTTCAATGAAAAAAGTGGGACGTTTCACGCCGACAGGGCCCCTTTCGAGCTCTCGGAGTCACATTACATCAACGCCAGGTTCTATGAGAAAAAGAAGAAGAAGCCTTTGATCGACGGCGTCGACTGGATCCCTGCTCCAAATGGCCTGGAAATGGTCCACTATGATCCCCTTAGGCAGCTTGGCAGAGATTATGTCCTGACCATCAACCATGTTGAGAGTAAATGTTAGAGTCCAGACACGCATTCAGATGTCCTCATGACTTCAGCTACGATGGCCGAGCACGACAGTGCGGGAACGTCTACCAACCCTCGATTTGGGGATGAATGCTCAAGCAGGGATGCCCACAATGAATCTCCCTCAAACACTCTAAGGCTCAGACCGGAAACTCTCTCCTCGTCAGGTCAAGAGGAAGAGGACTTGGGAGAAGAAGAGGGGGATGATCTCATAGATTCACCTCCCGCATTTGAGGAGGGTATCTCCACCACTGTGGATGAGCTCAGGGAAATAAACCTGGGTCCCAAAGAAGAACTGCGGCCCACTCTCATTAGCGTGGCCATGTCTCCCGAGGAACACGATGTATATACCTCCTTCCTAAGGTAACATCGTGATGTCTTTGCATGGAATTACACAGAAATTCTAGGACTCGATCCCGAGGTAGCGACACATCACCTGGGGCTTCAAGAAGACCACCAGAGCTACAAACAGGCCGCTAGAAGGACACACCCCTCACATGCTGCAATGATAGAGGCTGAAGTCAATAAGCTCATTAAAGCAGGCTTCATCAGGGAAGTCTAGTACCCCATTTGGTTGGACAAAATCATAACTGTCAAGAAAAATAACGGGAAAATCCACGTCTGCAATGACTTCAGATACCTTAATCGGCCTTGTCCAAAAGATGACTTCCCGGTTCCAATCACCGAGTTGTTAATTGATGTGACGACTGGGTATGAGGCTCTATAATTCATGGACGGCTATTGCAGATATAATCAAATCAGGATGGCCCGAGAAGATTAAGAAGCCACTTCCTTTAGGTCCCCTCAAGGGGTATTCTGTTACAGGTTCATGCCCTTTGGTCTCAAGAATGCCGTCGCCACATATCATCATGACATGCATCAGATCTTTAAGCTGTTCCGGGGGAAATTCGTTTAATGTTTTGTGGATGACCTAGTGGTCAAGTCTAGACAGCGCTCGGATCACCTGTCGGACCTTGAGACCGTCTTCAACTATCTCTGACAGCATATCTTGAAGATGAACCCCTTGAAATGTGCCTTTGGGGTTACCTCAGGGAAATTTCTTGGCTTCGTCGTACGCCTTTGCGGCATCGAAGTCGACCCTGAGAAGACGAAGGCTATCCTGAGCCTACCGCCCCCTCAAAATATCACGGACCTGAGGGGATTCCAAGGACACCTATCCTACATTAGGTGGTTCATAGCCAACCTGGAAGGAAAATGTTTTCCCTTCACTAGGTTGATAAAGAAGGGGGTCACGTACCAATGGATGAATGACTGCCAAGAGGCGTTTAACAACTTGAAGAAGTACCTCTTAAGCCCACCGGTGCTCATGCCCCCGGTTGAAGGAAGGCCTCTCATTCTATATGTGACGGCCCTAGAATGGTCATTGGGAGCCTTCGTCGCACAGAAGAACGACGACGATGGCGAAAACAGTCTCTATTACCATAGTCGAACCATGATTGATGCTGAGACTCGATACTCAAATATCAAGAAGAGCTGTCTAGCCTTGGTCTTCATGGTTCAAAAGCTGGGACATAATCTACAGCATCATGAGGTCCAGTTGATCTCGTGGAGTAACCCACTCAAGTACATCCTCAATCGCCCGATGCTAACCAGATGCCTATCACGATGGGCGATCATCCTGCAACAATATGACATCCAGTTCATGCCTCAAAAATCCATCAAGGGCCAGGCATTAGCAGACTTTCTGGCAGAGCACCCTTCAACAGGGACCACAGCACCGGACGCTAAACTACCTAATGAAGATATCTTCTCGGTTAAAGGGGAGTTCCCAGCATGGGAAATGTACTTTGACGGCGCGTCCCAAAGCCCCACTAGGAAGAGGCTGGAGGATACCAGATTCAACAAAGTGGGTCTGTGGATAATACTCGTGTCCCCAGAAAAGGCAGTTTTTCCATATTCCATCCTCCTATCAGAGGGATTGACGAAAAATGAAGTGGAATATCAAGCCCTCATTGCAGGAATGGAGCTCGCACTCCAGGAACAAGTACAACACCTTAAGGTGAAAGGAGACTCGGAGCTGGTCATCAAGAAAGTCAATGGTGACTATGCTATTAAAAAGGAGGATCTGATCCCCTTGTTTGACCTTGTACGAGGGTTAATGGCCGAGTTCTCCACATAACCCACATTGAATTATATTCCCCGATCTCAGAATGCTCAGGCTAATTCATTAGCCAATGCGGCCACAACCCTAGCCGACCCAGATTGGGATGAAACGGTTATCATTATTGCTCACCGTCGAATGGTGTTGCCATTTTTTCAAGCTAAGACAGAAGAGATCCATGAAGTCAGCCCTGTCCCCAAGCCATATGCTCCTGTTATTGGGTGAATGACCCCAATCATGAAGTACCTTCAACGGGGATAGCTTCCATCAGACAGGGCTGAATGAGAGAAAATACAAAGAAGGCCAATCAATTTTGTCATATATGGCAGCACGGGTCAGCAAGAGGTCCTCTACAAACAAGGCCTTGATGGAGTTCTCCTCAGATGCATTGACAGAGAAGAAACTGATTCCATCATGACTGAAGTACATGTAGGAGAATATATAAAACATCAACCGGGGACCAATCTTTCCCATCAGGTTCGAAGGCTTGGGTACTACTAGCCTACAGTGGCATGAGACTGCGAGTGTTTTACCGCAAAATGCCACTCATGCCAGATTCATGCCAACTTCATACACCAGCCCCCAGAGATTCTTTATTAAGCTAAGTACTCCTAGCCATTTTCCATCTGGGGGATAGACGTCCTGGGGCCATATCCTCCCGCCATGGCCAAACTACTGAATTATATCCTCACGACGACCGACTTCTTTTATAAATGGGCAGAAGCCATACCCCTCAAGGAAGATGGGGAAAGAAATATTGTTAGCTTTGTGAAGGCCAATATCATCACTAGATTTTGTGTCCCTCATACTATACTGATGGAAAAAAGACACAAATTTATTCTCTGCTGAGTTGGAAAAGCTATACCACGAGTATGGTATCAAAGCTAGCCACTCATCCTGCAACCATGCAGCAGCCAACAGACAGATAGAAGCTTTCAACAAGACCCTGTCCAAAATCCTATAGAAAATGGTGCACAGAGACAAGAATTCATGGTCGGATAAACTCCTCGATGCATTGTGGGTTTATCGAACCACAATCTGCACCGCTACTTGGTCTACCCCGTACTCATTGGTGTACGGCATGGAGGCGGTCCTGCCCATTGAACTCCAACTTCCCTTACTCCGCATTGCCATCTGGGATCGATTATCTGATGATGAGCAGTCAGAAAAGTGGCTATGTGAATTAGAACATCTAGAAGAGAAGAGGTTTCACAGTCTGCACCAACTAGAAGTGTATCAGAACCAAATCGCACGAGCCTTCAACAAAAAGGTCCACCTCTGGTCTTTCTTGGAAGGAGAATTAGTTCTGGTCCTCCGGACCCCAATGATACCCGACAAGAAGCCTCCAAAGATGGATCCCAAGTGGGAGGGACCATATGTTGCACAAAAGGTCTACTCCAATGGAGTGTATTCCCTGCTCTCCATGGACGGGAAATCCACCACGGGTCCCACCAATGCGAGATTCCTGAAGAAGTATTTCGCATAGAGATAGAGAACTCTTCGTCCGAGTTGTATGACACTAAACTGTCAAGCACCTCCTCCTCACCACATGATGTTAAACTGAACAAAATCTAATAATTCCCCTTCGTCCGGGCCATATGACGTTAAAATTTATGGCCCGCGTCATCACCGCATGCCTTTAAACTGCATGGAGATCATCCTTACCGCATGACGATAAACCTCACGGACAAAGTGATTTAAAAACACCCCCTTCTCCTGTGTACAGACCATACTTGCACAGGGAATATCATCTTTCAGAGAACTACGTGAGGCTTGATTCCTTCCCTCATAGGATACGTAGTGACGCCATAATTCCACGCCCTGGCCCAGCCACCTCAATAAAAAAAACAAAAATGCCAATCCCCCCGTGTATAGACCAGACCTGCACGGGGTGTTCCCATCGTCCTAACCACATGACGTTAAACTGTATGGACTCTGTCCTCACCGCATGATGCTAAAATGCACAGATTCCAGAGAGTCACGTATGGCTTGATTCCTTCCCTCGTAGGATACGTTGCGACGCCAGGATCCCAAGTCTTGGCCCAGCCCCCTGAATTAAAGAGAAAAAATTTCCTTCTTTCCCCCTGTGTATGGACCAGACCTGCACGGGGTGTACTCATTCCAGAGAACTACGTACGGCTTGATTCCTGCCCTCAAAGGATACGTAGCGATGCAAGGATCCCCAGTCCTAGCTCATACCCTTAAAAAAAGAGATGCCCTTTTCCCCCCGTGTGCGACCCAGACCGACACGGGGTGTACTTCTCGTCCTTACCGCATGACGTTAAACTGTGTGGACAATGATGTTAAAAATTCCCCTTTTCCCCATGTATGAACTAGACCTGCACAGGGTGTATATATTCGTCTTTACTGCATGATGTTAAACTGCACAGAATTTGTCCCCACCGCGCGACGTTAAATTGTGTGGACCCCCCTTTTTTCTTTCACATCGGGACACCTTCGTCCTTACCGCATGACGTTAAAATGCCTGGATTTTGTCCTCAACGCATGACGTTAAACTGCACGGACTTCATCGTGAGCCACTCAGGACACATGGTGATATAAGGTGGAGATAATCCTTGCACATTAGGATACATCCTTTCCATACACCAGACTCCACGGTCCGGATAATTATGGATCTTCATAACCATTATTGGCCATTGGAGGTGGAAAGTCATCAACCTGTGGACACCTTTGTATGACTATGCATACCATGCGCTCAATGGATCTGCATATTGATACCCCATGGCACATCTACCAGACACAAGATTTTCACAGGCGGCACTCTTCCTAGCTCTATATGCTTACCGACCTCAGAGCTCCCATACCATACATCTTGATCCATAAGTTTACGGCAAAGTGGTTTAAAAGTTCGTTCCCCTTTTCACATTCAGGTGTTTCCAGGGTTTCCCTATCTGGCTGGCCTGTTCGTCCGCCAGTGGTTCACATAGCGACCTGCATCAACAAACATCAAGCTAGGACTAGGCTGCTTTGACTCAACAGACAATTACGGTGAAGATGATTCTTGTATACCCAGACACCATTATCCCCATGTGCCGAACTCTGCACTGTAAGCAATCGCGGATTTTCATAATCATTCATGGCCATCGGATGTGGAAAGTTATCGACCCGGGGACACCTTTGTATGACTATGAAAACCATGCCCTTAGTGGCTCTGCATAATGATAGCCCCTGACTCATCCATCAAAGGCAAGATTTCCTCAGGCGGTACTTCTCCTAGCTCCATATGCCTACCGGCCTCAGAGCCCCCACACCATACCTCATGATCCAGGAAAGCTCAAAGTTACAGTTTATGACCTTCATCCCCCACCTTGTCCAAATTATATCAGAACATATTGACTCAGTTATCCTTTGAGTGACTGTAGAAATATTCACCCAATGGTCCGAGCTCTATGACCGAAAAACTAGTAGTACCTCGTCCTTACCTCATGACGTGAAACTGCATGGAATGAAGAGACACCCCCGCGCAAAAAAAGAAGATAAAAGATCAGCGGAGGGGGCTCTTTGAAACTCAACAAGAAACTAGTGATGGATATCCCCGACATGTCCAAACATTCCCCTGCCAAATGACAGACTTCGTGGCCCAGATAATTGCGGATCCTCATAACCATTCATGGACATCGGAAGTGGTAAGCCATCGACCCGTGGACACATTTTTACGACTATGCGTACCATTCCCTTAGCGGCTCTGCATAATGATAGCCCCTGGCTCGTCCATCAAAGGCAGCATTTCCACAGGCGATTCTCTTCCCTGCTCTGTACGTTTACCAGCCTCAGAGCCCCCATATCCCCTCTCCTGATCCAAGAGGCCTCAGAACCATGATTTACACCATCAACCCCCCTTCCATGTCTGGGTCCTGTTGAGGTATTCAGGCCCAGTTATATTCTGATGAAGAGAAGCCTTTGCAAAAATGCCCCTCATCCTCACCGCATGACGTTAAACTGCACGGAAACCTTTAAAGATATCCCTGTCTTTATCACATGATGTGACACTGCCCAGAAATCTTTAAAGATATCCTCGTCCCCACCACATGGCGTTAAACTGCATGACAACCTTTAAAGAAATCCTTGTCTTTATCGCATGACGATAAACTGCACGGAAGTCATCCTCGCTACATGACGTTAAACTGCATAGAAACCTTTAAAAATGCCTCTCATCCTTGCCGCATGACGCCAAACTGCACGGATTATGTCCCAACCACATGATGATAAACTACACGGTCATACTCGTTATGGGTTCAATGAAAAATAGAGGCTTTTCCTCATCTTTTAGTGCACGGGTCAGACCTACACGAACCACAGCCTCACACCAGCGTGAGAAAGAATTACTTCACCTATTCTCAAAAAGTTTAGTCTAGATTTTTCCCCCGTATTCAGGCACCCTATCATCATAACCCATACTCTGTACTTAGGAAAAAGCCAAACTCTCATAAGCCACCCCTGGTGGATCCAAATCTCAACTTCCCTGATGTTTCTTGGATATCAGAAGAGGATAGTATTTGACTTAAGGACACCTTTGTATGACTATTCATACCATGCCCTCAGTGGCTCTGCATATTGATCGCCCTTGGACAATCTACCAAAGGCATGATTTCCTTAGGCGATGCTTCTATCTGTATGCCTCTTGGCCACTGAGCCCCCATTTTTATCCCGGAATTCAGAAACCCTCTGAGCTGCAGTTTACCAACTTCTTTCACAACCCTTCCTGAATATGGTGGAACTTTTTTGAAAAGATTATTGTGAATTAGGAGAAGTTGTTCCATTTTAAATGATGTCCCAGTTGCATGAATTTATACTGCACCAAGTCCCAACCGTCCTTTACGCTAGTTAAATGCGTAGGACGGGAACCTTTCTTCCACACTCCAGATTGATACGGATGATCTCAAGACCCTTTCAGATATCACATTCCCCTTCTGAGCCACCCCTGGTGGTTTTCTTAATTTTCCAAGCCACCCGTTGTGGTTTCCATAAGTCGGACTTCCATGAGGTCCCCTGGCCATCAGAAATGGATAAGCCTTTGGCTTAAGGACACCTTTGTATGACTATGCATACCATGCCCTCAGCGGCTCTGCATATTGATCACCCCTGGCCCATCTATCAAAGGCATGTTTTCCTTAGGCAATGCTCTTCCTACCTCTATACGCCCACACGACTCCCATGTCTTGAGACATGCCCTGCATACCGTTCAAATTTAAACATGTTTCCCCCCACGTGAGTCTGAAGTGTATTAAGACATCTTTTAATCAGTTGAACCCCATTGGGGCCCTCGCCCCACTATATTTGGTCAAATTTGTTCGACCTAAAACATCAGTAGTGATTGTCTTGTTAGTGGGAATTTAAACCGCTCACGGAAGAAAGAGTAACAAAGCCTGTTAGGCCAAAAACACGAAAAGGGTGACCTAAGAAAAATCCGGGTTATACCCGCTGGTTCCATACCGAATGGGCCTAGGAAAAATAATTGTATTAAAAGAAGAAAAAAAAAGAAGGCAAAAAGTTTGTAGGGTTTTTTCTATAAAACCCAAGCAATAGTCAGACTATGCTCGCTGGATCCCATGGTCCAGGAAAAAAATTAGAGCTTGTTTTCCTGAGTTAAGATTAGTTCTAATTTAGTGAATTGATATTCTCACAAAAATTGTTCTATGTAACAATCAAATTCCACAACAATGAGTGATTAACAGAGACTGTGTTTCGTTCAAACAAGAAAAGGGAGGACATCCACAATCCAAGGTCTCACATTCACAAAAAACGGGGGATATAATGGTAAGTAAAAAAGGGGATACAAAAGTAGCTCTGATAGTTATAAAGGAGCTCGACTTGCTCTCCCCAGCATATCGGCAACTGCGCGGCGAAGGTCGTTGCGAGATTGTTCCAACACTGCCTTCTCCATGGTTTCACCCTCAGCCACCGGACGGATACGCTCTACTCTAGTTTGGAGATCATTGATCCCTTTTCTGGTAACTTCAAGATGACCAGTCATGGCCAATAACTGATCCCTCGGCATCACGGCCCGTTCTTCGTATGCATGCAGCTCAGAGGATAGGATGGCCACCTGATCTCGAGAGATCGCCTCCCATGCTATCAGTTGATGGATCTTTGTTGTGGTTTCCTCCAAGGTTCGGGCCCCACAATGAGTGGTCTCGAAGTGAGAAAGCTTGCATTCATTAGTGACAACTTCCTAGCAGACCATGATATCTTGGAAAGCAAGAAAATGGAACTGCCAATAGTCAAAGCCACCCGACCCCAAACCCAGGAAGAGCTGACGAAGTGCTTCGGTTTTCATTTTCATTTCAGCTAAGTGGGTTTCAGTGATGATTTCACAGATTCGGGGCTAGGCCCACCTACGCACTACCTGGTGGTCCTCCATGGTACGAGGATCTTTAGTATCCTCACTGGATGACACGAGAACAATGTCTGGCATGGCAGCCCGCACGGACATGTGCTCACTAGAAGTTGACCTTGAAGCTCGAATGTCTGGAGCCCCTAACCCCAGTTCATGCATGGGGACCAAGTTTCTAAGCTTGGAATCGGCTGGTGGAACCTCCGGGATGGTCTCGCTGGGACCCGACACCACATAGTCGTCCTCATCCATGCACAAGAAGGATGAATTTCCCTGAACTGCTGCCACCACAGGGTTGGGAGAGGGAAGTTCTCTAAGTCGCTTTGATTGACAAGCCATTAGACGGTCCTCCCTTATAACTAATGAGGAAGGTGTAGTGGATGCACCAGCCACAATACCTCCTGATTTGGGAACCTACCGGGCAGCATTCCCAAGGATCCCCTCAGGATAGAATTTTACCCTTGTTTTTGCATACTCCATGGAAAGGTCACCAGCCGCGCCCGTATCAGGTAGGGGAACACTTGCGTCAGATCCCTCCCGCGTCAGCATCCGCCTCCACCGACGAAGTATGGATGGATGCAGTCTTTGAGCCCAAGAAGGGGGAAGGGAAATTTGGACTTTCATGCACCAAAACTGGCGAGAAAAGCGATGTGGGATGTACAGCTCACACAAAGAAACACCGTCGATCCATACGGACAGAAACCCATCCCGCAGGGAGACCAGGTAAGAGCGCTCCTCCAGGCTCCCCCGGAGGATGTCAACTTGGATTTTAGAAGGGGTGGGGTTGGGAGTGAAGATGAAATGGGAGAAGTTGCTTAGGAGCTCGAGGAATTCACTAGAGCTGAGCGACTTTAAGCGAACTCTAGCTATATCCAATAGGGTAGGCCGGAAGGTAATAATTAGGATGGTCGTATTATGCTGACATTCATAATAGCCACAGTGATCTGCCAACCAGCCGTACAAAAATTGAAATGGCCTGCTTAGATGGTACGGTGACCCACCCACCTGCATGTGGATTAGTGGCTCGTAGATATGAGCCAATGTGGGCATGGCTAAATTCACAAAGCGGCCCTATGCTAACACGGCGTCCATCATCAAAGTGCAGGCCCAGATGCCTGGGTTAACATCTCGAGAAGGAAATAGCCATCCACTCAAAAACATAGCAAACAGACCGGCCAACCGGAGTGTAGGTGACACACTAGGGCGCACATCGTAAACCCATGAAAGGTAGTCGCCTGCTTCCAAAACCGCCCAGTAAGAGCCCTGAATGGTTCGTGATTATTGGGAAGGATGAGTCCCGGGACGCTTAATATTCGGAATAGGACCAGGGGTGTTCAGAAACAACACTATCCAAGTGCTATAAGGAATAAGCGAACGGGCATGCAAGGCCTGACCCAGTGACTGCTCCGCCATGGTCAGCAGCTCTTTCGCAAATAAAGGCACCTGTTCAACGTCGTCTCATGTGTTGGGAGTGTGAAAAAATGTGTCATACATCTAGCCAGAAATCGACAGTCCTCCTATCTGGTAGATGTCCCACAAACTAATGCTGAATTCCCCGTGGGCGAGGTGGAAAGTATTAGTACTTGAACACCAGCGGCTGAACATGCCGGGTAGGATCGAAGATGGTGGGTAAACAACAAATTGGGAAGCCCACACTGCAGAGTATAGGTTGAATGCTTCCAGTGAATCGGGAGACTTCCGACAATGATGATGGACCCAGAAAGACCAAGCCCAATCATTTGAGAAGAGCCCACCGGACTGAATATCCCATTTGATGACCCACCCCGCATCAGGATCCCTTTGATCACGGTTGATAATAGAAGGGTATTCCTTAATGACAACTTTCTGAGAAAAGTCTTGAGTACACTGATCTCTTTGGGTCCAGATAGATCCCCTTAGAATAAATGTGTCACTCTGACCAAAAGTAGAGATTATCTCCCCGGATTGGGTAAGGTGTGCCTGAATGCATTTTGAAGGCACTTCCATGAAAGGAGAAGGGAGACATGCGAAAGTAGGGGGGATAGGGCCATCATCCTTAAGACCGAAGCTGTAGAGCGGGAGCCGATTGGATAAAGGATAACTCAGAAGCTTCAGAGAGAGCAGGTTCTTTAATGCACTATCATCAAGAATGATAGATTGCCTAGGGTCCTCTTTGACGCCCTCCGCTCTGGAAATCACAGTTGAACATCTCTCTGAGCCGATTGAGAGGGGCTCTACAACAGGCCTCGGCACAGAATGAGGGGGAACCATATTTTTTCCCTGCACAATGAGAGAAATCAGTCCGGAATAAAAATCTGGAAAAAATTTATGGTTAAGGAGCCTTCATAATCAAATCCACATGGAGGCCATGAAAGAAGGTTCGTGATGACATCATCCCGCGAACCATCCCTTCACGAAATCAGTCCGCGAAGCTCTGGAGCGCAAAGCGTTGGCCAGAAAAATGTGAACCAAGTTGCTCCACGGAATTTCAATCTCAAGTTTATTCAAAAGACTCAGATACGTTCTAATGTTCATGGGATTTTAGTCCACGGAGCATCGAACCCGCGAAGCAAGTTCCTCTGCATCCCGCCATCACTTAATTTTTAATTAATTAAGAATAATGGTTCATGGTCGGGAAGATGGTTCGCAAATGAAGGAGACCGTGAAGAAGAATTGGTTCGCGGAGGTTGCTGCCAGTTTACGGACGAGGCACTTCGCGAAGGAGCAAACACGTGGAGGTGAAGGAGCTCTGGTTTCACGAAGAATTTGGTAAAGGAAAAGTGTGAGTGGTCCCCGTATTTATAGGCATGGTCCCCTACCAGGTCCACCTTTCTACCGCAATCCATCTCAGTTTCAGGACCACTTTGCATCGGAATGGCCTCCTCTTCATTCCGATCGGACCCCATTCTGATGGGGGGAATTTGTAGGGTCCTAAAAAATCCGCAAAGGAATTTTTTCCCAAATCCCCCAAAGGAATTGGGGAAAATAACCAAAGAAGAGAAACAAAGAAAAGTGGATCGGTCCAGGAACTGGTCTATGGAGGCACAATGTGGCCAGGCACCATGAGGCACCCCCTCCGCGAACCATTGTGGATCGCAAAATGGAGGCGGAGAGCCTCTACGGTCGCGAGGAAGGATGGCCGCCAGTCCGGTTCACCGTCACGAACCGCCCTAACCACGGACCGCGTCGACTGGTCCAAGCCGCACCCACTATCGTTCGCGGAATAGAGGCGTAACTCTCCACAGATGTGGATTACTCCCTGATTTTGCCTCGCGGAGGGGGGGGGGAAGCATTCAATACCCACCGTGAATCGCGGATTGGCCATGTCTGCTGTGAATCGGGTTATGGGCCTCCGCAAAGGGTGCCGCGTGGCCGCAGATACATTCCTTTCCCGACTCTATAAAAGGAGACCGAGGGGGAAAGAAAAGGGGATCAGAGAACTGGAATCAGATTCGAAGGGATAGGAGATCAGTTGAAGGAAGGCTATAGATTTCGCAAACAGTGAAATTCTCATCCGCGAACCACAGTAGTTATATGAATTAAGAAGGAACCAGAAAACACATAATAAATCGGTGAACCGCGCACCTAAAATAATAAAAAAAGGAGAACCTTGAACCATACACCCTCCGTGGATGACTTCTCCATGGACCAGAGAGTTTATGCCTCTTTTCCCATCCTTCGCACCGCGTAGCACCCTCCTGCGTGGGTGAAGCCCCGACCGAAGAGCCTCCGACCAGCGTCGCCCTTGGCCACCGCTGCCCGCCTAGAACCCTCCGCGAACCACCCTGGTTCACGGATTGATCCTGAAGTCACGAACCACCCTGGTTCACAGATTGAACCTGAAGCCGCGAACCTTCCTGGTTCGCGAGACGCCAATCGCGGACCACCCTGATTTGCGGACGGCTTCTCTAGCAGCACAGCACTTTCCCACGCAAAGGGCGCAATCACCTATACCTCTCGGTGGTTTTCCAAGTACTTTGGTGTTCTCATTTTCAGAGCCAGGTAAAATCCTTCCAATCCAGCCAGGTGCTCCGTAACTCCCTCATTGATCTATTCTTTGGCCCCGAGCCGAGGCCTCCTCCAGAGCCGCTGGATCCTCGTGGTATGACTTTTAGGTGCATCAACGTGACATTTTGAGTTCACATACCCATGATAAACAGGGGCAATGTTTTTTCCCCAGCCCTTGAGCAGATTCCCGAAGCATTCCTGGGTTCACATTCCCATGTTAATGTGGAGTCTGGGCTCGGGAATCCCTTTTCTGACCCTCCACTAGCTGAGGGTTCCTCGAAGATGGTAAAATACCCATCGGAAGGAAGCCCTCGTGCACTGCAAGAGAGGAGATGGGCACATGAGCACCCCCCCCCTTTCCCTCTCCCTATGGGCTTTGTCACCCCGAGGATCCATCTCGGAGTAAGCCCCGACCTTCTGGGACTCCTCAGAGTGTAAGCCCCAATTCATCATCCTGGGATGATCCATCTATAAGACCCAATCCGCTTCTCACGGACGCACCTTTCATGAAGTGATCGTCTGGTCCTTGCTGCCTCTTGTTTCTCACACCCAGCATGACTCACGTGGGCTTAGAGTAAGAATCGACCATGACATCCTAAAATGGGCCTCCTCAGAGTGTAAGCCCCAATCCATCATTCTGGGCTGCCTTAGAGCGTAAGCCCCAAGCCTATGGGAACTACGTGGACTTTGATCCCTGCCTCATAGACAGGGTACATAGGAAGCCTCCATGAGGTTCAAGCCCACCACCCATCGGACCACCTGGTCTCTCTTCACGTCGGCTCTCCGACACCTAAGGGAACTACATGGACTTTTATCCCTGTCTCCTAGACAGGGTACGCGGGAAGCCTCCAAGGGGGTTCAAGCCCAATAACCGGTCTATCTGATCATCTCCATATCAGTTCACCGAACCACTCCTGGTGCCACCTCAAGCGAATTCCAACCCTTCGGGGTCATTAATCCAATGAGTGATGGTAAAACATGGGCATAAATTATTCTAAACCACTGCATCCAATTGAATGTTTCCCATCAAGGTTAAATCCATTGATACTATGTTTGGGTATAATCCAAAGATTCATGAACATATGAATATGTCTTAAATCTATAAGAGAGTCCCGGAAAAGGCAATAATTCCCCCCTAAAAAGGGTGCGATGAGCCTGGCTTTCCATCCTCTCGACCAATGTGAGTTCTTAAGAGTCGCGGGTCAGACCATCAGGAGAACGCCTGCCTTTGGAAAGCAGGTCCATCATTCATTGGATACAGAGCCGTTGGGCGTTTCGTGGCTGAAAACCAGAAGGAAACACACATCAAATGACTTCATTTACCAAAATAATTATAATTTATAAAATAATACAGTGATAAAGAAACAAAAAAACCTAATCATCTTAACTAAATATCTTTTTATGATGTACAAAAATCATAATCTAAACTAATAATCCAAGAAGGAAATTTAAATTCAATATTAAAATTTATCCGATGATACCCACATTTGATGTTTCATTTTTCAAAACCATTGAACCCAAAAATATAATTATATTATTATTCATTTCTAATAAATCAACCCCAAAACATTCTTGAATTTGGAAAATAATTATAAGTAATTAATGAAGACATCTCACAAATCATAAATAAATTGCACCAAAATAGAAAGGCCAAAGAAAATATTATAGGAAAATACAATTAATTTGAAAACAACATGGAAAATTATATGATCACAATGTGAAGAATAATTATTGGAAAAAAATCAATATTTCAGTTTTGAAGAGATTGATTTATACATTGTCTGGTTTCAAAACTCATATCGAGTGAAAAGAAGATGTATACAACCCACTATACATTTAGAAAATAAAAAATTTGGTTCTATAAAAACATACCAACCATTTTTACAAAAAATTAATGTAATGAGTATCCCAATATTTAAAAAATAAATATTTTAAAAACAAAATCATTTAATATGGTATTTAAAAATCGTTGTATATTAAAAAACATGATACCCTCAAGTTTTAAATTAAAACTAAATGCCCAAAAATTTATAGTCATTTTGGACGAATTCGATCAATCCACACATCTAAAAAATAACTCTTGAATTTATCTAATAATTAACTACATTTGCAACATTATTTATTTTAAGAAATCATAATATATTAAAAAATACAACATATTAAAAACACAACAGAACTAGACACATTAGATTTTTATAATTAATGGACACTAATATGTAAAATGAAATAGTAACCCCTTTTCTAATATGTTTACCACCCAAATATGTAAATTAATATTGGGTATTTAGTTTAGTAATGTTGTATAAATTTATGTAGGACACTCTCTATTATTTTTTCTCATAATATAGTCAAAATAGATTATTAACAAAATAAATATCCTCAATTTATGAATTCTTCAACAATGTATTCCAGAAAATTATCTTTTTAAATAAATTGTCATAAAAAACAACATTTATTTATAAACACATTTACATAATGTCATCTAAAATAGTAAAAAAATCACTTTGACTTCTTTTAAAGTGGTACAACACTATATTACAAATCCAAACCCAGTGTTTTATTATACATAAAACAATGATAAATTTTTTGATCATTTTAATTAATGTTAAATGTTTTATATATATAGAAAACAAAAAACCAAACTCTTTACAAAAAACATTTCCATAAACCCATTTTAAAATCCATTATTACATCGAAGATTATTAAAATAAGCTACATGAAAATTTTTTGATTTAAAGGTATTGTTTATAAATAATTCTAACTGATCATTAAAAAAATGTTCTTATAACAATTAAAACAATGTAAAAAAATTACCCACCCACTACTCAATCAAACCAATAAATCAATCACCATACACACATTTAAATATCCATAAACATTATATAAAAAACTAGACAATATATCAATCACCCATTAATCAAGTATAAGTTGTTAAAAATTAATAAAAAATAATTATTTAACTAATTCCCTGAATTCTAAGAAGAACCATATTATAAAAATAAAAATAATTATTAAAAATATTCTAATTATTATATAAAATAATAAAAAAAATAATTTGGCTTAAAATTTTAAAACAAAGATAAATTAGAAACATACCAGATATGATAAAAAGAGTTTAGAGAAAATTTCAGAGTCATATTCATTATAACCGAGAATACTTGATAGATCCCTTAAATAAAAACAAAAATATAAAATATACTTTCTATACATCCCTGTTACCCAAAGCATAATCAAGATAATTATTGAAAAATCACTAACATATGTCATACCTCTTGATTTTTGTTAGACCTATATTGTTTTTAACTTATATCCGCAAAAAAAACTAAAACCTATCAATGATAAGATTTGACTACGTATTTTTTGTGGGTACCATATCATATTGAACAACTAGGTCTATAACAAGACTAAACATGCATTACTCACTACCATGGGTTATAAATTCATATCATGCATGAAACCATACTCAATTTGAATAACTTTTCCCATTAAAAGATTAGACTAAAAAATTTAATCAGGAGATCTTGATTTTATATTTTAGAAAATGGATAGACCATCCAATTGAAATTAAAGAATAAGAATAATATATATATAACCATATGAGTCCCAAAAGCATGAAAAATATAAAATATTCATAAAAAGAGAAAACACTATTAAAAAATCCAACAAATTATCAAAACCATGATTTAATATAAATTAGGTTATATAACCATGTAGATAAACAAATATAGTATGGATAATATATAATGGCATAAGAGTTATACCAAACAAAACAAACAAACATCTATCTCTTGTTGAAAATTATTCTATTTTATATGTTACTACCAAAACATTTGAACCAAAATATGTGAATCATCATCTATATATCAATGCTATATTTCTTAAACATGAAATATATAATAAGTGTGGATGTTATGAGGAATTATAGGATTCCATTTCATAACTAATGCATTCCATTTAAATATTACTCAATGAAACAAATGTTTGATACCCACATTTGATGTTTCGTTTTACAAAACCATTGAACCCAAAAATATAATTTAATTATTATTAATTTATAATAAATTAACCCCAAAACATTCTTGAATTTGGAAAATAATTATATGTAATTAATGAAGACATCTCACAAATCATAAATAAATTGCACCAAAATAGAAAGGCCAAAGAAAATATTATAGGAAAATACAATTAATTTGAAAATAACATGGAAAATTATATGATCACAATGTGAAGAATAATTTTCGGAAAAAATCAATATTTCAGTTTTAAAGAGTTTGATTTATACATTTTCTGGTTTCAAAACTCCTATCGAGTGAAAAGAAGATGTATAAAACCCACTATACATTTAGAAAATAAAAAAAATTGTTCTATAAAAACATACCAACCATTTTTACAAAAAATTAATGTAATGAGTATCCCTATATTTAAAAAATAAATATTTTAAAAACAAAATAATTTAATATGGTATTTAAATATCATTGTATATTAAAAAACATGATACCCTCAAGTTTTAAATTAAAACTAAATACCCAAAAATTTATAGTCATTTTGGACTAATTCGATCAATCCACACATCTAAAAAATTAACTCTTTAATTTATCTAATAATTGACTACATTTGAAACATTATTTATTTAATGAAATCATAATTTATTAAAAAATACCACTTATTAAAAACACAACAGAACGAGACACGTTAGATTTTTATAATTAATGGACACTAATATGTAAAATGAAATAGTAACCCCTTTTCTAATATGTTTACCACCCAAATATGTAAATTAATATTGGATATTTAGTTTAGTTATGTTGTATAAATTTATGTAGGACACTCTCTATTATTTGTTCTCATAATATATTCAAGATAGATTTTTAACAAAATAAATATCCTCAATCTATGAATTCTTCAACCATGTATTCCAAAAATTTATCTTTTTAAAGTAATTTTCATAAAAAACAACATTTATTTATAAATAAATTTACATAATGATATCTAAAATAGTAAAAAAAATCACTTTGACTTCTTTTAAAGTGGTACAACACTATATTACAAATCCCAGCACAGTGTTTTATTATACTTAAAACAAAGGTAATAATTTTGTTCATTTTAATTAATGTTAAATGTTTTATATATATAGAAAACAAAAACCCAAACTCTTTACACAAAACATTTCCATTAACCCATTTTAAAATCCATTATTACACCGAAGATTATTAAAATCAACTACATGAAATTTTTTTGATTTAAAAGTATTGTTTATAAATAATTCTAACTGATCATTAAAAGAAAATGCTCTTATAACAATTAAAACAATGTAAAAACATTACCCACACACTACTCAATCAACCCAATAAATCAATCACCATACACACATTTAAATATCCATAAACATTATATAAAAACTAGAAAATATATCAATCACCCATTAATCAAGTATAAGTTGTTAAAAATTAATAAAAAATAATTATTTAACTAAATCCCTGAATTCTAAGAAGAACCATATTATAAAAATAAAACTAATTATTAAAAATATTCTAATTATTATATAAAATAATAAAAAAATAATTTGGTTTAAAATTTTAAAACAAAGATAAATTAGAAACATACCAGATTTGATAAAAAGATTTTAAAGAAAATGTCGGAGTCATATTCATTATAACCAAGAATACTTGATAGATCCCTTAAAAAACAAAAATATAAAAAATACTTTCTATACATCCCTGTTACCCAAAGAATAATCAAGATAATTATTGAAAAATCACAAACATATGTCATACCTCTTGATTTTTGTTAGACCTATATTTTTTTAACATATATCCACACACAAAAACTAAAACCTATCCATGATAAGGTTTGACTATGTTTTTTTTGTGGATACCATATCATATTGAACAACTAGGTCTATAACAAGACTAAACATGCATTACTCACTACCATGGGTTATAAATTCATATCATGCATCAAACCAAACTCAATTTGAATAACTTTTCCCATTAAAAGATTAGACTAAAAAATTTAATCAGGAGATCTAGATTTTGTATTTTAGAAAATTGATAGACCATCCAATTGAAATTAAAGAATAAGAATAATATATATATAACCATATGAGTCCCAAAAGCATGAAAAATATAAAATATTCATAAAAAGAGAAAACTCTATTAAAAAAATCCAAGAAATGATCAAAACCAAGATTTAATATATATTAGGTTATATAACCATGTAGATAAAAAAATATAGTATGGATAACATATAATGACACATGAGTTATACCAAACATAAAAAAACAAACATCTATCTCTTATTGAAAATTATTGTATTTTATATGTTACTACCAAAACATTTGAACCCAAATATGTGAATCATCATCTATATATCAATGCTATATTTCTTAAACATGAAATATATAATAGGTTTGGATGTTATGAGGCATTATAGTAACCCATTTCACACCCAATGCATTCCATTTAAATATTACTCAATGAAACAAATGTTTGATACCCACATTTGATGTTTCATTTTTCAAAACCATTGAACCCAAAAATATAATTTTATTATTATTCATTTCTAATAAATCAACCCCAAAACATTCTTGAATTTGGAAAATAATTATAAGTAATTAATGAAGACATCTCACAAGTCATAAATAAATTTCAGCAAAATAGAAAGGCCAAAGAAAATATTATAGGAAAATAAAATTAATATGAAAACAACATGGAAAATTATATGATCACAATGTGAAGAATAATTTTTGGAAAAAAATTAATATTTCAATTTTGAAGACTTTGAGTTATACATTGTCTGATTTCAAAACTCCTATCGAGTGAAAAGAAGATGTATACAACCCACTATCCATTTAGAAAATAAAAAATTTGGTTCTATAAAAACATACCAACCATTTTAAAAAAAATTAATTTAATGAGTTTCCCTATATTTAAAAAATAAATATTTTAAAAACAAAATCATTTAATATGGTATTTAAATATCATTGTATATTAACAAACAGGATACCCACAAGTTTTAAATTAAAACTAAATGCCCAAATATTTATATTCATTTTGGACTAATTCGATCAATCCACACATCTAAAAAATAACTCTTGAATTTATCTAATAATTGACTACATTTTCAACATTATTTATTTTAAGAAATCATAATATATTAAAAAATACAACATATTAAAAACACAACCGAACTATACACGTTATATTTTTTTAATTAATGGACACTAATATGTAAAATGAAATAGTAACCCCTTTTCTAATATGTTTACCACCCAAATTTGTAAATTAATATTGGATATTTATTTTAGTTAAGTTGTATAAATTTATGTAGGACACTCTCTATTATTTGTTCTCATAATATAGTCACAATATATTGTTAACAAAATAAATATCCTCAATCTATGAATTCTTCAACCATGTATTCCAGAAAATTATCTTTTTAAAGTAATTTTCATAAAAAACAACATTTATTTATAAATACATTTACATAATGACATCTAAAATAGTAAAAAAATCACTTTGACTTTTTTTATAGTTGTACAACACTATATTAAAAATCCCAACCTAGTGTTTTATTATATATAAAACAAATGTAAATTTTTTGATCATTTTAATTAATGTTGAATGTTTTATATATATAGAAAACAAAAAACCAAACTCTTTACACAAAACATTTCCATAAACCCATTTTAAAATCAATTATTACACCAAAGATTATTAAAATCAACTACATGAAAATATTTTGTTATAAAGGTATTATTTATAAATAATTCTAACTAATCATTAAAAGAAAATGTTTTATAACAATTAAAACAACGTAAAAACATTACCCACCCACTACTCAATCAAAACAATAAATCAATCACCATACACATATTTAAATATCCACAAACATTATATAAAAAACTAGACAATATATCAATCACCCATTAATCAAGTATAAGTTGTTAAAAATCAATAAAAAATAATTATTTAACTAATTCCCTGAATTCTAAGAAGAACCATATTATAAAAATAAAACTAATTATTAAAAATATTCTAATTATTATATAAAATAATTAAAAAAAATTGGCTTAAAATTTTAAAACAAAGATAATTTTGAAATATACCAGATTTGATAAAAAGAGTTTAGAGAAAATGTCGGAGTCATATTTATTATAACCGAGAATACTTGATAGATCCCTTAAATAAAAACAAAAATATAAAATATACTTTCTATACATCCCTGTTACCCAAAGCATGATCAAGATAATTATTGAAAAATCACTAACATATGTCATACCTCTTGATTTTTGTTAGACCTATATTTTTTTAACTTATATCCGCAAAACAAAAACTAAAACCTATCCATGATAAGATTTGAACATGTATTTTTTGTGGATACCATATCATATTGAACAACAAGGTCTATAACATGACTAAACCTACATTACTCACTACCATGGGTTATAAATTCATATCATTCATCAAACCATACACAATTTGAATAACTATTCCCATTAAAAGATTAGACTAAAAAATTTAATTAGGAGATCTAGATTTTATATTTTGGAAAATGGATAGACCATCCAATTGAAATTAAAGAATAAAAATAATATATATATAACCATATGAGTCCCAAAATAATGAAAAATATAAAATATTCATAAAAGGAGAAAACACTATTAAAAAATCCAAGAAATGATCAAAACCAAGATTTAATATAAATTAGGTTATATAACCATGTAGATAAACAAATATAGTATGGATAATATATAATGATACATGACTTATACCAAACAAAAAAAAACAAACATCTATCTCTTCTTGAAAATTGTTCTATTTTATATGTTACTACCAAAACATTTGACCCAAAAGATGTGAATCATCGTCTATATCTCAATGTCATATTTCTTAAACATGAAATATATAATAGGTGTTGATGTTATGAGGAATTATAGGAATCCATTTAATACACAATGCATTCCATTTAAATATTACTCAATGAAACAAATGTTTGATCATAGTTATATGAAAAATGGCTGTGAAATAAATTTTCACCTAGTATTTGTCGAAACACTAATTAATGAAATAAATAAAATGATCACACATTGAATGGACAAAAACCCCACAATAAAAATATTGATGAATGAAATAATACAATTTTTTGGTTTGGTCTCAATCTATTACTATTGGAAATAAAAACTAAAGGTAATAAATAAATGAAAATAATCAAACATAATTCATCACAACATACATGAGAGATTATCTTGGACCTATAAATAATAATATACCTGCAAATTATTTTGATAGTGGAATTGGTTAATGTTCATCATGGGACAAAACAATGTGTGATACAATAATGAAAAGAACACCTTACCTCATGTTTTAATCAATCACAAATGAGGAATAGTTTTACTTTGTTTTTTTGTAAGATCCATGAACTATTTTGGACTAAATGATTCCAATGGTACCGATCCATTGGACTACAATCTATTTATTCAAAAAGTCACTCCTCTACTAATCCTCCCAAATACCTAGGGTTTTGTGGATAATCTATGATATTACCATATCAGGGTTTAAATAGGAGGAATCCAAGTCTGGTGAAATTAAATAATCAATTAAATGACTAATTTACTAATCCACCCATGAGAAATTTTTAATCAAACAACTGATGCACAAAAAGGTTTTTTCGCACCTAGGGTAAAACCAACATTTCAGATTCAATGTTTGTCTCAATTCCTGCATATGAGGATATATTCTGTATTAATTCCATTATATTAGAAAATCTTTTTGTTTGTGATTTAATATATTTCATATTATTAAAATATCTATATCGAGCCTACTTAGGACTCAAAATCACTTTTTAACGTGTCACCTAGAATTTAAAATATTATTTGTGGTATTAGAACAATTTATATAGAAAAAAATCCATTACATTCTCCCCACCTCATAATTATTTTCTGAAAAATCAAATTGTCTACTAAAAGAGATGTGGGTGTTTTGCTCGTATCTAGTTCTTACACTCACATGTGATCTCATAAAGGTTCTCATGCTACCACCATATATGCACTAAAGGAATCACTCTATCACCGTGGATGTTCTCATGTCGATCCTCAATCTCTATCGGGTACTCTATAAATGTAGCTACATCCTAGATGTCAATCACACCCCATTCGATAATAAGTGGTGAGTCAATTTCATACCTCCTAAGTTGTGACACATTGAAGGCATCATGTACCCTGTCTAACTTCAATGGTTTGGATTTGAGATATTCCACCTCTCCAACCCTGTGAATTATCTGAGAAGGGAAATGAGTCTTTGAGGTAAATTTTTATAATGACCCATACTTTACATACATTATTATTATTTCAAAATTGAAGCACACTTATTACAACATATAACAAAACCATGAAAGGACCGTATATGTATAGTTTCTTTAGAAACTGGAAAGCATAAACAACTGGTTCATAAAGCATCTACTTTGCCTCCCATTTATTTCATCATATCTAGAGTCCCTTTTTGGCATATTATACTTAATAACCTTCTTTCTGACCTGGAGAAATAAAACATACAAAAGGGTGAGCTCAAATACTCAGTAAGAGTAAACAAAAGAAATATCAATCGCATCATATACATATGCACATAACTTTTGGAAATCTTAACCTGAAAAAGAGATCATAATTTCATAACATGGGATAAATCATAGTAGTGAAATGTAATCCCAATAATCATAACATAAAACATGAAACTTTGTGTAATACAGACATAATCATTGGGAATCATTTCTTGTTAGTCAAGACTCATTGCCAAGACTATCTTAGTGTACAAAGTCCACTTCTGAACTGAGTACGCTCCTCGTTTCAGTCCGATTTCACTGAACCGGTTTAACCTGCCGTTCCAGCCATGTCTATCTAATGAGATATAAAATATTTACCCAATGAATTGGAGGGAGATATAGGTCCCACCCATCTCATAATGATACCATTCTTATGTGTGCCACAAATCAGAAAACCATACATCATAGCATAACCCATGTAATAAAAAGGGGAATCTTAAACAACGTGACATCATAAAGCAATTCATATAAGATAAAGAAATTTATAAAAATATAATTACATCATTACATAATCAAATCAATGTAATAATAGGGATAAAAACAGAACCCTTTATTATCTTAGATGGAAAATAATTTTGATAAAACACTTGAACTCCATTCTTGAGGAAAATATCCTTTCTCCTTCAAAAACACTTTTCCTTTCTTAACATGTCGTACAATTATAAACTAAAATAAGTTGATTAAAAATAAACTTGAAAACATGTAAAGGAAGCTTCTTTGAAATAATGTTTTAAAAGTACATTCATGTCGTATAAGTTAAAAAAACATTCTTCGTACTTCTGTCAGAAAAGTCAAAAAGTACCTCGTACGAAAAACGACAAAAGATTCCTTTCATATCCTTTACTAAAAACTCATCGAAGGGTAAAATTGGATTTAAAAAATTGTAGGTGGATGTAAATAATATTACATATTGAGAAAATATGGATGTGGATGATAAAATACCCCAGTAAATGCCAAAGTATAAACAATCTCAGATAAAAATGAGATTGTGATATTTCCCTTACCTTAGGTCTGATTTGCCTCGTAAGTGTCCGAACCTCCTGTATAATGATTTAAATAATGTTATTGACTTATTCCAGAATCATAATTATTGTTATGATATCATATATGGTAATATTCTTAGCTTCTTATTAGTAATGTTTCATTACAACTTGTTATTCGGTTGTTTATTACTTTTTGTTCTTATGCGTGTTTTGTCGAATAAATTCTTATTGTTCTCTTTAGGTTATAGATACCTCATTTCTAGAATGTTATTAGTGTAATATATATCATATTAATTCATTCAATTCATTTATATAATCATTATGCAATGAAGATCATGTAGACCGAGTCGCATCACATCGTGGAGACGGTATTCTGTACATACGCACGAGCGATGATATCGTTCCCATGATCATGGAATTGTATTGGAGTGTATGTATACTATTTCAGAATAAATATTACTTTACAATAATCATATATAGTCATTATTTACACCATTATACCCATCCAAGTAAGGTGTTGGTGGAAAATAGATTACACCACGGCGTGGAGATGGTATTCCGTACGTACGCACGCGCGGTGATTTCATTTTCCATAGGATGGATAGATAGTGAAATAGGGTTGTTTCATAATTATAATAACATATCAGTATATGATTGATACTGATGTTATTACTTCATAATGAAACAACTAAATAAGAAGAAGTGGTAGAAGAAATAAAGATGAAAGAATCGGTAACGGGCATTACCTCTTCTTTGAAGTGCTTCTTTGAGACCTCCTTTTAGGGCACTAAAATTGGCCTTTGAAGAAGACCAGAACCTCTAGGATGTCTCTAGGGAAGTGGAGAGGAGAAATTTGCATGGGTTGGCCTATCTTGAAGGCTCAAAGTGGTGTGAGGAAGAGAGGGAGGAGGTTCCCTTTTATAAGGGAGGAGAGGGGCACCTTTGGAATAACTAAAAATATTATTTTATTATAAAGCCAAATTCGGTTTTAAATAGCTCCAAATTGATTTATTTCAAAGCTAAAGAAGGGATGGGTCGAAATCCTCTCATCCAATAGTATTTAGAAAAGTTTAGGTTCATATTTTCACCTTATCATTTAGATTTAACATTAAGATAAATAATTTTACTTTTACTGTGTCTTCTTGTTTTCTAACACTATAAGGTTAATAAACATACAATAACAATCCAAAAGAACCCCAAGTTGTTTATTATTAATATATATAACCTTATCTAAGTCATTTGGCCGAACCTTAGATTTTTAGGAATAAAATAACAATTAATAATATAATATTATTTTTAAAAACTATTTTATGTCAATTTTAAAACTATTTAGTAATTGATTTTTGTGAAACTCATAACAGAATGATTAGTTTGAAAAAATTTAATTTAATCAATAATAACATGTCATATTAACCTATAAAATTAGTGTAATTCATTAAAAGTCTCAAGTTACATTTATTTGTGTATTTTTAATATCAATTATGTCAATATTCCATTAAAAAGATAATTACTGCATCATCTTTGTGTCATAAATAAATTAAATTATTTAATGTCTAAAAATTACAAATAAAATACCGTTATGTAGGAAATCTATCTATCTTTATAATTAATATTTATAGTCTAATTTATCTTATATATAACCTTATATTAAAATTTATTTACTTATTAAACATTGATTTTAACTATTTTAACCCTTCTTTAAATAAATTAATAATAAATGTCCAAATCTAATCCATGTGGGCCTAAATGGTTATATTTTATTCCTAAGGTTGCCTTTGGTCGAATTACACGTATCCAATAGAATTAGGACATGTGTTAGGGTAATAATAATATCATTTTTACCCTTAATTACCCTATTTACCTTTAACCGTGGTAAATAAAAGTAAAAAGTTACTATTCACCAAAAATTATTTTCATCTCATTGAACCACATTTTACTTACTGACATCAACTGTGTCTCTCGTATTTTTGAAATTCCACTCACATAAGCGGTAAAATTATGTTTTATGAAAAATTCAGTTTTTTATCTACCACTTAGTGGTTTCACTATTCATCAAAAAATTGAAAGTTTTCAGAAAAATACCAAAATTTCACCCTAGGATAATTTCGATATTCCGAATCCAAAAATGAAGTCCATTTTGAAAAATAAAATGTATAAAATTTCAAAAAGTGGTTATTACTATTCATAACGGCTAGTTTTAATAATATTTTATTAGCATATCATTGTTTAGTGAAACTCGGTATTGCGTACGACGCAAGCTATCGAGGATGGTCGCGATTTCGTGTAAAGCAAGCCAAGAAAGTGTTGTGTGTAGAAAAAGATTCCTTTGATGATTTATATAACATAAATGTCTTGGGTGTTACATTCTACCCCCCTTGAAATGAATTTCACCCTCGAAATTCGTCACTTTGTGACAAACAGATGAGGATACCTCTCCCTCATCATATCCTCAAGCTCCCATGTAGCTTCTTCAAATTGGTGGTTCCTCCATAAAACATTCACCAATCGAGTGGTCTTGTTTCGTAGGACTTTTTCACTATGATCCAAGATCTCTATCGGCTGTTCTTCATAAGAAAGATCCTGCTCCCGCGGTACAACTTCTGAGCTGAGTACATGTGACGGATCAGGTATGTACTTTCTCAGGAGAGATACATGGAACACATCGTGAACTTGAGAGAGATTCGGTGGAAGCGCCAATCGGTAAGTTACCTTCCCAACACGATCCAGTATTTCGAAAGGACCGATATATCTAGGGCTCGACTTCCCCTTCTTTCCAAATCTCATGACCCTCTTCCAGGGAGATATTCATAAGAACACTTTATCACCCACTTCAAACTCTAGGTCTTTTCATCGGTTGTCGGCATAACTTTTCTGTCGACTCTGAGCTACTCTTATGTGTTATGGAATAGATCTGAACTTTTCTGCCATTTCCTCAACGAGATCGGGTCCTAATAGATTTCTTTCCCCAACTTCATCCTTGCAAGTTGGAGTCCTTCATTTCATTCCATAGAGAGCTTCATAAAGAGCCATCTGAATACTAGAGTGAAAGCTATTATTATAAGAAAATTCCACCAAAGGTAGGTGTTGATCCCAACCACCTTTGAAATCCATAGAGCAAGCTCTCAACATATCTTCTAGATTTTGGATTGTTCTCTCAGACTGACCGTCTATCTGAGGATGATAAGCAGTGCTGAAACTAAACTCTGTATCCAGAGTATGCTGAAGAATTCACCAGAAATTCGAGGTAAATATCGTATCCTGGTCAGATATAATAGAAAGTGGTACTCCATGCAATCTTACCACTTCCTTTACATATATCCTGGCAAGCTAATCCAGAGAGAAATCCTCTCTAATAGCAATGAAGTGTGCGGACTTTGTAAGACGATCCACTATAACCCAGATAGCATTATTGCCTTTGGACGTTTTAGGAAGTCCTGTGACAAAGTCCATAGTGATGTTTTCCCATTTCCATTCGGGTATGGGTAATGGTTGTAACATCCCTTATACTTCTGTCTCTCAGCTTTAACTTGTTGACAAACCAAGCATCGAGAGACATATTCAGCAACATCTCTTTTTATGCCATCCCACCAGAAGTACTCTTTCAGGTCCCTATACATATTCGTGCTTCCAGGATGAATAGAGAATGAAGAGCTATGAGCCTCATCCAGCAGCTCCTTCTCTAATTCGGGGATGGGAGGAACACAAACCCGATTCCTGAACTTTATTATCCCATCACAATCAAGGTTGAATTCAGGAACATTTCTCACCTTCTTTTGTAACTCGACATCTTCTTTCTCTGCCACTTTAATCTTCACATGTATAGATGGTTGAACATTCATTTGAGAAAGATATGATTTTCCCCTTTCATTATATCTCCAAGATCCATCCATTGTAAATCCATAAATATTGGATCTTTTGTGATCCTCATCATGGATAAACAAGCAAGGTCTTGTCGACTTAATGCATCTGCCACCTTGTTTTCTTTCCCAGGGTGGTAATGAATTGAGCAGTCGTAATCCATAATCAGCTCCAACCATCTTCTTTGGCACATATTCAGCTCCTTTTGTGTGAAAATATACTTTAAACTTTTATGATCAGTATAAATATCCCACCTCTCACCATAAAGGTAATGCATCCAAATATTTAATGCAAAGATTACCGCAGATAACTCCAAATCATGAGTTGGGTAATTTTGCTCATGTATTTTCAACGGTCGTGAGGCATAAGCTATCACCATATCATTTTTCATAAGAACACACCCCAAACCCTTCTTGGATGCATCACTACAGATCACAAAACCTTTCTCCACTACAAGGCAGTGTGAGCACATGTGCACTGGATAACCTTCTTTTCAACTCCTTGAAATTCTCTTCACATTCCTCCGTCCAAACAAACTTGACTCCTTTCCGAGTAAACTTGGTGAGTGGATTAGATAATCGTGAAAAATCATTCACAAAACGTCGATAATATCCAGCCAAACCAAGAAAAATTCGGATCTCAGTTACTGTTGTTGGTCTCGACCATCTTTCGATAACCTCTGTTTTTGCTGGATCCATAGATATCCCCTCTTTTGAGATTAAGTGACCCAAAAATGAAACTTTTTGAATCCAAAATTCACACTTGGTAAATTTGGCATAATGCTTCTCCTTTCTTAGGGACTTCAATATAATTCTCAAGTGATCATCATGTTTTTCCTTGCTCTTTGAATAGACATGAATATCATCTATAAAGACTACCACAAATTGATCAAGATAGTCTCTAAAGACTCTATTAATTAGATCCATGAAGATAGCAGGGGCATTAGTAAGACCAAATGGCATCACTATAAATTCATAGTGTCCATACCTTGTACGGAAAGCCATCTTTGTTATATCCTCCCTTTTGACCCCTAATTGATGATACCCAGAACGATGATCAATCTTGTAAAAGTATTGAGCTCCGCGTAGTTGGTCAAATAGGTCATCAATGCGCGGTAGAGGATATTTTTTCATGATAGAGATCTTGTTAAGTTCTCGATAATCAATGCAGAGTCTCATTGATCCATCTTTCTTCATAACAAATAAAATAGGTTCTCTCCAAGGTGACGCACTAGGGCGTATGAACCCCTTATCAAGATTCTCTTGGAGTTGCTTCTTCAATTCCTACAACTCAATTGGGGCCATTCTATAAGGTGTCTTTGAAATAGGAAAATCATCTGGTATGAGTTCTATTGAAAACTCAACTTCACGATTCGGTGGAAGACCCGATAATTCCTCCGTAAAGACATCATCAAACTCTCGTACAATGGTAATATTCTTAATCGTGAGTTTCTCACCAACCATTTGAGATAAATAACCTTCATTTAGTGGAATCAATACCCATAAAATGGAAGAAATTTCCACTGGAAGTTTATGTTCATCCTTGCATCGATAGACGATCATAGATTGATCTGGAATATGAAATGTGACTTCCCTTCTATGGCAATTGATATGAGATCCAGGTAGAGAAAGCCAATCCATGCCAAGAATCACATCAAATTCCACTATAAGAAGAATCACAAGATTTGCAGGAAGCACTTTCCCACAAACTTCAATCGAAGAAGAATTATAAACTTTTGATGCGACTGTTGTGCCATTAGGGGTTGTCACAGCTAACTCCACATCTAACTGTTGAGGTAATACGGTGATATCCTTAGAAAATTCTTCAGAAATAAAGGAGTGGGTGGATCCAGAATCAAATAAAACATTTGCTACTTTAGAGTGGATGGTAAGTGTACCTTTCACCACATCATTATAGTACTCCACATCGCTGATAGAAATTTCATGTGACTTCCTTTGTCCTTAGCCTTAAGAGTTTTTTGACGTCGACCATCATCATCAACCCTTGGATTTGGGCATTAATTGGCATAATGCCCAATCTCCTTGCACTTGAAACATTGAACTGTAGTAGGGTCATTCTGTGTATCCCTTCCTTTTTTTCATCATTAGTCATATTCTTCCCATCATTGCGGCATTGAAATGCCTGATGACCTTCCTTTCCACATTTGAAACATTTACTTGTCCCTTTATGACAACTCCCTCCATGTTTCTTTCCACACATTGAGCATAAGGGAAAGCTCATCTTCTTTTCAGTGTGCTCTTTTGATTTTCCTTTGAATTCCATTTTCCTCTTCTTATCAAACCCATATGACTGATGGGTTACTCCAATCTCCATATTGACTTTGAGAGCACATCGAACGATTTCCTCGTAGCTATTGAAGTCCCTTATGGCTAACCCCCTTCGAAGACTTGGTTTTAAGACACTAAAGAATCGATCGATCTTACTCTCAGGTTGCAAAATAATACCAGAAGCGTACCTTGCAAGTCTTGTAAAATTTGCTTCATAAGTACCAACAGATTCATCATCCTTTTGCTTTAGTTCAAGAAACTCTTTCTCCATCTTTGATCGGAGAATACGAGGGAAGTACTTATTGAAAAATAAGTTCTTGAACTTGTCCCATTCCATGGACTCAATTTCATCCCTTTTCCTCGTATTCTTAATAAGATTACACCATTGATCAGCATCTCCTTCCAAACGATACACTGCTAGGATGACTTTATCATGTTTAGAACATTGAATAACTGAAAATATCTTTTTAGTAGTACTAATCCATTGTTCAGCAACTAATGGATCAGTAGACCCGCTGAAAGAAGGTGGACGCTACCTCATGAAAGATTCAACAGAATGTTGCTCCTTCCTTTGCTCATTTGGAAGTCCTGCATGATTCATAGCTTGAGAAAGTTGTGTGAGCAAGGCTACTTGGCATTCCGGCTCCCATAACGTTTGGTTGCTCCGGGGGACAATCATTGCATTGCCTGTCGCATTCCGCATTAACACGGTTCCTTCGGGTTCCAGCCATTGACTAAAACCAAGAATAATAGTGTGAGCAACACTAATTATAATAGGAAAACCACATAATCAAGAATAAAATTTCACACATAAGGTCTTATCCTAGGTTATTCATGGTCATTTCTAAAACACTAAGATTGTGTTCTATGCTTAGAATTATCCTTAGGGTTCTTACTAAGGCTTTCACATCCTAGTTTCCAAAGGTTGACTATACCTTTCCTCTGGTACCAACTATAACGACCCATATTTTACATACATTGTTATTACTTCAAAATTGATGCACACTTATTACAACATATAAAAAAACCATGAAAGGACCGTATAGGTATAGTGTCTTTAGAAACTGGAAAGCATAAACAACTGGTTCATAAAGCATCTACTTTGCCTCCAATTTATTTCATCATATCTAGAGTCCCTTTTTGTCATATTCTACTTAATAACCTTCTTCCTGACCTGGGGAAATAAAACATACAAAAGGGTGAGCTCAAATTCTCAGTAAGAGTAAACAAAATAAATATCAATCGCATCATATACATAAGCACATAACTTTTGGAAATCTTAACCTGCAAAAGAGATCATAATTTCATAACATTAGATAAATCATAGTAGTGAAATGTAATCCCAATAATCATAACCTAAAACATGAAACTTTGTGGCATACACACATAATCATTGAGAATCATTTCTTGTTCGTCAAAACTTATTGCCAAGACTATCTTAGTGGACAAAGTCCACTTCTGAACCTAGTTCACTCCTTGTTTCAGTCCCGTTTCACTGAACCGGTTTAACCCGCCGTTCCAGCCATGTCTATCTCATGAGATATAAAATCTTCACCCAATTAATTGGAGGGAGATATAGGTCCCCCCATCTCATAATTATACCATTCTTATGTGTGCCACAAAATTAGAAAACCATACATCATAGCATAACCCATGTAATAAAAATGAGAATCTTAAACATCGTGACATCATAAAATAATTCATATAAGATAAAGGAATTCATAAAAATATAATTCCATCATAACATAATCAAATAAATGTAATAATAGGGATAAAACATAACCCTTTATTATCTTAGATGGGAAATAATTTTGATAAAACACTTGAACTCCATTATTGAGGAAAATATCTTTTCTGCTTCAAAAACACTTTTCCTTTCTTAATATGGCGTAAAATTATAAAATAAAAGAAGTTGATTAAAAATAAACTTGAAAAATTGTAAAGGAAGCTTCTTGGAAATAATGTCTTAAAAATCCATTAATGTCGTATAAGTTAAAAAAACATTCTTCGTACTTTTGTCGGAAAAGTCAAAAAGTACCTCGTACGAAAAACGACAAAATATTCCTTTCATATCCTTTACTAAAAACTCACTGAAGGGTAAAATTGGATTTAAAAAATTGTAGGTGGATGAAAATAATATTACATATTGAGTAAACATGGATGTGGATGATAAAATACACCCCGGTAAATGCCAAAGTATAAACAATCTCAGATAAAAATGAGATTGTGATATTTCCCTTACCTTATGTCCGATTTGCCTCGTAAGTGTCTGAACCTCCTGTATAATGATTTAAATAATGTTATTGACTTATTCTAGAATCATAATTATTGTTATGATATCATATATGGTCATATTCGTAGCTTCTTCTTAGTAATATTTCATTGCAACTTGTTATTCGGGTGTTTATTACTTTTTGTTCTTATGCGTGTTTTGTCGAATAAATTCTTATTCTTCTCTTTAGGTTATAGATACCTCATTTCCCGAATTTTATTAGTGTAATATATATCATATTAATTCATCCAATTTATTTATATAATCATTATGCAATGATGATCTTGTAGAACGAGTCGCATCACATCGTGGAGACGGTATTCCGTATGTACGCACGAGCGATGATATCATTCCCATGATCATGGAATTGTATTGGAGGGTATGTATACTATTTCAGAATCAATATAAATTTACATTAATCATATATATCCATTATTTACATCATTATACCCATCCAATTAAGGTGGTGGTGGAAAATAGATTACACCACGGCGTGGAGACGGTATTCCGTACGTACGCACGCGCGGTGATTTCATTTTCCGTAGGATGGATAGATGGTGAAATAGGGTTGTTTCATACTTATAATAACCTATCAGTATATGAGTGATACTTATGTTATTACTTCATAATGAAACAACTAAAGAAGAATAAGAAGTGGAAGAAGTAATAAAGATGAAAGAATCGGTAACGAACATTACCTCTTCTTTGAAGTGCTTCTTTGAGACCTCCTTTTAGGGCCCTAAAATTGGTATTTCAAGAAGACCAGGACCTTTAGAATGTCTCTAGGTAAGTGGAGAGGAGAAAGTGTCAGGGGTTGGCCGAGCTTGAAGGCTCAAAGTGGTGTGAGGAAGAGAAGGAGGAGGTTCCCTTTTATAAGGGAGGAGAGGGGAACCTTTGGAATAACTAAAAATATTATTTTATTATAAAGCCAAATTCGGTTTTAAATAGCTCCAAATTAATTTATTTAGAAGATAAGGTGGGGATGGGTCGAAATACGCTCATCAAATAGAATTTTGAGAAGTTTAGGTTCCTATTTTGACCTTATCATTTAGATTTAACATTAAGTTAAATAATTTTACTTTTACCGTGTCTTCTTGTGTTCTTACACAATAAGGTTAATAAACTTACTATAACAATCCAAACGAACCCCAAGTTGTTTATTATTAACATATATAACTTTATTTAAGTCATTTGGCTGAACCGAATATTTTTAGGAATAAAATAACAATTAATAATATAATATTTGTTTTAAAAACTATTTTATGTCAATTTTGACACTATTTAGTAATTGATTTATGTGAAAATCATAACAGAATTATTAGTTCAAACAAAGTTAATTAAATCAATAATAACATGTCATATTAACCTATAAAATTAGTGGAATTCATCAAATGTATCAAATTACATTTATTTGGGTATTTATAAAATCTATTATGTCAATATTTCATTAATAAGATAATTACTGCATCATCTTTGTGTCATAAATAAATTAAATTATTTAATGTCTAAAAATTAGAATTAAAATACCATTATGTAGGAAATATTTTTATCTTTATAATGAATATTTATATTCTAATTTATATTATATATAACCTTATATTAAAAATTATTTACTTATTAAACTTTGATTTTAACTATTTTAACCCTTCATTAAATAAATTAATAATAAATGTCCTATTCTAATCCAAGTGGGCCTAAATGGTCATATTTTATTCCTAAGTTTGTTTTTTGTCGAATTACACTTATCCAATAGAATTAGGAAATGTTTTAGGGTAATAATAATATCATTTTACCCTTAATTACCCTATTTACTTTTAACCGTGGTAAATAAAAGTAAAAAGTTACTATTCAGCAAAAATTATTTTCATCTCATTGAACCACATTTTACTTACTGACATCAACCGTGTCTCTCGTATTTTTGAAATTCCACTCACAGAAGTGGTAAAATTACGTTTTATGAAAAATTCAGTTTTTTTAACTACCACTTAGTGGTTTCACTATTCATCAAAAAATTGAAAGTTTTCAGAAAAATACCAAAACCTCACCCTAGGATAATTTCGATATTCTGAATCCAAAAATGAAGTCCATTTTGAAAAATAAAATTTATTAAATTTCAAAAAGTGGTTAGTGCTATTCATAATGGCTAGTTTTAATAATATTTTATTAGCATATCATTGTTTAGTGAAACTCGGTATTGCGTACGACGCAAGCTATCGAGGAAGGTCGCGATTTCGTGTAAAGCAAGCCAAGAAAGTGTTGTGTGTAGAAAAAGATTCTTTTGATGATTTATATAACATAAAAGTCTCGGGTGTTACAATTTTGGACCTGGAAAAACATTTACAATACACATCATGTTGAGACTATTACTAATGAATGCTCTCCCACTTACAACTATAAAGGCCTCCATTATCAGTACTTATATAAAATATTATATCTCTGGGAAGTCCCCATATATTATTGGATGATATCTACCTTCTTTTTTTCACTAGTACCATCTATTGTACAATGGTGGATGACTCCCCCATATCAATCGTAAAAATTTTTGACATACATTTTATCCTATAAAAGCTCAATAATAGTATCAAATTGATAGTGGAGTGGTATAATTTTTGTAAAAAATACAATAAGGGTAGGTGATCCTCCCAACTATGGCCAATGTATATCATAAATGCTCAAAGAATTCCCTCTAGAACATGAATACTCTGATCAGTTTAGCCATTAGTCTGGGGGTGATACAATATACTTACATAATATTGAGTCCTAAAAGCCTAGTATAATCCTCTCCATAATCATGATTTGAAGAGAGAATCATGGTCTGAAATGATCATATAGTGAACTCCATTAATCTATATTATCTCTTACATAAAATGACGTCCCAACATCCCAAATGAATTCTTCTCTCTAACAGATAATAATTTGTGAAATATGGTAAATTTATCAATTATTTATAAGATGGAATAATTCCTTCTAGATGACCTTTGGAACCCCGTCATTAAGTATATAGAAATATAATCCCACTTTTAATCTGGTAGATCAAGGGGTCCAGCCAAACCCACTATAACCTTATGCTAATATTTACCCCTATTGACTAGTGAGGCTTCGAGAGACCAATTCAGCTACCGAATTCTTAATCACTTACCTTTAGAACTAATTCCAATGGTTTATATATATATATATCCCATTTTAGGATTTACCAACAATGGGGTTGTACCAAACTCTCTTAGAACCTCCTCTCATAATTTCACTTTCACAATTTTCTATACAATGAAAAGAATTATGTGATCCCCACTTTTAGAAAATCTACCAAGATTACAGTAATTGGATATCTAAATAAAAAAGGCCTCATAGTAGGTATCTCCAATTAGATCCTCTTTAACATTATTTATATGTGATGGGATAATGACCATCTAATGGAGGTAATTTTCACCATCCTTGACCAATAAGGGGAATTTAAATGAGGAAAAGTAATCTAACACCTCACATAATCACAATAAATATGAAATCATACTAATATAATCTTCAACCATGTTCCCCTTTATGAGAGTAATGACTATCTAGAAGTCTTAATCATAGAGGAACTCAATAAATTCCCACTATATCAACTTATGATCCTACTATAGGAAGATAATATTGAAGATATACTTATTATAGTAGATATTTTACATCTCCCCCAAAAGGTTGTTTCACAACATATTTCGGGAATATCCCTCCACTTATAGCTCCAGATCTTCATTCATTTAGTTATTATCTTGAGGTATCAGCTATTGTATCACACAAGAAAACATCTCCAAACTATTAGTCAAAATATGGGGGCACTCATCAACCTCTACCCAAACTCTTAAAAGGAAATCTAGAACCTCTCTATCTAAAAAACATTATTCCCCATTATAATAAATTAAATCAAGGGTGATGGTATCCTAAATGAATAAAGATAAAATATCCTTTAGTATACTTCTATCCAATGAATAATCCACACATCCATAACACTCTTGGGTGGATACCAACATAAAACTGCCTCATTCATCACTAAGTCCATTTGTTACACACCTTACTATGGTAACATCTTCCAGCATGTGCATCTATAGAGTCTTGAGCTGATACTTTTAGAACATTCTATAAAATTGATGTTCTGGGATAATTACCAAGACCATACTCATGTGTCTCATGTTATCCTCCTAATACACTGAGCACACTTGGATGTCATCAATAAAAACCACAATGAATTGGTTCAAGAAAGGATGAAAAATATGGTTCATGATTCCCATACACACTATTGGGGAATGTTTTATGATGAAAGGAATCACCATGTACCCATAATTTACATAGCGATATAATAATTAAGTAATTGGTATATCCTCTTCCAGAACATAGAGATGGTGATAACATAGTCTTCGTTCAATCATCAACAACCGTCTCTCCACTTTCTACTGCTCAAATATATAATCGATCCTCGATAGTGGCTACATTTTCTTCATGGTCACTTGTTATAGATGTTGATAATGCACACAAAATCTCAACATCACATCAACATTTTTATTGAACACCACTATGGCTACCAAGGGTGAAACATTAGGTGTGATAAATCCATTCCACTACATGTCCTCCAAATTCACCTTTGACTCATGTAGCTCTACGGGTGCCATCTGATATGCCGAGACAAATATTATGGTTTTCCATAGATAAAATTTTGTGTGTAAGACTATCACTCATTTGGGAGGTAATCACAACACATCATAATGAAATAAATCCTCATAATCCTTCACCAATGAAAGAAACTAATATCTATATCCTCAATTACTCTATGTTTTGTAATATATATCTTGTGAGAAATCGAATATTTCATCTTGTGTATAATCCCATCTTGTTCTCCCAAAGTTTCCTTCCAAACCTCTATGGAAAACATTGTCCCATCCATGTGTACACACTACATCCTACTCCTAAAACACTAAATCTAGGAATGAACTTTGGTTAACCATTCTATACCTTAGATTACACCATATGTTGTCATCATAGCTATAAAAACATCCCATAAAAAGATAACCCGTCAATGATTTATATAACTTTATCAATTGAAGTGTTTCATCACTAAATCCCCTCTTGTATGAGTTTACAAGAACAATCCCAAGGAAAAAGGATCAACCAAAATATTTATGTCTCAAACAAGATAATTGGAACAAATAAATTGGCTTGAATCTTTATCTATTAAATTGTAGCTAAATTATATAATACATAGATCAAAAATCTAATCATTCCTACAGCCAATAGGACATATGACACAACCACATACATTTGTTCTTCTCATTTCCTGCCATCTACATTGGCTTGGAATGGATCACATAGGGTGGGGGGGAAACAAGTTTAACCATCTTCCACATACTTCTTCACTCCCTACTTCTATAAAATTTCTTCCACACTACAGACACCTCTGATCCATTTGTTTTGTATTCATGAGAGGTCTATCGACTATATCTATGTTAAATACATGGTGTGTAAGATAATCCCATCAGATATGTCCCCAAAAATCCTTAGGGAGACAGGTCCACTATCTCGGATGACTAGAACTATCTTGAGAAACCCAAACCATAGACCCTATTTTGTGATAGATTCTACTAAAGTGTCATGCTTTATTAACTCCAAATACATTGCATCATCTAGAAAGTTTCTAGGTATTATCTCTTATATTCCTAGTAGAAGCACAAACATTCAACATCTTCTCATCTGTAATTATCTCCGACATTAAATCTCATAGAAGAACTCCATCATAAGTAGGAATGTAATGAGATTTCACTTTATCCCTGATATTTAATTGTAGTAATCACTCAATGGTCTATTACTAGATAAAAATATATTCATCCATATACATAATGTATCACGAGATCTCGTTGAACCGTATTGAATAATCTTACACATTCATTCTTCCCTATTTAAGATGCAAATGCTCATGGATGTTTATTTCTTGCAATGTGGATGTATAGAACACCACATTGAATAAATTATTGGAATATATCCAAGAGAGGGTCATAAAATAATGTTTATGAGTAACTAGACTTTGAAAAATACCTTTGGATCCTTGAATAAGACTTGCCACTATGACTAAAGCCTGGTCTGGAGGTGTCCTCATAAGGAAGAAAACCCATGTAATAGCCTCTATCATGTCCTAAGCTACTTGGGGGTATGGATCTCCATGAAACATTTGATGAGATTCCTCTAAAATTATTGAATTGTACTAAACTTAAATATATAATCAAATAGAATTCTAGAAATCTTACTTCTTAATGGGTGGTGGAAAGACATGTAAACCCTTCAAGAGTACCACCTCTTATGTAGGTCCTTGCAGTAAATCCTCATCACTAGGAAGATCATTAATGTGATCCCACTATAGAAACAAATCTCATTGTCACTAGGGCGGAATCCTAAAATAATGATGATGTATTATGTTCAATGAGTATATCTAGGGATATAACTCTAATTGGACATGAAAAAACATCTATTTCTGATATGAGGAATGAACCAATTTTTTCCTATAACTATTTCAAACATGAACCTAGTCAACAAGAATGATTCCTAAGTGTGGATAAATGGATACATCAGGCTCTGCACCAAAAAAAGATTAAATATCCTAAGTGACAAACATTAAACACATTAACATGATTGCCTTAATTTAAAACCCAATCCTTATACTGATAAAATATATAAACTCAGTTCCAAAGATAACTTTCATGATACAACTATTTCATGTCTTATCCCACCGGGGCCCTCCTGGATAGTGGTAAGCATAGTGTGACACCCCAAGCCTTCCTCAAATGGGATGGAATTTAGTGACCAACATTGAGTAGGCATACCAAAAACAAAAGAGGCCTTATCCTATGGCACCAGTCCACATGAACACACATTTCTAATTACACATAAAATTATGAAAGTTAATCCAAATGATTCCAAGTTAATATACACATCTATATACCACATTATTTTTGTATATAAGTACATGAAATCATAAAAAGGAGAAATAAAATACACTAAAACTAATAAAAGAGTCTGACCATCTTGGTTGTATGTGACATTTATAGTATAAACCATCATCTATCCAGCTCACTATGCTCTTCTGTTGGGAAAAAATCTCTCATGGTAACATTGCAACATTTTTGGATTGATTGTGTTTGTCAAAAAAGTAGGATACTCTGGTGAATTGTCAAGTTACAGAGATATTGTTGACAGTACATGTTGAAAAAGAACCATGAAAAAGTAATGGATGATCTAGAGGTTGTACAAAAAGAGCAGATACAAGGTGGCACTATTTTCTAGTGTTTTACAAATTTTTGGGGTCCAAATTTTGGAGTTTGGTGAGAAACGAAAAATATGGATTTCCCAGAAGATCTCATCAAAATAGGGAAACGTCATGTGTTTCACAAAGATAGGCTTCATGAATTGGATTTCACAAAGTCAAGAAGAATATTGATGGTGTTATTCGCAATTACAACAAGCATTGCGAATGGAAGAGTTCAAGGGGAATGCGAGGGTGCTTCGCAGTGGCGGCACGAAGTAATTGACGGAATGCCCCATGATTATGATGAGCTCCGTGATCCAAAAATTTCAATGGTGCTTCGCAATATTTAGATAATTACTGTAGAAATTTCGAAGATTTATGATTTGAGATGACGTGGCACTTACTTCGGGATGAAGGTTCGAGGGTCGGTGGAATTGCCTATAAATAGGCCTCAACCCCTCGAGAGAAGTAGATAGTTTTTCAAAGTAAATATTTTGATCTCAGGTTGCAAAGGTAGTTCACGAAGGTTGTGTACTTAATGAAATGAAAAAGCTTCACAATGGATAATCTAGATTCGTGAAAGTTGTGTGCTCCGCATTGGCTCAGTGAGCTTCACAAAGCAAGTCGCTCTATGAAAACATGAGCTTCCCAACGGCCCATGCACTGTGAAATTGTGTGCTTTCGGAAATTGGGAGCTCTGCGAAGTAGGGTGGTTTGCGAAGGTAATTTTCAATGGGTGTTTCCCAATATTTAGGGGCAAAGGGGTTTTAATTAGTGGATGAAATTTGGACATCAATAGAGCATCTACATACATTGTAGGATGCATTAATTAGTAGTAATGAAGATACCTACAGGTCTATAAATTGTGAGTGGATCTTTTGAAGAAGTAGTGATCTCACATCAGTTGAGAGAGAAGTGAGTTCTCCAATTGGGAGTGGTTGTAAATTAGGAGGGACAATGAGTCGACTTCAAACTTGTAAATAGCAGTACGCTTATAGTGGAATTGGTATAACGACACAATGTCGGTGTATGCTCCTTGGATGTTGCCTTGTGAGGGTGATCCAAGTAAAAAATATTGGGTCCTATACTTGAATTAAGGGTTATTAATACTCTGAAATGGGATGGAGAGAGAAGAGGGTTTTGTCTAACCGCAAAACAAGATCAAAAGGGGCATTTGTTTTAATCGGTCATACCCTGATCCCCCCCTCACGGTATCTATCCAAGTGAACGTATCTTATTCCTTCCCTCGGTACTCAAAATACCCCATCAAAAGTTCTATATTATGTATAAGACATAAAGGGTGTTCTAATAACCCATAAATGGGTGGGTATAACAATACCATGAAGAACACATCAAAATCACCAATCATAAATCACGAAGACACTATACAACTCATCATCATGAAGATATGTAAAATTCAATTCGATACAATAAAATATAACACCCTGATATACTCATGATGAATGACATATCCCAAAAGGACTCAACCATACTACTTTCCACATGATTCTACTCAAATATTATAGGTGGTTCTCATATAGGAGAAGTCACTCTTGATCCTTGTTGTCACTGATGATTCTCATATAAGAGGTCATTCTCATTATGATCTGCTATAACGAATTACTCATTAGAACTATTAATATATTGATAAAAAATATAGGATCTTGCCTAGGTCCTCTGTGTCACATCTGACCCTACCTGGAATAACCATCCAATTAGGGTAGTGTACACATATGTATGTTGGTCATGATGATTCCTCAAAACCCGTCTAGAGAATGGGAATAAATGAAGTTTGATCACACCTCATGTTACATAGATGGATTTATGTACTCTATATGAGACTAATCCCATTAGGGGGATCACATATTATTCCCAAGGTAGAATACCTCACTATACCCTCATGGTGACGGACCAACAGAACACATGTAACCGATACTGGTCTATAGTGAAGAGACAGAGTATCCTTGATTTTACTAGAAAAAATACACAATGTTTACTAGGTGTACATGTCATTTCTTGTCTAGAACTAGTTTGTATGTGTATCTACATATCATATGGTATATCTTACTCCATAAAAATAGCTTTCCCATTTTTGATACATGATGTGTAGAGGTCATTCCAGAACATAGCATGATTTGCCTACCCAATTCCATGAACTCTATCCCATGCCCATGTACTCTGGGTTGTGCTCATGTACTCTGGTCATGCCCATATACCAAGATGTATCAGAGTACCGAGAGGTTCCTGTATAGTCCATTCATTTCCATGGGTCTAGTCATGTATCTTTCATTGTACCCTAATGGAACATGTTGATCCACTATATTTGGGTCACATGTTATTATGAATCATGTCCCATAGAGTGTGATATTCGTCTCTGAGTTTAAACCTATGTAAGGTAGGAGGGGACCACATGGTGTGTTTTCTTTGGACTATATGTTGTGTAGTCTGTATTTATCCATAAATTTCATTATATACTACAGGCTTTTCATGTGTTTTCGCTGCCATCAATTCTACTACTATACCAACTAATGACTTGGATATTGGATCATATGATCCTTGATGTTGGTGGGAATTGGATTCTGGTCACCCAATTACCATCCCGAGGTATCTCCCATTTCACTACCATGCCAAGACACCCAATCCAAAAAATGTAAACTTATAATCTAATCTTGAAACACCATTGTCATTAAACAGAGTAATTTCACCATAGATCTCAAATCCTAACCCGCATTAATTATACATTATTCCAATGAATTATTGTGCAATGATCATTCTTTAGGTATTTTTCAATTCCTTATCTAACCAAATTACTGAGTATTATCACATGAATAATAGGGATAGAAAATGACAAAATATAAACACGATGAATGAATCCCATCCACTATATGGGTTGTCCTCAATCATTTATAGATTAAAAATTAATAAATATCAACAAATAAATGAATAATAATCAAATATCAACAATATCGAAATCCAACTGTGATAAACCCACACCCTAAAATTAGGATTAACCTACGAATCAATATATTAGTGCAATGGGATCATGTTAATCATGGGATAAAAAATTAGGAATAAATACATGCAAAAAATACCATGTTGGATATTGGATCATTCGTTGATGAAGAATAGTTTTCCATGATTTTCATTGTAAAAATAAATGAAATTTGTTGGCGTAGATGATCTCTGCGATACTAATACAGTGGAAAACAATCCATCGATTCTATAACACACATCCCCATGGATCATCTAAAATATATAGGGTTATGTAGATAACCCTTGAGTTTTCCTATAGCAGTGATTAAATAGTTATATTATTGGTATAAAAAAGTTTATTATTTAATTAACTAATTTATTTACTATTCTGGTCCGGGAAACTTTTTATCCAAATCCCAATTCTAATAAAGGTCATATCTCTCCTACTGTAGAATCTTCATTTCAGATTCAACTACGGTATTATTTTTCCCACACAACAATTAATTCAAGAGTTATCCAATTATTATAGAAAAACTATACATTCATGATATAATATATTTAATATTTCTATTATATCAATACCAAGCCTCCCCAACTTCGAAATATCATGCTAACTCTTTTAATAGATTTGGAAATATTATTTAAAATATTCTAATTACTTATATTTAAAAAATATATTCATTATATATTTCAAGAGGTAATATAGATTAAAATTTTACACTGATAATACTCCATTTTTCCTAATTCTTTATGAAACATTTAAATTTTTAAAAATAAAAATAAAGGGAACATAGTGAATGGAAATTTGTGATTTTTGGAACAAACATTATACAATATAATAGATCAATAATTCAAAATATAAATTTAGATAATAGAATAATTAACTGCATTATAAGGCCATTAATACTATTAAAGGAGGATAATGATGCTTTATACATTAATATAATATTTTCATTAGTGAACAAATTAAAAGAGAAATGATTAGTAGTAATGATCATCAAATATTTCTATGTATTTATTAATCATAATAAACATCATATGTAACTTAGGGTCCAAAGATATGATATAGGAAAACACATCCATGGAACTCGTATAATTCATGTACCTGATGATCTAAAAATTTTAAACATAGTTTTATACACCTATCCTATCTATATCTCATGATGTCCTTAGAAGGTAAAAGTAAAAAAAACTTGGGTGCCACTGAATAGTTCCTAATCAAGTCAACCGAAGCACTAAAATCCCTAATCTAAAACCTAATTCACCATGGATTTCCATTATATAAATGGAGATGAGACATAAATACAATACATATTCATATAATATATAACACGTACCATGTAAACATGTCAAAACGTATCTCACATCTAAAACCCACTTAGATAAGTATCCCATTAATTTTATAATAATAAAAATTTAACCATTATATTCATCATCTATAATAATTTAAGAAAAATATTCCATAAAAATCATTAGGCCCATGAAACAACAAGGGGAATGTATTAATGGATAAAAACAAATGCTAAAGAAAATTTTCATTGTAAAAACCTTTCGAAGGAATTGTTTTACAGAAAAATAATGAAAATGTATAAAATTACCATTTTAAGATTAAATTAACCATTTTGGAGAAAAAATGAAATCACTAAAAAATTACTTTTACTAATGGAATAAGTCAGTTTGAAATGACTAGTTGAGAATTAGTCATTGGAAACCTTGATGAAAACATGAATTTTTTTATCAATAATAATACATATTTTTTAATAGAATCATTAATTAAATAATAAAATTACAAGATATGAATATTTATAAACACGTGGAGGGTACACTCTCTAGGTAAACCAGTTTTTAAGCTTTTAATGTTGAAATGATTAATAAATTTCATGTAAATTAAAAAAAGTTAAAATTTAGAAATATTGTAATATCGATTTCACTAAAATATCAAGGATTAAAACCAACCAAGCACCCATTATTTACAATTTAAATATATAATCATAGACCCACCAGTAAAAATGTCAAAGAGTCAGCTAGAAAAAGTTGTTTTCATAAAAATATAGATAATTAGATCCAAAAAGGTATGTGAAATGGATAAAAACAATAATATCAAATAAATCATATAAAAATAAGAAACCATAGATCCCCATGTATATAACTGTGTATAAATATAAACAAACTAGAAGAATATGAATAAGAATGAATTGATGAATGTCTTTCATGTATAAATCCTTACAATTGATGGTGAAATCCTACATAAATAAAGGAGGAGATGGAGTGAAGATGAGGTCGATAGGGGGGATCAGTCATTGTAGGACTTTTGAAAAGTGGGATTCTGGGAAGATCATATCATCTTTAATTATTTTCAAAAATATTATAAATTTAAATCTATTCATTGGTTTCATGGATTAACTGCATGGTCCAGATTGAACAGGATCTAACCATTAATAATCATATGTATCCCCTACCTACACACTATATGGGGTGGTTTTGTGGTCCAAGGGACCGTTCTACAACCATGATGAAACAACACTCTTACCATAACACACTCCAGGGTCATTGCCTTATCTCTGGGATTGTGTGTTTTGACTATCCCAAAATTCCAAATTGAAATCTAAATTCAATAATATAATATGAAATAAGTATACAGTAATATATATTGCAAAAATTCACTTCATGGGTGTTATAGTACAAGTACTAATAATTTAATAAATTCATACATGATACATGATATGAGATGAATCATAATGTAATGATATTTAGTATGGTTACAAGGAGTTTTTTTAAGGAATAAGAAATCCAAAACCCATGAATCAATGAATCTGTTGATTCACTTTTAATCGTAACCCTTTCTCGAGAAAAATTGTTTTATTTCTTTAAAATTTAATTCAATAAATATCACCATATATTTATCATTTTTCATCATATAAAAATAATAAAATTCTAAATCAGTAATAATAAAGAAAAAATTATTTTTTGAAATATACTTGTCAAAAAATCATTTAGTAAGATCAATTGATATATTCAAAAGGGATGTTAAAATTTTATTCTTATATCCCCAAAATAATTAATCCATTAACTTGCATTGTATATCATAATTTTTATCAAATATATATTTTCATAAAAATGTAATTATAACTTTTCAATAAATTATATTAATTATAATATTGTATATATACATTTAATTTTAATGAATCACGGTGTTTCATTTTATAATAAATCTTATAATTTGAATATATTATGCCCTATTATTTTTTAATCACCCTATAATTTTAGTACCCTATTCATTTAAAAAAATCTGTATTTTTAGATTTATTTTAATTTACAAAACCTCAAAATAAACTTCATAATACAATAATATAGTTCCATATCACAATACAGAATCCAATAAAATACATGATATGTAAATGAAATATCATTAAAAAAAATATGAAAATACCCACTTCTAAATAATTTATTAAAATAAATATATGTTTTTTAATTCATGTGGTGAAATTAAACTGATTACAATGAAACTATTTTGATAGGATTATTATTTTTTCGTTTTTAAATAATCAAATAAATAAAATTTATTGATAAAATAAATGAATTATAACTAAAATATATTAATAACATCCAAAAAAATTTAACTACCTATAACGGCTACTAATTTATTGTTTGTTGGGAAGAAAATAATATTTCATTTCAAAAACATGGTATTATTATATATTATATATTTTTATATAAATGTAAAAATATTAATTTACTGTGTATTAAATTCAATGGTTTTTTAAACAATGAACATTGATTAGTTATTAACGAATATAAAATTGTTTAATGTCAAAAATTCTTATTTTTGATGAATTATCTTTTCTAGATGTCGTTTATTTTTATTTTAATAAAATATAATGATTATTAATAAATAAATATTTTAGTGATATTAATTTCTTAAATATATATTCAAATAAAATACTAGTCAAATAATGATTTTTAGTTGAAAAGGAATCCTAATAATTTCAATTTTATTGTCATAAACCATCTTGGAATGGCCCAAACCATGACTGTAACACCCCAGGTAAATAAAGAATATGACATTTTCATATTTATCCATATTTGTGAATAAAATATTAATATGACTTTAAAGGGGACACTATGCTCGATGGCGTACCCAACACGCAACAACGAGTTTCTTGGGAATCTTACGTTGCACTATAATAATAAAATGATATTATATTAAATGGTAGTTAACATGTAGTCGTTGTATTGGCGGGAATGGATAGAAATAACTGAAATATGACTATATATGTTTTTAAATGTTTTTACATTTATCCAATAAAAGATAAAGGCTTAAAATACGGAAAGAATTCAATTTTAGGCGTATATGCCCTAGTTTTCACTAAAGGTTCACTTATCGCCTTTTGATGGAGAACCGTCATTAAATATAGTTTTTTTCACTCTTATAAATTCTATTTGACCAAATAAAACTCTTCTTTAGAATCGGGACATCAAAATTTACTTTGTGTAAATTTTTGGTATCTTCCCGATAAAGTTCAGTTTTTTAATGAATAGTGTAAAATGTTGTATTTTAATTCAAAACCTCTTTTTAATCTAATTTATTTATATGATTAGATTATCCTTTTAATTGGTTTTAAAGTGAAATTATAATATATTTTTACCATTAAATCTAATAGTGGTCGTTGGAATTAATTTCACTTTGAAATCAGACTTAAACTAGTGTCAATCTTTTGATACTTATTGTTTCATAAAAACACGCTATTTGTCATGATAGCGGGAATTAATTATTAAATTAATTAATGTGACTTATATGTTTTGAATTTTGTAAAATAGACTTCATTTTTGAGTTCGGAATATCAAATATAGCTTAGGGTGAATTTTTGTTAATTTTCTAAAAAACTTCAATTTTTGATGAATAGTGAAACCACTAAGTGGTACTTATAAAAACTGATTTTCATTTTAAATGAAATTTTTCCACCTTTGTGTTTTGAATTTCAAAAATCCGACATACATGGTTGTCATTAAGAAGTAAAATGTGGTTCAATGGGATTAAAATAATTTTTTGTGAATAGTAACTTATTATGTTTTTAATCGCGATTAGAGGTAATTAGTGTAGTTTAAGGTAAAAATAATGTATTAATAATATGAAATGAACTTGACACATATCCTAACCTCATTGTATGTGTCATTGCCGACCAAGATAAGCCATGGGTCAACTTGGAGACCCCATGGAGCCACTTTGGTTGGGAAATGACATAAATAACTTTTTATTTAATGTTAAAGTAAAAATGACACACACATGAAATGTTTTACTAACACAATTTTTACATGGGGTTATACAAGTCATATTTTTGACTATAAATAGTCATTGGAAATATAAAAAGATTTCCTACATCATAGTATTTGTTTTATAATTTTTAGACATTAAATAAATTAAATTATTTATGACATCATGATGATGTAGCGATGACCTCATTATTTAACGATTTAAATAAAATGGAATGATAATGTAATATCTAAGACCTAAACATGTCAAAAACCTATTTGATGAGTGGATTTCGAACCCTTATCACCTTATCCTCGAAATACATCAATGTGGGACCTCTTAAATCCGAATACCCTTTTGAAATAAAGTGACTTTTCTTCACTTTCCAAGAGTGCCCCTCCTCTCCTCTTATAAAAGGCCCCCACCTCTACCTCCATACCCACACTCCCAAAGCCTTTGGCTCGGCCGACCCCTGCCCATTTTGGCTCTCCAAATCCCTCTATTACTCCTTGAAGCCTCACTTTGGGCAGAATTATTTCTAAGGAAGCCTTTGAGCTCAAACCAAGGGGAGTTACCCGATTTTAAGGTAATGTCTTCTTTTGAGTCCTTTTGTTTTATTTTGCTTCTCCAACCCCCTAAAATCTTTTTATTATTTTCTTTTGTAAAAAATACAGTAACCAAAATATACTAGGATGTTGTTATAAGAAGGATTCGAGCTACACTTACACACACCTACATCTAATGGTTAAAGAACATACTGTTTCCGTGGATGGCGAATTTCTGCCTCCCAAAATGATGATTGTTCAACATTCTTTTAACACCTTCAAAGGTGTCCATTAAGATGTCACTATATATGATATATAATATGATTATGTTTTAATTAAGCTTCTCTATTTTTCATTTGTGGCTTACCTTTATGGCTTCCATTATGGGTATACGCGATATCTTCATTTTAGGAAGTGCGGACTACCGCCCCCTCAAAGTGATGTGATTCGTTAATGCCATACGTGGGACGTATAAAGGATGGATTTAATGTTATTATATATGATGTTATACTGGAATTATTATATACCTCTATATCATTATTATTTCTTTCCATTAAAGTATGATATAGAAATGAAATTTGCGTTCATGCGTACGTACGGCTTACCGTCTCCATGAACGGTGAATTTCATTTCTTATCCCCAAATGTAATGTAATATTATAAGTACATGTATATAATGGATATATATGATGAATGATAAATCTAAATGATTAATATAATTCTGGAATTAAAATATACATACCTCTCATTTAGTTTTAATTCAATTAATATGACAAAGAAATGAAAGTAGCATTCATGCGTACGTACGGCTTACCGTCCCCATGAACGGTGCATTTCATTTCGTACCTCTAAATGATTATGTGATAATATAAATACATGTATATTCTAGATATATATGATATATATTATATAAAAATCAGGAATGTCATTCTGGATATAAAGAACCCTTGACCACACGAACAACATGTAATTGTAAGAAGTCCACTTTCGACTTAAGAACCAAATATCGACAAAACAAACACTATTAACATAAATGATTACATAATGTTTATAACATGGAAATAAGTGATATAAAAGGAATAATGAACTTGAAAAAGGTTCTTAAGAAAATATAAATTAACTCAAGTTTATTATTCAGGACGTTAAAGAACGATCGAGTCAAGTTGGACCCGAGGTAAGGGATCTTAATCCTCTCTTTCTTTTTAAGTACACTCTTTTATGTCATTCCTTCTAAAGCTCATCTTTCTTGTTATTGGGATGTTCTTTTATATTACTCTTACTGTAATTTTTATGTTCATATGATGAGAGACCCTATTCTCTCTCATCAATCCATTTTCAATGTTTTGAGTGGTGCCGTTAGGCTGCCGATTTTTCGTAAGAGATCTAACCTCTCTCTTTCTTTTTAAGTACTCTCCTTTATGTCACTTCTTTTAAGCTCCTCTTTGTTATGTTGGGGGATGTTATTTTATATTCATCTTTCTTTAAACTTTATGTTAATATGATGAGATACCCTATTTTATCTCATCAATCCATTTTTGTGGCGCCGTTAGGCTGCCGAGTTTTTGTAAGGGATTTTTCATCTCACTTTTATTCCCGTGAGATTTATACTACATTTGACACAATTTCCTTTGAGTGGTATATGTACTGGCCATTATTTTACTCATTGTGTAATATACTTTCATTAATGAGTATTTACATCAATGTTGTATTGTCCTTCTTTCATGGGGTGCATGTCTCGAATGATACCCATGTCGGTAAGGGAACCTTTCACCCTCCTCTTTTTGTAAAAGACTTCTTTTGTTATGTCTTTTAATTCACATAATATTATGTTGGGATATGTTCTTATATATCCTTATTGATTTAAATTTTATATCCAAGTGATGAGATACCCTTTTTATCTCTCATCAACCCATTTTCTGAATTTTGTAGTGACGCCGTTAGGCCGTCCAATTTTTGCAAGGGAACTTCTTAACCCAATTTTGATTCTTTGGGATAAGATTGTACTCCTTGAATATGTCGTTCTATGAATATGTGTGAATAACATCTGATTGTTTTACACTTAATATCCACTTATTTTTGGTGTATTCATTTGTCACACATTATTATGTAATTGATTTATCCTTAATCCAAGGATACCGTCTTTGTATGGGACTTCATCTCAATCTCCTTTCATTGAGGCATATTTTATTTTATACACAACCTTCTTTTATACGGTGTATAAACCCCTTTGAATTTTACATTTATCCAAATAGAATCTTTTTTACACGAAGCGTTTTACTAAACTACAAAAGGGAATGTTTTTTGTCGTACGTATGCGGCGACAACGACTTCTCCACCGCCATGACCGTTATTTGAGTTTCGGCTTCCTCTACAAGCCATACCTTCTTTTTAAAAGAAAAATAAATACCATGTTTTAATTTTATTTTATTTTGGTATTGAAAATGGTTTTGATAAAGGATTCTATTATGTAAATATATTTAAATGATATATTGTGATTGAAATGTTGAAATGTTATCATTCCATTATGTTGGTTTTATGTGTTATAATTTCATAATGGTACATGGACATTTTACGGGTGGTTACGTGATAATCCATATGACGGGTGGTGCCGTGAATACCAGGACGAGTGGTTAGGTTATAACCTCCAATGCATTGGGTATGGAAGTCGGCCGTATGGCTATTCCATTAAGTATGTATGGAAATTGGCCGTATGGATATTCCATTAAGTGATATGTGTAGAAGTCAACCGTATGGTTATTCCACTTAAGTATGTTTATGTCCTAAGTTACCTTTATATGTTATGTGTTATTTATATGGGTTTTATGGTAATCCTTTGGATACAAAAAGGTAAGTAATGATACTTTTTTCAGTGAAGATTTTTTACTACTTCATGAAGGTGAAAAGTATTACATTGATAAAGTATACATGGTTTACTTGTTGTTTTGAAAAACTAACAGTTTTCATTATTTGTGTATCCCTTACTGAGCTTTTTATCCTCATCCCAAGTTTTTGAAATGTTTTTCACATGAATTATCATGGAATAGGGCCAAGGATGGGATCAAGGGAAATTCATGCTACCTAAAACATGGAACTATACATGTTTCTTTTTAAGAGTTTTTATTTTATGGAAATTTAGTAGAAGCGACTACTTTGTAATCTTTTGAGATGTAATAGTTATGTCCTAATTCTCTAAAACTCTAAACCTGAAAAGATCCTCAATGTGAATTACTCATTTTATTCAATATTAAGTATGGTTTAAGGTTGGGGCCTTATAGTTGGTATCAGAGGTCGGTTTAGATAACTTTAGAGGTTAGGGTATTCTCTAAGCATAAGTGACATTACCATAATGGTTAGGATTTCAGAAAGAGTCCTAGTTTTAGATAAAGTGAATGAGTAAGTATATCTTAGTGTTTACCTTCCTCATGAGTACATGATGGTTTTGTTGATATACTCACACTGACATTTCTGTTTTTAGTGAATGGATTGATCTAGCAGGCACCAAAGAGACAACAGGTTTGAAGGAAACTGTGGTGGTCCTCTGGTTAAGATACTAGATAAAATGGGGGATTCAATGAGGAAACTCGTGGTTGTTCTAAACCAACTATCAAGGAGTCATGATCAACCACTTGAACCTTGGTATGTTCTGTAATGCATCAAGTAAAATATGACCAATCGATGTGGAAGTTCAGGTAATAATTATAAAGGTAACCATTAGAGTTTATATGATCCTTACTTTTGAGGTAATTATGGGTTATTATATGATATGATGGAAAATGAAGGGCATGAGATAAACTTGAGGTTAAAATATGTTATGATTATTTTTGAAGATTTTATCTCTTTTTGTGGAATGTTTTAAGAATTATATAGTTTTGGAAAAAGGACAACACGCAGACCGTGTGACAACCCGTCGCGTCGGACAAAGCCGCGGGAATCGAACCCACAACCAAAGTGCGACTGGTATTTATCGCCAACCACTGGACTACGTGAAGTCCCTAGTTAGTTTGACTGATTATTTCTAGTTATATGATTTTATGAATTAAGAGTAAGTTGATTTTGGGTTATTTATGAAAATTATTAACCTATCATGGAGGATATGTGAATAGGTTAATTACTTTTCAATACGAGACTTTAGGAGCAACAGATGTTGTTTGGAGATAAATGTTATGATTTAACTTGGAAGACTATGTGACTAAATCCTCCAAATATTTGGGTTTCAACCTTAGTTTGGTTTACGATGATGAATTTTATGGACAAATTGTTTATCTAATGGTCCTCATTGAACTTTGGGTTTTATTGGACAAATTATGGAGATTAAGCATAGATTTTCTTTTTATAAAGGGTTATCCTTTTCTGGATTATCTGATCTTGTACTAGCCTTTTTGGTTTTGGTTTTGGTTAAAGTCTAAAGACATGGGAAGTATATAGTTCTCTTTTGTGGATTAGCTGATTCTCTAAAAGTTTATTATAGTACTCTTAATGTGAACGAGTCTTCCTAAATACTCGCCTTTTGGAGAAAATATGAGTTTGTGTAAGGAATGTAATAAAATTTGAAAGTCAACATGATAAGTGATTATGATTCCTTATGAATAAATTCCTCAATAAAAAGTAACCTAAAACAAAAATGTTGTCTATTAACTTTTCCTATTGGGGAATCGAATACTGGTTAACCCATCACAAGTTTGTGATTTTCTCATGGTTAACTTTCTCCTAAACATGTTTTCTATCACTCTCCATCAGAACATGACCCTTTGCTTTTTCTTCCATGTCCATGTTTTCCTACACGGAATCCTATTATGGGTTAACTCGGGTGACCTTTTTACTTATCTTTCTTTATTTTAAAGTGATTGTTTTACCGACTCTTGTTCTGATGTGGGACTTTCAAGGATGTTTCCAAGCTCAATTTTTTAAAAAATTGCGAGGACACAATTCCCAAAAGGGGGAAGGATGTAACACCTTAGGTAAATAAAGAATATGACATTTTCATATTTATCCATATTTGTGAATAAAATATTAATATGACTTTAAAGGGGACGCTATGCTCGATGGCGTACCCAACACGCAACAACGAGTTTCTTGGGAATCTTACGTTGCACTCTAATAATAAAATGATATTATTTTAAATGGTAGTTAACATGTAGTCATTGTATTGGCGGGAATGGATATAAATAACTAGAATATGATTATATATGTTTTTAAATGTTTTTACATTTATCCAATAAAAGATAAAGGCTTAAAATACGGAAAGAATTCAATTTTAGGCGTATATGCCCTAGTTTTCATTAAAGGTTCACTTATCGCCTTTTGATGGTGAACCGTCATTAAATATTGTTTTGGTCATTCTTATACATTCTATTGGACCAAATAAAACTCTTCTTTAGAATCGGGACATCAAAATTTACTTTGTGTAAATTTTTGGAATCTTTCCGATAAAGTTCATTTTTTTAATGAATAGTGTAAAATGTTGTATTTTAATTCAAAACCTATTTTTAATATAATTTATTTATATGATTAGATTATCCTTTTAATTGGTTTTAAAGTGAAATTAGAATATATTTTTACCATTAAATCCAATAGTGGTCGTTGGAATTAATTTCACTTTGAAATCGGACTTAAACTAGTGTCAATCTTTTGATACTTATTGTTTCATAAAAACATGCTATTTGTCATGACAGCGGGAATTAATTATTAAATTAATTAATGTGACTTATATGTTTTGAATTTTTTAAAATAGACTTCATTTTTGAATTCATAATATCAAATATAGCTTAGGGTGAATTTTTGGTAATTTTCTGAAAAACGTCAATTTTTGATGAATAGTGAAACCACTAAGTGGTACTTATAAAAAATGATTTTCCTTTTAAATAAAATTTTGCCACCTTTGTGTTTTGAATTTCAAAAATCTGACATACATGGTTTTCATTAAGAAGTAAAATTTGGTTCAATGGGATTAAAATAATTTTTTGGTGAATAGTAACTTATTAAGTTTTTAATCGCGATTGGAGGTAATTAGTGTAGTTTGAGGTAAAAATAATGTTTTAATAATATGAAATGAACTTGACACATGTACTAACCTCATTGGATGTGTCATGGCCGACCAAGAAAATCCATGGGTCAACTTGGGGACCCCATGGAGCCACTTTGGTTGGGAAATGACATAAATAACTTTTTATTTAATGTTAAAGTAAAAATGGCACACACATGAGATGTTTTACTAAAACGATTTTTACATGGAATTATACAAGTCAGATGTTTGACTATAAATAGTAATTGGAAAGCTAAAAAGAGTTCCTACATCATAGTATTTTTTTATAATTTTTAGACATTAAATAAATTAAATTATGTATGACATCATGATGATGCAGCGATGACCTCATTATTTAATGATTTAAATAAAATGGAAAGATAATGTAATATCTAAGACCTAAACATGTCAAAAACCTATTGGATGAGTGGATTTCGAACCCTTATCACCTTATCCTCGAAATAAATCAATGTGGGACCTCTTAAATCCGAATACCATTTTGAAATAAAGTGACTTTTCTTCACTTTCCAAGAGTGCCCCTCCTCTCCTCTTATAAAAGGCCCCCACCTCTACCTCCTTACCCACACTCCCAACGCCTTTGGCTCGGCCTATCCCTGACCATTTTGGCTCTCCACATCCTTCTATTACTCCTTGAAGTCTCACTTTGGGCAGAAGTCTTTCCAAGGAAGCCTTTGAGCTCAAACCACGGGGAGTTAACCGATTTTAAGGTAATGTCTTCTTTTGAGTCCTTTTGTTTTATTTTGCTTCTACAACCCCCTAAAATCTTTTTATTCTTTTCTTTTGTAACAACTAAAGTATCCTAAATATACTAGGATGTTTTTATAAGAAGGATTCGAGCTACACATACACACACCTACATCTAATGGTTAAAGAACATACTGTTTCCGTGGATGGTGAATTTCTGCCTCCCGAAACGATGATTGTTCAACATTATTTTAACACCTTCAAAGGTGGCCATTAAGATGTCACTATATATGATATATAATATGTTTATGGTTTACTTAAGCTTCTGTATTTTTCATTTGTGTCGTACCTTTATGGATTCCATTATGGGTATACGAGATATCTTCATTTTAGGAAGTGCGGACTACCGCCCCCTCAAAGTGATGTGATTCGTTAATGCCATACGTGGGACGTATAAAGGATGGATTTAATGTTATTATATATGATGTTATACTGGAATTATTATATACCACTATATCATTATTATTTCTTTCCATTAAAGTATGATTTAGAAATGAAATTAGCGATCATTCGTACGTACGGCATACCATCTCCATGAACGGTGCATTTCATTTCTTATCCCCAAATGTAATGTACTATTATAAATACATGTGTATAATGGATATGTATGATGAATGATAAATCTAAATGATGAATATAATTCTGGAATTAAAATATACATACCTCTCATTTAGTTTTAATTCCATTAATATGACAAAGAAATGAAATTAGCATTCAGGCGTACGTACGGCTTACCGTCTCCATGAACGGTGCATTTCATTTCATACCTCTAAATGATTATGTGATATTATAAATACATGTATATTCTAGATATATATGATATATATGATATCCAAATCAGGAATTTCATTCTGGATATAAAGAACCTTTGACCACACGAACAACATGTAATTGTAAGAAGTCCATTTTCGACTTAAGAACCAAATATCGACAAAACAAACATTATTAACTTAAATGATTACATAATGTTTATAACATGGAAATAAGTGATATAAAAGGAATATTGAAATTGAAAAAGGTTCTTAAGAAAATATAAATTAACTCAAGTTTATTATTCAGGACGTTAAAGAATGATCTAGTCAAGTCAGACCCGAGGTAAGGAATCTTAATCCTCTCATTCTTTTTAAGTACACTCTTTTATGTCATTCCTTATAAAGCTCATCTTTCTTGTTATTGGGATGTTCTTTTATATTACTCTTACTGTAATTTTTATGTTCATATGATGAGAGAACCTATTCTCTCTCATCAATCCATTTTGGAAGTTTTGAGTGGCTTCGTTAGGCTGCCGAATTTTCGTAAGAGATCTAACCTCTCTCTTTCTTTTTAAGTACTCTCCTTTATGTCACTTCTTTTAAGCTCCTCTTTGTTATGTTGGGGGATGTTATTTTATATTCCTCTTTCTATAAACTTTATGTTAATATGATGAGAGACCCTATTTGATCTCATCAATCCATTTTTGTGGCGCTGTTAGGCTGCCGAGTTTTCATAAGGGATTTTTCATCTCACTTTTATTCCCGTGAGATTTATACTACATTTGCCACAATTTCATTTGAGTGGTATATGTACTGCCCATTATTTTACTCATTGTGTAATATACTTTCATTAATGATTATTTACATCAATGTTGTATTTTCCTTCTTTCACGGGGTGCATGTCTCGAAAGATACCCATGTCGGTAAGGGAACCTTTCACCCTCCTCTTTTTGTAAAAGACTTCTTTTGTTATGTCTTTTAATTCACATAATATTATGTTGGGATATGTTCTTATATATCCTTATTGATTTAAATTGTATATCCAAGTGATTAGATACCCTTTTTATCTCTTATCAACTCATTTTCTGAATTTTGTAGTGACGCTGTTAGGCCATCCAATTTTTGCAAGGGAACTTCTTAACCCAATTTTGATTCTTTGGGATAAGATTGAACTCCTTGAATATGTCGTTCTATGAATATGTGTGAATATCATCTGATTGTTTTACACCTAATATCTACTTATATTTGGTGTATTCGTTTGTCACACATTATTATGTAATTGATTTATCCTTAATCCAAGGATACCGTCTTTGTATGGGACTTCGTCTCAATCTCCTTTCATTGAGGAATATTTTATTTTATACACAACCTTCTTTTATACGGTGTATAAACCCCTTTGACTTTTATGTTTATCCAAAAAGAATCTTTTTTATACGAAGCGTTTTACTAACCGACAAAAGGGAATGTTTTTGTCGTACGTCTGCGGCGACAACGACTTCTCTGCTGCCGTGATCGTTATTTGAGTTTCGGATTCTTCTACAAGCCATACCTTCTTTTTAAAACAAAAATAAATACCATGTTTTAATTTTCTTTTATTTTGGTATTGAAAATGGTTTTGATAAAGGATTCTATTATGTCAATATATTTAAATGATATATTGTGATTGAAATGTGGAAATGTCATCATTCCTTTATGTTGGTTTTATGTGTTATAATTTTATAATGGTACTTGGACATTTTACGGGTGGTTACATGATAAACGATATGACGGGTGGTGCTGTAAATACCAGGACGGGTGGTTACGTTATAACCTCCAATGCATTGGGTATGGAAGTCGTCTGTATCCCTATTCCATTAAGTATGTATGGAAATTGGCCGTATGGCTATTCTATTAAGTGATATGTGTGGAAGTCGACCGTATGGTTATTCCACTGAAGTATGTTTATGTCCCAAGTTACCTTTATATGTTATGTGTTCTTTATATGGGTTTTATGGTAATACTTTGGTTACAAAAAGGTAAGTAATGATACTTTTTTCAGAGAAGAGTTTTTACTACTTCATGAAGGTGAAAAGTATTACTTTGATAAAGTATACAAGGTTTACTAGTTGTTTTGAAAAACTAACAGTTTTCATTCTTTGTGTATCCCTTACTGAGCTTTTTATGCTCCTCCCATGTTTTTGAAATGTTTTTCACAGGACTTAGCGTGGAATACGGTCAAGGATGGGATCAAGGGAAAGTCATGCTACCTAAAACATAAGACTATACATGTTTCTTTTTAAGAGTTTTTATTTTATGGAAATTTAGTAGAAGCGATTACTTTGTAATCTTTTGAGATGTAATAGTTATGTCCTAATTCTCTAAAACTCTAAACCTGAAAAGATCCTCAATGTGGATTACTCATTTAATTCAATATCAAGTATTGTTTAAGGATGGGGCCTTATAATGACAACCCCAAGATTTCCGCTAATAGGGTAGGGGTTGGGGACCCTCATTGAGTCGGAATATCACAAAAATGTGAGGAATTATCCTAACATTCCATTACAAAAACACACATATACAAGGGCATACAATATTTTATAAGTAAAGCAACATAATATAATGTATGCATACATCTATAATCCCACAATCAATGTATACAAATAATGTTATGAAAGAGATAAATGGTAAAAATAAAACCCAAACAAAAACTATAGAGAGTGAAACCCACTGAGAAGGAAGAGAATAAAATCAAATGAAACCACATGAAAAAAACCTCTATTTTTCTAGCACATGAAAAGCTCAAAAAACTACATGTCCTCCTAGGACACTATCAAATATGTAGTCTTCATCATAGGATACGACATGTGTGAGAAGAGCCGATATAGGGGTGAGTATATCAATACCCAGTATAACACCCCAAAAACACTAAACAAAAATAATTTAGAGTATACATCTCATAAAAATTATATTGAAATCAAATGAACAACTAACACTTGGATAGACTCGGGAAGGACACCACACCTCCATGAAGAATTAACAAAATTGCTAGATATTAGATTTTTCTTAATACAAATATTATAAGGAACATTTTTTCCTACATAACTATTACATCATTTTCAATATCAAAAATATAATAGTGTTAGAGAACTATAATCCAAAGGTTTTGTGTCTTGGAAAAGTATGAAAAAATACAACATTTAAAAAATAACAAATAAACATTATTTAGTTCCTTATTCTCTATCCTCTTAGTGGCCCTCGTGTACTCCTTAGTATAAGTAATGACATGAAGATATAACTCCAAGAATGGGGTGAGATAAAGGTATAGTAATAGGATAAATAAGAATATAAATCTGTATATCATGGGTCAGAATAATAATAATCTTCATAACATAAACATTGGACAATCATTATAATCATGAAATGAAGCATTTGATAAAGTCGTTCAATGCGGCAATTCAAAAAAATGAAACATCATGTTATTGTGGTCAAATACTACACCTTGTTATGAAAAAATATAGCCTCATGTTCACACATGACATATGTTCATAACCATAAAAACATAATTTTGAACATGGATAACATCATGGTCACGCATATCACTCATTATCTCATGGGATACATCACATTACTCAATGAATTGGGGTGATATATATTTTCAGGTTCACCCATCACATAATAATGTTTAAATAATCATTCTATACACATAGAACATATATCAATAGTAGTCCTGAAATTACATATGGAATGGAAATGGGTTTCATGAGAATATAATAAATAATACATTAATGAATAAGCCATTTTTTACTACTGGAAATCTAGAATGCCATATTTGGTATAATAACCATCAATCTTGAGTGAAGTCGAATCAATATCAAGAGAATAAAAACATGTGTTTTCAGAAAAAAGAGTTCTTTTGGTTAGTATTTGTATTTCTAATAAAACAATAATAGAAACATGTATATCCCGTAAAAAGGTAATAACAATAAAATTCTATTTCAGGAGTATTAAATGAACATCCTAAATGAAATTTTTCACGAAAGAGGAATTACCCAAATAATAGAAATTAGGGATGAGATTCCCCATACCTTTTGTCTGAATGTTTTATTCACTTTAGTACTACGTATAATAAAATTAGATTCTTTTATTAATTAATAAAAAACATATTACACTTTTATTTAATTAATAATAATTTTATTATGTTTTTAATGGTTATTTTTATGACTTATAGAGTTCAATTAGATCCCATGGAAGTGTTTTCTTTCTAGGTTTTCATGATTGGTTCCCTTATATATATGTAGGGAAGATCATATAAAATGAGAATAGTTATCCATAATTGAAATTATATTTTATTAATAAGGTTAATTCTATTTAAATGGTCTTATATATTATTTTTTCATATATGAGCATGTTTTATCAGACCAAACATTAATGATAATTTCTTAGATTAATTTGGTCATTCTTTGATCATCAAGAAGTAGTTTTATTTTATTATTTAATATTATGAATATATTTTAGATCAATACATAAAAACAGTAATAATATAAATTTTAAAATTAATTTCAACCACTATAATGTTTTCTTAACACCACGACACTAGTTACTCCGAGTTAGTGCATTATTACATAACCTTGGAATGATCACAATAGATCAAGTCTTGAACGACCAATAAGTTTAGTAGCCTTGAAAGTACTAGATACATACATAAGTTTTACATTACATCATGAAATAAAAAAATATTGTGTCCCCTTTGAAAACACTCATATCCTTGTGCATATCCCTGCAGTTTAAAAATAATATACTTCTTCACATCCTGAGAAAAAGAAAACATAGTAAAGGGGTGAGCTCAAATGCTCAATAAGGAAACAAATATTGTGAAAACTGTCATAAATAAGAATAAACATTTAAGGGAATGTATAAGGCTAAAATACAAGACTTTTAAACATAAACTTCAACATTACATGAAAAATATTAATCAAATAATTCTATTTACTTATTCACATAGATATTCTACTAGTCGAATAATCACATAAAATATCAATAAGTAATTTCATAATGATGGAATGCATAATACGGGACATCAGAACCACATAGTCAGGGCCTCATTCCAAGACTACAAATAATATTTTTTTCAATTCCTTGTGCCAAGACACAAATTTATCTTATGAGATCTACTGATGCATCGAGGAGCTATAACGGGCTCCACCCATCACTTTTAATTCCAATGTATTCCTCATATGAAATGTTTGAAACATTACGTAAACATTTGTATTAAAACTAGAATAAGATATGTTAATACTATAACCAAAAAACATTAATGGTATAAAAATTACACATACATAGTCAAACATTTCACAAAATCATAAATACAATATGGATGATTGTATCATAATAAATCAATAACAATCAATTGTAAAATCCGTCAAAAGATGTAGACACAGATGAAATCAAAACTATTTGAGAGACATATATTTTAATATTTTGAAATCAATTAAAATTCAAGTAATGATAAAATAAAAAATTTATTTTGAAAATATTATTACAAGCTTGTAAGGGAAGCTTCAAAGGTGTTATATTGGCAGAAAATAGCTGCACTCGCTATAAAAGTTAAAAAACATTCTTACCTTAATTTGTTGAAAAGGTCAAAAAGTACGTTCTATGGAAAATAATGGAAAGATTCCTTTCAAAACAGTTTATAAAAAGTCAAAAAAGGGTATAAATGACATTAAAACATATTCCATGAAATTTTGAGTTAAATTTTTATGAAATACGGATGTGGATGATAAAGAAGTCCAAGTAGATATTCAGGTATAAAAAACCTCAGATAAGTAAAGAGATTGTAAAATTAACACATAACTTCTACCTTTACTTAGTTTAGGGTACGTTATCATCATGTATAATAGTTAAATCATTTCTAACGAACTAAAAAATTTCTACAAACATAAATATGATATCATATATGATCTAATATTTCTTTGTTAATAATATTTCAGTAGTATCATTGTTTCAGGTGTAAACTGATTCGTTTCCTTTATATGTTTTATTATGTAAGTCATGTTTGTTATGGATAGTATGTATTCGATTCATATCCAGAATGATGTTAAGTTCTTCAAAATTATTTTAAATCATGCGATGAAAATTATTTTTGAATGGTTATGATGGGGAATGAGTCTCATCGAGTTCGTAGAGATGGTAATCCGTGCGTATGCACGAGTGACAAAATCATTCTATTGATGGTGAAATCTAATGTAATAGAATGGTATATTTCATATAAGGAAACATTAACATTTTATACATATTATTTACATAAATTATAATCATTATTATAAACATACAAATAATTAAGTGTTGAATAACAAAATACACCACGTCGTGGAGATGGTGAGTCGTACGTACGCACGTATGGTGACTTTGTAATTCATAGGATGGATAGAATAATGAATATGGTTGTAAAATATTTATAATAGAATCACAGTATGTAGATATTACTAGATTTATTATCTTGGTATGGAAACAACAATGAAAGAGGAAGTGGAAGAAGAAAAAAAACTTTGAAAGAGGTGATGAAATTATTTTCTCTTCTTCAGGTGCTTCCATTTGATTTGATCGGGATGGATCCTTAGGTTCGCTTTCTAATCAAATTAAGGAATCTAGGATGAATTAAGGGTAGTTGGGAAGATATTTGAGCAGGGTTTGGATGAGCCAAATGGCTCTGGAGGTGTTATTTTTAGAGAAGGGGAAGTACCCATTTATAAGTGAGGTGAGGGTCACTTTAGGAAAAGATTGACATATTGTTTTATGATAAAATAATTTTTGGTTTATAATTGCTCCAAATGGATTAATTTTTAGGATAAAGTTTTTATGGGTCTAAATACTCTAAAACAATAGGTTTTATACAAGTTTGTTCACTATATTAACCTTATCTTTTAGATTTAACTCTTAGTTAAATAGTTAACTTTTATAGTGTTTCTTGTATTATTATATTACATGGTTAATAAAATTACTATAAAATTCCAAGAGAATATCAAGTGGTTCATTATTTACATATATATAATTATATAATTTATTTATCCAAACCTTATGTTTTTAGGAATATTATATCATTTAATAATATAGTATTTGTTTTAAAACATGTTTATTTAGATTTTCACACTATTTAGTATTTGGTTTTGGTGAAATTAAAAAAAATTATTATGCAAAAAAATAAATTAAATAATCCTAAAATGTCATATTAACCTATAAAAATAGTGTAATTCCTCAAAATTCTCAATTTAAATTTATTTGGATATTTATAATAACGATTATTTTAATCATTCATTAATTAGGTAATTACTCCCTCATTATTTTTTCATAAATAACATTAGTTTTTTAATGTCTAAAGATTAAAAATAAAATAATATTATGTAGAAAATATTATTATATTTATAATGAATATTTATAATCTAATTTATCTTATGTATAACACTATATTAAAAATGTATTAGTTATTAAAATTTTAATGGAACACTCTTAACTATTCTTTAAATAAAATAATAATAAATGACCTAATCTAATACAAGTGAATAAAAAGGATAATATTTTATTCCTAAGGATTATTTTGGTTGAAATAAACTTATAAAATATAATTTTTACCTGTGTTAGGGAAATAATAATATCATTTTACCTTTAATTATCCTAATTACTTTTAGCCATGGTAAATAAATAGTAAAAGTTACTATTCACCAAAAAATATTTTCATCCTATTGAACCACATTTTACTTACTAATATCAGCTGTGTCATTTGGATTTTTGAAACTTAATTTAGAGAAGCAGTAAAATTAAATTTTATGCAAATTATCAAATGTGCCTAGAAGGTGGGTTAAAGGGGTTAAATAGTTCAGTAAAAATTTATATATCTAATATTATTATAAAATGACTCCAAAGAATTAAATTGGACTAATATAGGTATTATATATATCTATTTTTACATTAAAATAATTTAAAATAATAATAATTATTATTTAAAAAAGGTTGTTTTTTTGTACTATGTAGTATTTTTCACCATTCATAAAAAATTGTATGTTTTTAGAAAAATACTGAAAATTTACCCTAAGTTAAATTTGACATTCCAAATCCAAAAGTAAAGTATATTTTTTATAATTAATTTTTTTATAGTGTCTAATGTTAATTTTATTATTTATCACAAAAGGAAATAAAAATTAGTTCTTTAAGAAAATAGTTTTTCTAAATATATAACTATTTTATCAAAACATAAACATTTCATTATAAATATTTTTATTTATATAAAAATATTATAAATAAGAATAAATATATATTTTTTACTATTCATAACACAATATTTAATTGATAAATAAATATATTGTTTCAATAAATATAATAATAATGTGTTGTTTCGCAGAAACTCAATCTAGCATATAACGCAATCCAAGTCTGTGTTGCATGAAGTTTAAGCTATTAACATAATTTAAAGATATAACTTAATATGAAATATTGGGGTGTTAAATTCTCCCCTCCTTCAATAAATTGAGTTCTTGTAATTTGAAATCAGTCTCAAAAAATAAAAGGCTAGGAATATAAAAAACCTTTCTGGAAAACCCACATCGGAAATAGGGTTAATAAAATTTATTCTTAATTAGAGTGAAAGGGATATAAAAAATTTAACACTAAATTAGGATTTCAAATAGGAGAAAATTTGTGGGAATTTGAGACACATATTTGGAGGAAAAACATAAATATTTAAAGGGTGTGATTGAGGTCATCACTCACAAACAAGTGAACAATAAATATTAAATTAAGGGCCTCAAATACATAGATATATGATGACTTAAAAATCATTGGTTCATTAAAACAAAAGGTATTAGGATAAAACATTTTGTTTTTTAATAGTATTTCCATAAAGTTTAGGAATTAATTTCTTCATTTAATAAAAAATAATTGACAAGTAGAGTTCCGTCTTATAACTAATTTCTACCAAAAACTCATCTTTCACTCACAATGATAATTGAACTAAAAAATATTCTATTTATTCTAAATGTATAGGTTTTCAAAAAAATTAATTTATGATTCATCTATCAGTTAATTTAAAAAAAACTACATTATACAAATCAGGGCATCACATAGGCTAGTGGTAGGAGATGCACCATTGTTGCCCTTCGGTTGCAGGTTCAAGTCTCATGGCTTCGCCGAACATGATGAGTTGTTGCCCGACCTTCAGGTTTTCTATTTTATAATGAAATCGAAAAAAAATCTTAAGAAATTTTATAACCATAAACCAAAGTATCAAATTTCCATCTTAATCAATTCCAATATTCAGACTTATCCAAAATACAGTGGTCCAAACTCATAGTCCCAAAATTTATAAGGAAGGTCAACATATCATAATGAAGATCTCTTTTTTCCACATAATATGATGTCAGTACCTTCATCATGTATTCTCATAAATCATGATTACACCCTAATTTACTATAAAACCATATTTATTACATTTATTCTCCCTTATTTCTTATAGAATACTAGATATATTCCTTATATCCAAAATTTTTTAATTATCCATCAATTATGTAATAAACCAATAATTTATCAGTTCCATGTTAGTCATGAATATACAATATAATTTATCAAAATCAAAAATATCTTATTCCAAAATCACTACCTCAGTATCAAGACCATATTAATTTTTATCTTTCCTTAAACCATGTATTTTACAAAAAGTATCACTTTTTTTAGTCATATTTCTCAGTACAATATAATCTCGAATCCTCAAGGAAATAGTACTGCAGTACAGTCCATATTTATTTCCATAATTAATATAATTTGTATGTCACTGATACAACACTAAAATGAAATAATTCATTAATAAAAATATATGAACTCTAATTATTCATCTAAATCTCCGGTAATATCATAACATTATTAATATCCATTGATATCATTTGATGTATACTTTGATTATTGGGACATTGATTCACATAGTGTCCCAACTCCTTGCAGATGAAGAATTATACATTTGAAACCTTTTTCTTTCCATTTCTATCACATACTTGTTGTCCTTTTTCATCACACTTATAACTAAATCCCAATCCCTTCATGCATTTACCAAGGTGATTATTTCCACATTTATCACATATTGTAAAATTATTCTTTCCCTTATTCCCTTTATCCATGTTTCTCTCTAACATCCTTTTATTCCCTGACTTCCATTCAAATCCATTGGACTCAGATAATTTTTTACTTATCTTATTCCCACAAGATACTATTTATTCACATCAATAGAATATGTTGGAGACTATTTCCCTTCTAAATGATGGCTTAAGACCATGAACGATATGCTCCTTCTTACTCATTGGAACATGATTACTGCTGGAGTTCTCATTCCTTCTAGTGGGCACCACTTCAAAACAATATAATACACTATGTTTCTTTATGAATCATAATGGAAAATTACAAACATGTAAAATACCCAACATAAAATGAACATTTTATGTATATAATCAACAATCATAAAAATGTTTTCTTTGAGGAATTATTTACTCATAAATCATTCATAATATTTTGTAAGGAAAATGTAAATAATCCTAAGAATATCCCCTTTGAGTTTCAATACCAAGAGCTCAGCAAGGCACGTTGTTGTATAACAAGATACCACAGGTCAAGCCCGAAACTCCTTTTTGGAGTTTCCATTCCTAGGTACAACTGTTTCACATCCACCTCTACTTGTTTGTATCCATACAAGGATGTATTTCCTTTGAAAAACTACATAATATTTACACAACCAAATTTTTTGTAAGTTCTTCTATACAAAACCTCAAAGTCATTCTTTGGGTAATTTTATATAATCGGAGTTTATCTAAATCTAGTATCCACAGTTTGTACTAAAATTACTCTAATACCAACTGTAACGCCCTGACCTTAGTTACCCACATTCGGTAGCTTATTACCTAAAATGGGCATGATCACAGGAGATCACGTCTCGAAAGACCGATTAGTTTAGTATCCATGGAAGTACTATATACATACATAAGTTTTACATTACATGAAGAAATAAAAAAACATTGTGTACCCTTTGAACACACTCACATTCTTTGTCATATCCCTCCAGGTTAATCGTAATATATTTCTTCAAATATTAGGAAAAAGAAAACATACTAAAGGGGTGATCTCAAATGCTCATTAAGGATAACAATATAATGGAAACTGTCATAAATTAGCATAAACATTTAAGGAAATGTATAACACTAAAACAAACAACTTTTAAACTTAAAATTCACCATAATATTGAAAATATAAATCAAATAATTCCATTTACTTATTCATATGGATATTCTACTATTCAAATAATCAAATTTAAAATCAAAAGATAATTTCAAAATGATGGAATGCCTAATGTCATACATCATAACCATATAGTAAAGGCCTCATTCCAAGAATTAAAATAAGATTATGTCAAAGCCTTTTGAAAAGTCACTATTTTGTCTCATTAGACCTACCGATGCATTGAGGAGCTATAGCGGGCTCCACCCGTCACTTCAAAGTCCAATGCATTCCTTATATGAAAAGGTTAAAACATAACATAAACATTCTTATTAAAACTAGCATAAATTTTTTTTATACTTTAACCATAAAACATGAATTGTATAAAACTAACACATCCATAGTCAAACATATCACAAAACCATCAATAAAATATAGAAGATTGTATTATAATAAAGAAACATCAAAAAAGTGTAAAATTCATCAATGGTTGTTGACATAGATGAAATCAAAACTATTTGAGAGAAATAACTTTTTTTATTTTAAAATCATTTGAAAGTAACGTAATTATAATAGAAAACATTTATTTTAAAATTATTCTTATAATCTTTTAAGGGAGATTAAAAGTTCTTATAACGACATAAAATAGCTTCATCCACCGTATAAGTTAAAAAAATATTACCTTAATTTGTTAAAAAGGTCATAAAGTACCTTGTTTGGAAAACGACTGAAAGATTCCTTTAAAATATTTTTTTAAAATGTCAAAAAAGGGTATAAATGACTTTAATACATATTTTAGGAAATTTTGAAATAAATTTTTATGAAAGACAGATGTGGATGATAAAGAAGTCCTAGTAGATAATTACCGATAAACAACCTCAGATAAGTAAAGAGATTGTATAATTAACCCTTTCCTTGTACTTTTACTTAGTTTTGGGTAATATAAAATCCTTTATAATAGTTAAAGAATTGTTATTAAATTATAAAAGAACCACATACATAAATATGATATCATATATGATCTTATAATATTTCTTTATTAATAATATTTCTATTGTATCGTTGTTTCAGGTGTTAACAGATTCATTTCCTTTATATATTTTGTTACGTAAGACATGTTTGTTGTGGATTGAATGTATTTGATTCATATCCAGAATGATGTTAAGTTCTTAAAAATTATTTTAAATCATATAATTAATAATATTCTTGAAAGGTTACGATGGGGAATGTTTCTCATCGTGTTTGTGGAGATGGTAATCCGTACGTATGCACAAGCAACCATATAATTCAATTGACGGTGAAATATAATGTATTTGTATATTATATTACATATAATGAATCATTAACATGTTATATTTTTAATTTAAATAAATTATATTAATTATTATACCCATCCAAATAATGATGTGCTGAATAACAAACTACACCACGGTGTGGATACGGTAAGCCGTATGTACAAACATATTGTGACTTTTTCATTCATATGATGGAACGAATAATTAATATTGTTGTACCATATTTATAATAACATAAAATTATGTAAAAGGTACTGGATTTATTATTATTTTATGGAAACAACAAAGAAAGAGGAAGTGGAAGAAGAAATTTTTTTTGAAAGAGGTGATGAAATTATTACCTCTTCTTCGAGTGATTTCATTTGATTTGATCAAAAGGGATCCAAAGTTTGGCTTTATGATCATATTATTGCCTCTAGTTTTAAGTTAGGGTAGTTGGGAATTTATTTTATTGGGTTTTTTCCATGTAATATGTCTTTTCAGGTGTTATTTTGAGTGAAGGTGAAGTACCCTTTTATATGAGATATGTGGGTCACTTTAGGAAAATCTTGAAATATTATTTTATTACGAAATCATGTTCGGTTTAAAATGGATCAGAATGGATTTATTTAGAGTAAAAGTGATTATGGGTCAACATTCTTTCAACCAATTGGTTATATATTTTTTCAGGCCACCATATTAAACTAAACTTTTAGATTTAACTCTTAGTTAAACAGTTTAACCTTTACAATGTCTTCATGTATTATTATATTACATGGTTAATAAACTTACTATAAAATACCAATAGAACCTCAAGTGTATTATTAATAAAATATATATCATTATATAATTATTTTTTAAAAACATTATATTTTTCATAATATTATATCATTTAATAATATAGTATTTGTTTTAAATACTCATTTATGCCAATTTTACACTATTTAGTATTAGGTTTTTGTGAAAGTAAAAGAAAAACTTGATTTTATCGAAACCAATACATTAAATCAATCATAAAATGTTTTATTAACATATAAAAGTAATTTAATGCATCAAACGTCTCAATTTACTATAATTTGGATATTTATAATATAAATTATTTTAATCATTCTTTAATAAGGTAATTACTACATCAACGTTGTGTAATAAAAAAATTTAATTATTTAATGTCCAAAATTTATAAATAAAATACCATTATGTATGAAATTTAATTATAATTATAATAAATATTTATAGTGAAATTTAACTTATGTATAACTAAATATTAAAATGGGTTATTCATTAAAATTTGAATTTAACACTTTTGTATCTTCTTTAAATATAATAATAATACATGTCCTCAAAAATACTAGTGGATAAAAAGGATCATATTTTATTACTAAGGTTTATTTTGGTCTAAATAAACAAAAAAAATATAATTTGGACATGTGTTAGGGTAATTATAATATAAATTTTACCTTTAATTTCTCTATTTACTTTTAACTGTGGTAAATAAAATTCAAAAGTAACTATTCACCAAAAATTATTTCCATCCTAGTGAACCAAATTTTACCTACTGATATTAACCATGACTCTCATATTTTTGAAATTCAATTCATATAAGTGGTAAAATTTTGTTTTATGCAAAATTTTTAATGTTCCTAGAAGGTGGGTAAAAGGCGGTAAATAGTTCAATAAAATTTTATATATCTAGTATTTTTATAAAATTACTCCAATGAATTATATTAGACTAATATAGGTATAATTTATATATTTTAAATTTAAAATAAATTTAAATAAAAATTATAATTATTTAGATAAAAAGTTGGTTTTATGTACTATGTAGTATTTTTCACTATTCATCAAAAATTGAATGTTTTCAGAAAAAATACAAAAAATCACCCAAAGGTAATTTTGATATTCCGAATTCAAAATTGAGTTCTATTTGACGAAATTCAACTTTTAGGTGTTTTTAGTATTAATTTTATTATTATTCACAAAAGAACATAAAAAGTAGTTCTTTTAAGAAAATAGTATTTCTAACTATATAACTATTTTAACAGAAAATATATATTTCATTGTAAATATGTTTTATTTATGTGAAAGTATTATAAATAACAATAAAAATTTATTTTTTACTATTCTAACCATAATATTTAATGGATAAATAAATATATCGTTTAAATAATTATAATACTAATTTTTATTTCACAGAAACTCAATCTTGAATATAACACAAGCCAAGTTGGTGTTTCATACAATACAAGGTATTTGACTACTTGAAATATATAACATATTAGGAAATATTGGGTTGTTACAAGTTTTATTACTAGCCATGATGTTAGTGAAGTAAAATGGAAACATTTCACCCTTGAAGGCCATAAAACAACACCCCACAAATGATATTTTAAATTTTAAAGTAAAAGAGAGAATATAAATGGGATGAAGATGGATTATTCCACTGAAAAGAAATAATTCGAATATATATAATATTATAGGATTATAATTCCCCTTGGATAAGGTGAGGATAAGAGAGAATAAGAAAAGAAAATATATTAAAAGGAAATTAAAAGAATATAATGGGCATTTTACGTCTTCAAATATTCTCCTTGAGAACCTCTGTTGGGAAATTGGGTTTGGTCTTCTATTGAGAAAAAAAGATTTTTTACATGGGGAAGAGTCATGTTAAGATTTTTGAGAGACGTTTTATAAGATTAAATTATTGGAAGGTGTGGGGGGTAGAGGTGGTGAGATGTGGTATTTATAGGAAAAGAGAGGGGTGTGTTTTAATTATATTATTCATTAGTTGAATTTATTTGATCAAGAATATAAATAGTTCAATGATGATAAAAATTTATATTAAAATAATGAATAGGTGTTCATGATTATGGGTTTAAATCATCCATACATTATATATGACACAAAAAATCATGTATTTTTTAAATACTGTAAATTATTTTGTTTTGCTACTAACTAAAAATTCAAATATTTTACATAAAACCAAAAAGTTCTTCCTATCCATTTTCTGATGTTTATAATTCCAAAATAGATTCCATTTTATGGAAATAGTTTTCTAAATATTATAAATTTAGTTTTCAAATAAATTCTTCATTTATTATAAAAATAATGATTTTATAATTATCTCTAATTTTATAACACATTGAAAAATTAATTAAGGTCTCATAAAATTATCATATAATCAATATACAAAACAATATTAATTTATTAATTAATTTTATGAAAATAAATTTTCTTTTAAATTATTATTTTAATTTTAAAATTGGAAATAAACGTTTATGTTATATAAAAATTACAACACTTTATTTATTATTTTTAAACATTTATTTACTTATACTTTCATATAATTATATCATATTTTCATTTATAATATGAAAAAAAATATTATTTTTAATTTCATAAGTGAGGTTACTATTCTATTTTTTGAATTACTATTCATAATGGTCATGTTATTATTTTAAGGGTCATGTTACTAATCCATCGGTATGTATTACATAATTTATTTGAATATTAATTAATTTATTCATATTCCTTTAAAATAATGTTATTATTTCGATATATATGTTATATATGTTTTTTATAATATATATAAAATAATTATAATAATAGAAATAATTCCATTAATAAAAGTTTGGGTCATTACATTCTTCCACCCTTTTGAAAATTATCCCTTGAAATTTCATTTAACCTATGTAGGGGAGGGTCTTTTTGCTCCATTTCTTCCTCGGATTCCCATGTGGACTCTTCCTACTTATGGATCATTCATAAGTAAATGAACATATGATTAGTCATGTTGTGTATAACATTATCTCCATATTCTAATATCTTCCCTGGCTGCTCCGCATAAGTGAGATCATTTTACAACTGTACCACCTCTAGATTTAGTACATGTTAGGGGTCTTTTATGTACATCATCAAGAGGGATATATATAATATATTGTGTACTTGATACATGGTTGGTGTAAGTGTTAGTCTATAGGACATATCTCAAACACAATCGAGAATATAAAAGGGTTCAATATACCTGGGACAAAGAATTCCTTTCATCACAAATCTCATGATACTCTTCCATGAAGATATTTAGAATAATATCATTTCTTTGACCTCAAACTCTAAGTCCCATCAATGATTTTATTCTTAGTTATTTTTTAAACTTTTCGATACCTTTATGTGATGCTATATATTTTTCACCTTTTCAACCATTTATTTGACCATGTTAGGTCTAATATGCTTACATTCCCTAACTTCGTCCATGCATGCCGGTGTTCTCCATCTTTTCCCATAAAGGGATTCATATGAAAAAATTTGGACGCTTTATTAGAAACTGTTGTTTTAAGAGAAATATTCCATAGGTAGATCATGGTCCCATTCTCCATTAATTTCCATATAAAATTCTCTCAACATGTCTTCTAGTGAATGAATAGTCCATTCATATTGGCCCTCAGTTAGAGCATGATAAGCCATAATGAAGTCCATCTTAGTGTTTAGATCATGTTGGGGACATTTCCAGAACATTGAGGTGAATATTATATCTTGATCAGATACAATTGATAGTGTTACTCTATATAGACATACCAATTCTCTAATTTATATTAATAAAATTGTATCCTCTGTGAATTCTTCTGGAATTGATATAAAGTGATAAAATATTGTACGATGTTCTGGAAAAACCGAAATAGCATTGTTTCATATGGATGTATTTAGAAGGCCATTGACAAAGTCAATGGGGACGTTTTCCCATTCTAGGTTCGTTTATGAAATGGTCTCATCATCCCCATAGACCTTTTACATTCATCCTTTAGTTATTGACATTCCAAGAACTTTTATTCATATTCAGTGATCAAATTACTCATATTTCACATCAAATTATTCTCTCGGTGATCTCGACACATATTTATGGTCCCTAGGTGAATTGTGAAATTTGAGATATGTTTATTAATCAGAAGCTCTTTCTTTATTTCTATATTGGATGGTACACATATTCATGTCCCATTTATTATAACTCCTTCCTCCTCTATTTTTAACTACGAGGATTTCCCCTTTCACATGGATTCAACCTTCTTCTCAATATCCACTTCATTTCTTTTATAATATTTTATTTTATCCATGAGGGATGGTTAAATGATAATTTCAGAAAATATTTATGATTTTCCTTCCATAATTATTCCCCTTTTAATCCTCTATAAATATAAGAAGGTTTGATCCTTCTCAATTCTAATCCTTGATAATGTTGCAGGATCCTTTCTGCATAGAGAATCTTCCACTTTATTCTTTTTGACATGATGGTAGTGGATTGAGTATTCATAAACCTTGAAAAGATCTAACAATCCTTAATGGGTATTATTAAGATCCTTTTGTGTGAATATATATTTTAGGCTCTTATAACTAGTATATATTTTGAACTTCTCCCAATAGAGATAATGCCACTAGATTTTTATTGTGAAGACCACTACTGCAAACACTATATGATGCATGGGATTGTTTTTCCCATGAAGTTTAAATTACCTTGAGGTGTACTATATCAATTTATCATTTTATATCAGTATATATCCTAATACCTTATTTATTAATTGTTTTATACCACAAATAGTTCCCCACTTATTGGAAGTGTGAGTATTGGTGTAGTGATAAGACACATTTTCAAATATTTAAAGTAGTCTTCACTATCACTAGTCAAAAAATACTTTTCTTCTTTCTGATTAAACTTGGTTTTTGGGTTTAAAAATCAACATAAATTCTTCAAAAATCATCAGTAACATCCATATCTATCAAGGTAAATTTTTATCTCCATTACTGATGTTGTCTTTGGCCACTCATAGATTGCCTTTGCCTTCGAAGAGTCTACAAATATTTTTTTCTCGTGATAAAATTACCCAAAAATTATACATACTCCACCCAGAACTCACATTTACAGCACCATTCATAAATTTTCTTCCTTCTAAAAGTCTTTAGAAAAATATTCAAATTCTTCTCAAGTCGCCACTTTCTCTGGGAGTATATTAGAATACCAACTGTAAAGACATTAACAAATTTGTTGAAGTAATCTATAAATAATCTATTCATTATCTTCATAAATATTTCTAGAGAATTAGTGAGTTTTAAAGGAATCACTGTAAACTCATAGTGTCCATACATTTTTTGAATGGAAATCATGGGAATTTCTTCTTTCCTAACATTTATTTGATGATATCCCAATCGAAGATCTACCTTGGATAAAAAATTGGTCCCATATAGATGATTAAACTAGTAATATATATGTGGTAGGGGATAAATATTCATTATAAGCATATTATTTAACTCATTTGAATCATTGTAGAGGCTCATTTATCCATCCGTATTCATCAAGAAGAGGACTAGAGCACCCCCTTGTTAAACACTCAGGAAAATAAAACCCTTGTCCAGATTGTCTTTTATGTGTTTATTCGTTTATACTAGATTAATGTTTTCCATTTTGTTGGAGTCTTCGATATCAAAAGAGATCACAGAAAATGTTTAATCAAGAACACAACATAATAGTCATGAGGAAGACTACATAGTTATTCAAGGAACATATCACTGTAGTCCATTACGATGGGAATGTATTCGAGTATGTTTTTATCATTTTTCTCAAAAATTTAGGAAAGATATATTTACTTATAAGGCAATAATAACCATAATTTATATGATTAATCTTAAGGATATTTATCCTCTTTTTTACACTTGTACCAAGTTATTGGATTCCCCAAGATGTGATTAGTGATCTTCCTTTCCTGGAAATTGATGTTGGATTTATATAAAGATAGTCAATCCATGCCCAGTATTGATTCAAAATCCACCAAAGGATGTAATACAATATTTTTTGGTGGTTTAGTCCACAAAAATTATCCACATAAAAGTTATATACTTTTTAGGGAATAATTTCCCCATTTTTTGTTCTCATAGATAAGTCAAGATCTAGGTTTTGTGATGAATTTTGTATCATTCTACTAAATTTCCAATTTATGAAAGAATTTTTTAAACTAAAATAAAATAGTACAATAACTTTAATTTAATTAATAACTAATATACCAATCACAACATAATTTTTTGGATCCACCAAAGTAGTAGTGATATAAAAATATTTCCTTTTCGGTTTTGGAATTGGTGGATACTGATGATGCTTACCCGTGAGGACTCAAGGTTTAGTGCACCAGTTGGCATAGTTCCCCTATTCCATATAATTAAATCATTGATTGATAGGTGGTGATCTAAATTATTCCACCACTTTGTTAAAATTCTTCTTTCCTCTTCGACATTCATGGTATTGGTGGCCTTATCTCCCACATTTGAAGCATTTACCCATCCCTTTGAGGAAATTCCCATGATGAATCTTCCCATGTTTTTAACATGTGAGTTGTTGAGTTTTATTTCCAAATTTTTCATTAAATCCTCCAGCTTGAAACACAATCATTCATTTTATATCTCCATATCCGTGGGACTATTATCCAAACATCATCTCCACTTTGAGTTCATATTTAAAAAATTCTTCACAAATCTTAAAGTCTCTAATAGGTAGTTCCTTTTGAATGTGTGGTTATAAAACACTACAAAATCTATCTATTTTTCTATATGTATTGATATCCAAACCAAATGTATAAATTTCAAACCTTGTGAAATTATCTTCTCAATCTATGAATGATTCACCTTCTTTTTTCTTCAACTCTAAAAATTCTCACTCGAACTTAATATGAAGATTTTGATGGAAATACTTGTTATGAAATATTTTGTTAATGTATTCTGACTAAATCTATTCAATTTCATCCTTCATCTTTGTGTTCATAATAAACTCCCACCAATGATCAGTCTCTCCATCTAAATGATAAACGTCAAGATATACCTTCTCTATCTTATAGTAGTTAAGAAAAAAAATACATTCTCCATTTAGATGACCCACTATTATGTGACTAGTGAATCAGATGATCCACTGAAAGTTGGGGGTCATATCGGCAGAAAATACATGATATCCAATTTATCTCTCTTATATGAATGATTACATTCTACATTATTCAGATTATTTTTCATAGCCTGATATATCATGGTAAGCATTACCATGGTTTTTTTAACTCCACCAGAAAAGGCATTGATTTTGTTGTTTGTGCATTCACTACATTGTCCGTCACATAGATTTTTGGCCTAGTTTCTCTTAGTTCCAACTATTTTCAAAAAAAATAATATGTTTGAACAAAACATAAGTCAACGTGTAATGAATAAATAATTTATTCCTTTTTTAATTTAACTATATAGACATATATTGTGGGAATCATATATTTATCTTTTTTCTAAAACAAATATTCTTTAGTTTTTATATATACATAGTCTCATACTAAGTGTAACTAATTTTCTCTAATCCTAATTCCCAAATTAACTAAACCATGCTGTGAAACAAACTATGGAGACCCTACTTTTTTCCTACATTACTATTACAACATTTTAAAGACGAAAAATATAATAGTGTAACAAAACCATGATCTAGATTATTTTTTTTGGTAAAATAAGGACCCAACAAAAGATTACATAATAAAACATAAAAATTATTTAATTCATTATTCTATAGAATATTTTTAGACCTTGTGTACTTGTTATTATATATAGTCACCGGAGGATATACATTGGAGAAAGCGGTGTGCTGAAAACCCGGTACCAGGATACATAAGAATGTGAATCATTATAACATGGTTAGAATAATCACAATCATCCTAACATAAACATGATATTATCATCACAGTAATGATAATAAGAATTAGATAATGGCATGGAATTTGGAAACACATAAAAATGAAACTTCATGTATTAGTACTTAAATACCACACATAGTTGTAAACAAAGAAAGCATCGTGTTTACACATAACATATGTGTATAACCGTACCAAAATCATTGTGAAAAAACATTGCATAATGTCCATGAATATTCCACATTATCTCATTATATACATCACATTACCCAATTTATTAGTGTCTATATATTTTTGGGTTCTCTCATTACATCCTAACGTTTTCATAATCATTATTTCCAAAAAGAACCTAAATCAATCATAGACATAAAATAATTCGTGGAATGGAAATGGTTTTTAGGATAATTTCATAAAATAATACATTCATTAATAATCATTTTGGTTAAAAAATTAAAAGGCTTTAAAATACTTGGTAGAGAAATCTTCAACCTTGACTGAAGGATTAACAATCTTAAGAGAAATAAAACATGTCTTTTTAGAAATAATAGTTCTTTTGTAATATTTTTTTATTATTTTTACTAAAACAATATTAGAAACATTTATATCCCATTAATGAAAATTTAATAATATTGAAATTATATTTAAGGGGTATTAATTGAACATCCAAATTAAATTTTGGCATGAAATAGGAATCACCCAAAGAAATAAAATATTGTTCGTCGATCCCATTACCTTATGTCTTATTGATTTATTCACTTCAGTATGCTGTATAATCAAAATAGATTCATTGAATAAGAAATAAAAAACTTCTCTTATAGGTATTAGATTTATTTTAATTTTATTATGTTCATTTATTTCCCTCTCAATGAGTTATACTGTTCAATTTCATCATTCGTGAGTATTTATTTTTTTGGTTTTCAGGATCGGTTCACTAGTATACATGTATGTAAAATCATGAAATATGAGTGTAATTAACCAGAATTGAAATAAAATGTTATTAAATAAATTATATAACATTAAATAATCTTATATATTATTTTTTCACATAAATAAGGATGATTAATTGAATAAAAACATTCTGATAATCATTTGGATTAATTTAGTGGTTTTCGATCGCCACGAACTATTTTTGTTTTATTTTTTAATATTATGTATATATGTTACCTATATAACATATAAATAGTTATTATAAAAAACATTTTAAAATAAATTCCAAATATTATAATGTTATAATGACCATCCATGAATTTGGTAAAGTATAATTAATACTTATCATCCTCGAAGGCGACAAATCAACACCTCACGGATGACGTTTTCATTTTTAGAGTAAAAGAGAGAATAGAATAGTATTGATGATGTATCATTACATTAACATAATAAAATTAAACTATATATAAGATAATGAAGTTATAATTCCACTTTTATATGTGTATATGAAGATATAATAATAAAATAAATTAAATTGAAAATAAAATAAAATAATAGAAATGGGATTTTACATCCTGGATTCTTCTATTTAATAACCTCATTAGGGAAATAATCTTTTATATTTTTTTTAGACCAATGGATATTGGAAGTGGTTATTTGGCTTGAGAAAATTACTAGTTAGAAAATGGACATGAATAAAGGGTTTTATGGTGTGAGGAAAAGAGTTGGTGATAGGTGGTATTTATATGGGATTAGAGTGGTGTTTTTTGATTATTTTATTCATTAGTTTATTAATTTGTCTCATTAATATAAAAAGATTGAAAATAATAAATAAATATATTAAAATAATTAAGCATATTTTGAGACTATTGGAATAAATCAACCATACAACATCTATGACTCAATAATTCATGTGTTGGTTAAATACGTTAAATTTCAGTATTTCACTATTCACTAAAATTGGATCTGTTTTAGAAAAATCACAATAATATACGCTAAAACATTTTTTAGGTGAAGAATTAAAATACGGACTCCATTTTATGAAAATAATTTTCTAAATATGATAAATTTATTTTTTTAATAAAACAATCATTTATTCGAAAATACTGATTCAAAAAATAATAACAGATTTTATGACACATTAAAAAATTAATTAAGGTGTCCTAAAATTTTCTTATAATAAAGAGACAAAAAAATATATTATTTTATGAATATATTTATGAAAATAAAGTATATTATAAATCAGTATATTAAATATATCACTATAAATAAACATTTATATTTTATCAATATTCTAAAACATAATTTATCATTTTTAATCCACTTCTTTACTAATACTATGATATAATTATTTCATATTTTTATTTAAATTATTTATAAATTTAATTAATAATTTCATAATTGATTTTTAAATTCTATTAGAAGGATTTCAATTCCTAATTTCCAGGTTACTATTCCAATGGTCATGTTACTGTTCCATTGGTATTTGTTCCTTAATTTCTATAAATATTACCTACTTAATTATTCATTGATAAAAATAATTATTTTATTTGGATCTTTATGATATGTATGTGCTTTATAAAATATAACATAATTAAAATAAGGTAAACGATTCCATTAATAAATTTTTGGGTCGTTATAATTCTTTTTCTCGGAGAACCCACTTCATAATACATGGTATTACCAAAGAAACTCTCCCAAGTGGTCATTTTCATTTGGAACCTCCTATGATAATTCACTGGTCTCTAAAGATCTTGACACTCCGATAGGGGATGACACCCAGGACCGTTGGGGGACACCAAAACCCAATATGAATTAACAATCAATATAGGGGATCATATACTAATGACCCCAAAAACCCTACATAAACAGCCTTCTAGATAGACGATCAAATCATTCCCATAGAGGGAATGCTAATTCCACCAACCCCACCGAGGTTATAAGAAGGAATGATAGATGATCTCACTCTGATCTCATATAGAGACACCACAAAATCTATCTAAGTCTCATCCTCCAGAGGGGATCCTAATCTAGTGATGTGGACATAATTCTGCCTTACACCACCGTGTGGATAGACTAGGGGAACACACCCGGCTGATACTGGTCCAGTTTAAAAAAAGGAAGGGATCCAAAAACCCAAAAAGGGGGTACACTTTGTGTCCAAACAACCCTTGGTCATCCAATGTTGTTTTTTCTAGCACATGATGTAAAACAATCAAATACATGACATGAATGTACAATTATATGATATTAAGAGGTCTTTCATCACTCTTCCCATGTTGTCTATCCATTCCCATACAATACTAGTCGTTCATGTGTTCTCCTATTCATGTCTATGATTCATAAACTGAATGTACCCATGTATCCTTTATGAAACAAATTGATCCACTCGCATAGTCCATATAGCATGTGATAGTTTTGACGTGGAGTGTCATCTTTGTCTCTCCACAGAAACCCCATCATCATATAGAGGGTTACACGTAGCATGTTTCTCTAGAATACGCACCATGTAAACTAGGATTTTCTTGAACCCATGAGTTATTCTCTATATCATCATCTACACTGTTTCCACTACAAAACTAATTAGAAAAATAATATTAGGGTTTGGCTAACCCCTTTTGTCCCCACTCTCCGTAATTTGTGATCATATTTTCTCAGAAAACTTCACCATCAATCCATTTGTCAGAGTAATGGGTCAAAACTGTTAATAAAGTGATCTATACATTCGGTGGATAATCATCCATTATCATTAATCTTTTATATCACCCACAATAATTAACGGAACCCATGGTATCAATCCATTTCACCAAATAACAATCACAAAATGATTAAATACCATGTATTTCATCAAAATGTTTGCCAAAGGACATGACTTGGATGAACGCGTAAAGAAATGGGAAATAAATTCCTAAAACATAAAATTTGAAGAACAAACCTTAGAAATTTTTTATTTTCATACCCAATTTATTGTCAAGGAAATAGAAGAACGAAGAAAAAAATAATAGATGAATAATACATCAACCATCTATACAATCACCCATCGATGAACCATTTATTCCTTTTCATGGAATTGATCTACATTGAACATTTATATTTAATGGGATAGAAATCACCAGAAAAATATTTCCTACTTGTAGATTGGATCAATCACTAATGATGAATTGTTATGTGTTTCTACCATTGGTGAGATCCATGAACTCTGATGGTGAAACGATCCTCAATCTCAATCCAATACAATATCATTTTCCTAGAAATCACTCATCTATTGATCCCCAGATTTCTAAGGTTAAGTGGATAACCATAGGATCTCACCATAAACATGTGTTTTTAATCGGTTTTATGAAATGAAAAATTAAAAAAATAATTTCATTTCATGTAATTAATTTATTTTAAAATTAATCCACAGGAGATCTCAACTGAAGCATTCAATGCCTATAATTTTATTTCATTCCTCGGGTAAACCCCTTTCTATTGACTCAGTGGAGGCCTTATTTGTTTCATTTGATTCCTAGTTCAGGATTTATTCCAAAAATTTATGAAAACTTCACCCATGTGATATTAATATTTTTATTATTTTTCAAAGAAAAATTCTAAAATTACCGACCCACAAAATCTCATCTCATCATAGAATCCAGATTTAGAAATAATTAATATAATATTATAAATTAATACATAGAAATCACAGATTCATTACATTCTCTCCACATTGGAGTTTTCTGTCCTGGAAAGAGAAAAACCTACTCAAAAAGATGACGGTACAGAGTTCGCATCAGTGTCGCCCGCTCACATGTTCTCTATTGAATATTCAATGATATGCCAATAATGATGCACTAAGGGAATTAATATCCCAATAATGATGCTCTCTGATCGATCCTCGATAACCACTATGTACTCAAAAAAAATAAAAAACCATCCTCGAAGTCCAAATCTCCCCCTTTGATATCATGTGATGGGTCATGAAGTTACCTCCTCTTCTACGAAAAGTTGAAGATGTCATGTACCCATACTAACTATATTAGTAGAGATAATAAATATACCACCACACTAATTTCAAACAGTATCTATAAGGGTACAATGAATCACAGAGATAGATAGCCACCCTAAATATCTTCAATGCACATCAAGGTGAGACCCCCATAAAAATAGTGTCTTCCTTATAAAACTCTAGAGGCATCATTCATCAGTCAACATATAAATTATGGAGGATTTGTATAGTCCTCATACTCTCCTAGATGATATGAAAATTCACCGTTGTTTCTCACAAAAACTCTAGTACCAGGATTACTGACTCTATTATATTATTCCAAACAAATGGTAACCTACAGTGTCACCCATTCAAGGCCTCCAATGGTTCCATACCAATGGTTTAGTTGTATTTATTTCAATATGAAAACTCCACCAAGGGTAGGTAATCCTTTCAAATATGGAAAATATACAACATGAAATCCCATTCCATGTCCTCCAATACATGAATAGACTCCTCAGTCTGGCTATAATATGGGGATGAAATGCCTTGATCAAAAGTGATCGAGTCACAAAGACCACCTCAAATCCTCACAATAATCATTATGGGAGGAGACCATCGTGATCTAAAATGATCATACAAATAAATCCATGAAGTCCACAAATATCTCATCCCACATCCACTATAGAAACACAAGGGGTTGAGCTAAACCATCAAGAACTTTGTGCTTATCCTTCACTTTCTGACATGTGAGGCATCGAGAAACAAACTCTGAAACACATCCCTTCATTCCTATCCACAAAAAATGATGTTGGTGGTTTCAGTATATCTATATCACACAGATATATACTTTCAAAGGGATGTTTAACACTCCTTCATCTCCTCCTCAAACAATATCACGATTACCCACGTATATACTCTAAAAATGGATATCATTCTCTCTACCATAAAAAAAATCTATCAGGAGCACATATAATGAAAATTTGAGTACATATGGTCTCATAGAAAGAATCTATATGCTATGATTCCCTAACTCATTGTAAAACTAGTGGGGTGTAAAAGCCATGAACTGAAGATATAAAGCACCATCCTTGTCCAATAATGAAAACTATAATGTAACCACATTAAAAAAATGAGAACATGATATTCTAATGGTCAAATCAAACACCATGTTCCCAATCCCATGAGTTTAGAAAATCCTGATGTCATATTCCAAAAGGAGATAAAGCAATAATCATTGTCTAATGTTCAGGTAATTTTGATAAGATGTATACTTGTGACTCTTGTGGTTAGAGTATAAGATAAAATGATTTCCCATTCGGTAGTGCCACCACATCTTCATATTGAAGGATACCAATACTAGATCATAATCATCAGTCATGTAGTTTTGATGATTTTGTTTCAACGTCGTAGAGGCATATTTAATCACTACCTGACTAAACATTAGGATGAAACCAAGTCTGATCATTAACATATTCCAGAACTTTGTGTACTCTACACCCTCATCCTGAAATCTCTAGGTTGGTTTTCTCGTCAATATCTAAATCGACTCCTAAAAACACAATTTTCATTTTTTTCAGATGAAAGGATTATCCTATCATGTCAATGCTTTCAAGGGTGATGAAACTCTAGATAAATAAAGTACAAACCTCTGATAGTACCTTACCAACCCAAGGAAACTCTTCTCCTCGATAAAACTCTTAGGTGGCTTTCAAGCTAAGTCTACCTCAACATTCGTAGGGCATACTTCTACTCCATCCTGTGAGTTGATGTGTTCTATGAAGTAGACCACTCAAACCTAAGAATAAAACCACTAGAGGTTCCCATAATTTTTTTAACGTATAATTTATCTGGGACTATCCTCATGATTCTTATTTGCTCCTCCCCAAACATCAAGTACTCTATGGTATCATTGATAGAGAGAACCACAAACCGGTTTAAGAATGGATGAAAGATCATATTTGTGAGTCTCATAAACACTAAAGGGGAATTTATCAAACTAATCAGAATCACCATGTAATCATTGTAACCATAGAAACTTCTGAATGTTGACATCAGTATATCAACTTTTCTTAATTATAAATGTTGAATGTCTGATCTAAGGCCAATAATTAAGAAACATTTCACCCCTATCAACTGATCAAATAGGTTTATAATTCTCTATAATGGATATTTATTCCTCACGGTCTCCTATTTCATGCACTAGTAATCCTAAAATAACATACTGTTTTCATCCTAATTATTAATAAAATGGGTTTTCCTATAGGGAAACACTAGTTATCATGAATTTGTTACTCTAAAATTCCTTCAACTTCACCCACATCTCATGATGCTTTGTGGATTCCATCTGATATACTGGTATAGATATCAAGGCTTCCCAAAGGTTCATGTCAACCATAATTCTAGATCATAGTGGGGAGGTAAGCTGGAAGAATCCGAAGAAATACATCTTCATACTCCCTCACCACCACAGGGAACATTGATTTGATAACATCCACTACACGATGATTGGTTCTAGAAAAATAGTAATTATTTGGTTGCATCATTATATGCATGTTCCCATAATGCTCTTCCATGGTTTTTGTCTCACCCACAAATGAATACTTCATCCCATCACTATGGAAACACCCCATCTTCCACCTTAAAAAATCAATCAAGGAATGAACAATGGATATCCAATCCATGTATATGTTGATATCATAAGGCCTCTTAGATGGTACAAATGGTTCCATAAGAGGATCTTTCCACAATGATTTAGCTCAAACTGTTGGCACAAGTGTGAAATCACTGATTCACATTCTATCAGAGCCTCAAAGTGAAAGGGTCGAGACAAAGGCTCAACTAGAATATCTATGTCCTGAACCAGAGAAGTGATATGAAATTAATGACACACACCTGCGTCTATTAGTATTATATATAAGGTATGAAAAACATTTATTATACTAAATATCAAACCTAGATCCTTGGGGTCATAGGCCTCTATGTATTGAAATTGTCCTCATCTAAAACCACCATCTCCCTGAGGCAAGCGTAAATAACATGGGGGTCGTGGTGGCACAAGGTCAAACCTATTACCACATAATAATAATCTAACAACCCCTATAGTATTTATAGTACCATACATTCCTCCCTTCTCCAGCCCCTACCTCAACCTCAAGGGTCCCTCAATCAACTCTTGATCATCTGTATGAAAGGTAAAAAAACCTTATACAACAATTCCTCAACCATTTCATTATAAACACCTCCTCTCCCTCGTACAATTTCTGATATATTGAGAACCTTTCACCACTGATCCTCTATACTGATATTTTCATGTGAATCCTTTGGTATGTGTATATAATTGCGACTATTATCATCTACCTATTGTCATGGTATACGCTCCTAGGTTCCCACTACATGGACAAGCTATTTTCTCCTTCACTTCAATGAAGATCTCAACCACTCAGCCCTACTCAAGAATTAAAGAATAAATGGTAATAAAGATAGATATCACTAAATCCCAGATATCTTAGTGTAAACCCAACACGAAGGTCCATTATTTGATTAATGGATCCCTCCTCATATCCATATAAAAACATGGGAGAAAATTTAACCTCAATGAAAACTTTTCCATGCCCATTTTATCCTACTATATATGTAGATGTTCCATGATAGAAAATGATCATAATGTGGTTGGATAAAAATCCACCCTTTAGAGATACTCAATGTATTACTTTGAGATAGTTGTCTTGTCATGTGAGGAGTCCCAAAATTCCACCATATCTAATTAAATTCCTAAATAAGACTCTTTTTTATGACTACCAACTGATATGTGGGAATCCTTGCAAGGGAGAAAATATGAGTGACTAACTTTATCCAGTCATTGAACACCTAGGGGTCTAGATCACCAGGAAACCTAAGAGGTCACTTCCTATGGAACTTATATAGCGCACACAGCATATTTGAATCATAATAAAGCTATTCTAGTGATATCTGGGGCTCAATGGGTGGTGGTATAGTTGGTAAAATATTTGGATGTACCATCTCTAAGACTAGAAACCATAATAAAACCTCATCACTTAGTGGATCTTCCTCATGATCATGTAGTGGAGTCCTGACTTGTTATTTTAATATAGGAATCATGGAATAAAAAAGAGGCACCATGATCAAAGAGTATATATAGGTAGAAGACTCAAGAAGGACCTAGAAAATCCCAAAACTTTCTATTTGATGTGTGTACCCGTGTTTTCCCTGTGACCAATGTCAGCATGTTCTAAGTCTAAAGGAACGTTAATAGCATCCTTTTGTATGGATATACCAACCATCACACCAACACTAGAGTCCCTATATTGAAATCCATGCACAAAAAACATAAAAATATTTAGATAAAACCAAAACCACTTCATATAATATTGTCTAAATATAGAACCAACTCCTCTCATACCACTTGTTCATAACCTGTCCTGATGGGGATTGAACTATGACTACCCCAAGCAATATACAATATTCTAGGGGCTATTTACTTACACCATGTAGGCATATCACACACATGGGATTCATTAGCCTAATGTACATATATACAAAAACACATCCAAGTCCAAAACAATGATGAGTATATAAAAATAACTGAGAAAAATGGTTAAATATATCTATAATACCCTAATCAGAGTATGATAATAAATTACCGAATGTGATAATGGGGAAAAAACTAGCCCAAATAAAAATTCTCATGATTCTAACCAGGTCAGAATGTGAGGACTATTATAAAATGAAACCACCCATAAAACACCTCAGTAAGCATAGTTGATGATAATATCCACCATATCCCTATCCACCCAAGACACCCTTATTTAAGTTATCGTCTGTATAAGACACAACATGTACATGAAGAACCTAGAAATGGGTGATTATAACAATTCCCGGTAGTAAATCCCAAAATTTTAAACACAAAGAATCAATATAATTCAGTTCATAATAATGATATAGAAATCAATGGAATAAAAGAAACCTAGATATACTTAGGAAGGAAACCATGACTCTATGCGGTCTCAAAAAAACTTCGATCTATAGTTTCTTGATTGAAGAAATTATCATTATGGGTGAACCCAATCCATGAGCAATTCTATCACTAGAGAAACTTAACAAAGAGGTCATAGTCATTGGAAAAAACCCAAGATATATCAATTCCCTATAAATATATTGATACTCACCCAGGACCATATAGGGACAATACAAACCCAATCTAGATCAAACCACTATTTAGGGGGTCATATACCAATGTTATTATGAAACCTAGAATATAATTTAACTAGATGGAGTACAAGAACCACACGCATAGAGGGCATACCAATTCTATGATGCCCACCTAGGTTATGAAAAATAATGATAGAGGATCAAACTTTGGTCTCATGAAACGGTACCAAAAACTCTATGGGAGACTAATCCTCCAAATGTGTTCACAATCAAATTATGTGTGTGTAATTGCATATTGTACCCTAGAGGGGATGGACCAACGAACACACTCAACAAAAATTAGAATAATATTATTGAAATTAAGGTCCCTAAACACCCTAAACAGGGGTACATGGCATGTACTATGGGTACAAAGTATGTCCATCCAACCCTTGTTCTTCCTGTGTGGTGCTTCCTCACATGGGATGTAAAACTCTCATATACATGGCATGTATGTACATATACCATGAATGTAAATTTATATGGAAATTGTACCTGTTTAATTTTTTTTGTTCTTATGTACTATTTGTAATGACCCAAAGTTTCATTAATGGAATATCCCTCTTGATCCAGTTAAATGTCTCTTTATGAAAAATGTTTTTATAAGATGTCATCTTCTTTGATTTTATAATAAGATTTTTGACCATTGTTAACGTAGCCGTTGAACAGTGATCACATGATTAGTATAAATATAGGACCTTAACAAATCCAATTTACTCAGACAAAAGGAGTGATGACCTCATCTAGTAGAATTTCCTCATACAAAGCCCATTTTCGGAGCTCGGAAAAGAGGTGGCATCCTTGGGCTTCGCCCTTGACCAATCCCAATCTGAGCTTCACAATTTCAAGCTCGAACGGGACCGTCTACGGGAAAAGTAGAAGTTGATAGATATTACCACTCGAGCGATGTTATCCGAGCCACCCCAAGAGTCTGTCACCATCGTACACCTTACCCTTAGGTCTTCTGTGGCTGTTTTAAGGGGTTATGTAACAAATAAATAGTACTATGTTTATGTACATTATTTTTGTATATAATAATGAATATAATTTCTAGTCATTTTGGATACATTGTAAATAGTTTTTAAAGTACAAATAGTGTTTTTAGTTATTTTTTAATTAAGAAATATATTTTATTAAATTAAGGGATTTTTTAATATAATAATATTTTAATAAAATATTATTATTATTATTAAATTAATTTTTATTAAATATAAATGATCTTATAATTTTATGAATGCAATTAAAATTTTATATTAAGGTTTGAAAGCCATTTCTGTCAAAGCCTGTGAATTTTCGATAAATGTTTGTTTTTATTTTAAAAGTGAAAATTAACATATTTAGAAATTTTTTTGATAAAATAAATGTCATTTCTAGAATCAGGACGTCAAAATTATCCAACGGTGAATTTTTCATAATATTCTGAGACAGTCAAATTTTTGGGTAAAAAATAAATACCATTTAAATGTATAATGTGTTTTATGACATCATAATGACCCAATGGTGATGTAATAAAATACCATAATCCTTATGTTCGGACAATATATGTTTTATCATTAAAATAATGTGATTTTGGGTTTGTTTGACTTACTTTTCAAAGCATTAATGGACCCCTCAAGACATATTCAACACTTTGCCTTTTAAAATTAATTTCCATGGGAGTGTGACTCACCTCCACATAATAAACCTTATTATTTTAAGAATTTCAGGCTTGGGCCTTATAAAATATTTTTTCCCTCTTCCCTTTTCCAAAAAACATGGACAAAAACCATGGTATGGTTTGTGGTTTGGATTAATTTAATGTAAGGGGACCCAAACATTAATAATAAAGAATTCCCTCACCTTTCCTATATAAACCCACCCAAGCTCCCACTTCCTCCTCACTAAAATCCCTTGGAGTTCGTACAACCTCTTCCCTTCTCTCTCTATAATCCTCCCAAGGTGCCCCAAGCTCCCAAGAAGCCTCTCACAAGCCTCTCTCTAGCCTTTGGAAGCACAATTCCAAATAAGGGTTTTTCTTCCTTTCTCATTTTTGTCAATTTTCTTTAAGTTGTTTTGCTCTTTTAATTTCAGTTATGAATGTTGGGGTATGGTTTCTCACCTCCCCCATACTTCCCTCTTATTTTTTGAATGATGGGAGACCCCTTCCTCTCTCATTAAATGCCTCTCATGTGCACCCGTTACTATGTCGAAATTCCGGAAGGAACTTCTGTCTCTTCTTTTACATTTCAGCAAATAATTTTGTATCATGAATCTAAATTCCATTACAAATGTTGGTACATGTATCTATATGACCTACTTACTTTCCATACATGAAAATATGATGAGAAACCCCTTTCTCTCTCATCAACCTTTTTTTTATGAATTCTTATGTCACGCCGTTACGCTGCCGAAATCGCACCGATTTTCTAAGCCAATGTCATTGTGTAGTGAATACCATGCCCATTTCTCCATCAAGGGTATTCACCTTTATTCACATTTACTTATTTATTAATAAGTTTTCATGTATTAATTCCATATCCCTTTATCGTGGAATAAATGATTATGTTTTATGAATCCATGTTTTATGATCCATGTGGCACACTTATGCATGAAATGAAATGTTTAAGAAGGGTGTGCCCTTATAGCGCTCCAATGCATTGGGTAAATTATACTATCATGATATGTCATGTGCAATGAGTGTTGACTCATAATAATTCAAGTGCAATGAGGTTTTACTCGTTCTTCTTGTGCAATGAGGGTTTAATCATGCTTTATGTGCAATGAGGGTTTAATCATGCTTTATGTGCAATGAGCCTTGGCTCATGCTAATTCAATGTTAAGTGTTGTTGCCACATTTCCATGTTATGATTATCATGCATTATCTTGCCTTTATGTTCATGTTTCTTTTATTCTCTATTGATATGCCTATTGCCTAACATGTATTGTACTCCTCATGTTATTCCATGTGTACTCCCTTACTGGGCTTTATAGATCACCCTTTTCTTATGCATGTCCTCAGGTTATCCCATGCAATGCTAAGTACGAGGGAATGTAGTGGTCATGTAAAGTAAGATTTCAATGAAGATGTTGTATTTCATGTTTTATGTTTTTTTGTAATGATCATAATCCCCAAACACACTAAACCTCTCTCTCTTCTTTGTTGTATCAAGTGAAGTTTTATGTAATAAATCATGTTTAAGTTGTAATAAAAAGCAGGGTTGTCAAAGTTCAAATCAGAGGATAGTTTTAGTTGTTTTTGGGATTAGTAAACCCTAGTAAAGCCTTAGATACAAGACTAAGTATAATACAAACATACCTAAGTTTTGGTATGTGCTGAGTAAGTGGTTTATCAAACAAATACATCCCTATCTGGATACAAGCAGGTAGAGGTAGCTCTGGAACAGATGTATCCTAGGGGTAAAACCCGAAAACACTGCTTTGAGCTAGACTCGAACGGGAACTGGTGCACGAAAACGGGCCTTACGGCACTCTTGGTTACGACACTCCCGGGGGATATGTTTTGATAAATTCACAATATTAGTATGAACCCTTATTATGGGAAAAATTCCCTTAAGAATATATGTTAGAAAGTAGATCATGAAAAGACTATATTGAAGCCTATAGACTCATGAGTTAAGGAAATGAATTTTTATTTATAAGTCATCAACTTCTGTCTTTGGATTACCATTTATGTGTTACCCCTAACTTTCCTTTTATTCCAGCCAATGGCCGGTAATAGGAGGACTCAGGATAACAACCGTTGTGAAGATCAGTGTGATGGTTGTACTAATGAAATGCCAAATCCAATGGGAGCAGGAATTGCAAACTTTGTCACAATTCTCTCTCAGCTAAAATAAATTTTGAATAGAAACACGGGTCAAGAGGAACGTTCACCCCCCCCCCCCTAAGAAATAACAAGTCGCTATCAAGAGCTTCATGAGACAAAGGCCTCCTACTTTTAGTGGATCATCGGATCCCACGATCGCTGAACAATGGATCAACTCCATTGAAAAGATATTATCCATCCTATAATGTTCTGAACAAGGGAAGGTTCTCTTGGTGGATTATCGTATGGAGGGTGAATCTAATCAATGGTGGACGTTGATCAAAAATACGAAGCCTGAGGAGGTGATCGAGGCATTGGAATGGAAGGATTTCCGGAAGATGTTTTTTTATAAATATTTTCCGCGAACCCTCTGGCTTAAGATGGAAAGGGAATTCCTTTCCCTCAAGAAAAAATATAAAGAATCTGTTGGAGCGTACGAGGTAAACTTCACAAGGCTTGCACGATACGCTTCCGACTTTGTCATTACCCCCGAATGCAAGGTCGACCGCTTCTTTGGTGGGCTGAAGCCTAGCTTGCAGAAAGCATTAGTGATCCGTGACTTTGACAGCGATGAGGAAATTGTCCGATGTGCCCTCAAGGTCGAAATGGAGATCGGGGAATCACAGGGGTATCATGGGGACAAGAAGCATAAGGTGGACTTCAATGCTGGTGGTCCGATGGATAAATCCAACGGTGATAAGAAGATCCAGCACCCCACTTTCCAATAGTGCGGAAAGAAGCACCCTGGAAATTTCCTTAAGGGGACGGGAAAATTCTTCAGGTGTAGAAGAGAAGGGAACCTAGCTGTTAACTGTCAGCAAGAAGGACCCGCGGCTAAGACAGAGGAGAGGAACACTTCGTTCAAACCTCAACGCATTGCTCAATGATACAAATGCAAAGAACCGGGTCATTTTTCAAATCAGTGACCAAATCCAAGGGTTATGAGAGGCAACCAACAACCTCCAAGACAGCAAGGAAGATCTTTTTTCCATCACTTCTGCCGAAGTGAACCTCGAGAACGAAGTGGTGACCGGTACGCTAGTTATTCATTCAAGAATAGGGAATGTACTTTTTGATTCAGTTTCTACGTATTCTTTTATATCTTGAATGGTTAGTAGAAAAATCTCATCGCCACCACAAATCATGGAATTAAAGATGTCGGTGAGTACGGAAAATGGGGAAATCATTGAATCCCATGAGTATAAGTCCTCCCCGGTTATAATCTATGGATTGAATTTCCTGTAGAACCTCGTCATACTCCCTCTGGTGGAATTTGATGCAATTCATGGCATGGATTGGCTTTCCTTAAATAGAGCCAACATAGTTTTTCGGGAGAGGGAAATCACACTCCATATGGAGAATAGACCCCCGATTCTTTACATGTGTCAGGAGGAAGATGAATCTCATTTAGCTCCATCATCTCAAGAATGGATATTAATGCCTTATGAGCACGCATATCTGGCTCAGATGATTGAGTCCAAGGAAGTAACCATCCTTGAATAAATGCCTATTGTGAGGGAATTCGCTGAAGTGTTTCCCGAGGAACTGCCTGGTCTTCCTCCAAGAAGAGATGTTGAGTTCTCAATTGAACTTATTCCTGGGGTGCTACCAATATCAAAGACTCCATATAGAATGGCTATTGTAGAGCTTGAAGAGCTTAAGAAACAACTACAGGAGAATCTGGATAAAGGGTTTATACGCCCAAGTGCTTCACCATGGGGTGCACCAGTCCTCTTCGTCAAGAAGAAGGATGGGTCAATGCAGCTTTGCATCGATTATCGTGAACTTAACAAAATCATGATAAAGAACAAGTATCCTCTCCCAGGAATTGATGACTTGTTTGATCAGCTGTGTGGAGTACAATACTTCTCCATGGTGGACTAGCGGTCAGGATATTATCATGTAAGGGTGAAGAAGGAAGATGTCCCCAAGACTGCTTTTCGTACAAGATACGGGCACTATGAATTCATAGTAATGCCTTTCAGACTCACCAATTCACCAACAATATTCATGGACTTGATGAATAGAGTCTTTAGAGATTACCTTGAAAAATTTGTGGTAGTCTTTATAGATGATATTCTAATATACTCCAAAACCAAGGAGGATCATGAGGAGCATTGAAAAACTGTACTAGAGACTTTGCGCAGGGAAAAGGTCAATGTAAAGTACATAAAGTGTGTGTTCTAGTTGAAGGAGTTCTCATTCATGGGCCATATCATCACAAGCAATGGAATATCTATGGACCCCTCCAAAACAGATGCAATTGATGGATAGCCGAGGCCCACAACGGTAACGGATATTCGTAGCTTCTTTGGGTTATCTGGATATTATCGACGATTCGTTAGGAATTTCTCATGATTGTCCAACCCTCTTACCAAGATAAATCGAAAGGGAGTAAAGTTTTCTTGGAGTGATGAATGCGAAGAAAGCTTCAAGGAGTTTAAAAAGAGGCTTATCACTGTGCTCGTGATCACTTTACCCACAAGTGGGGAACTTTCTTGTGGTATTAAGTGATGCCTCAAAGAAGGGCTTAGGCTGTGTGCTGATGCAGAATTATATAGTGATATCCTATGCCTCAAGGTAGTTAAAAACCCATGAGCAAAACTATCTAATGCATGATCTGGAGTTGTCAGCTGTGATCTTTGGCTTGAAAATCTGGCGGCATTATCTCTATGGAGAGTAATGTGAGATATATACTGACCACAAGAGTCTTAAATATATATTCATGAAGAAAGAGCTTAACATGCGCCATAGAAGATGGATAGAGCTCATCAAGGATTATGAATGTTCAATACATTACCACCCTAGGAAAGCGAACAAGGTGTCAGATTCCCTAAGTAGAAAGGATCCAGTGATTCTATCAATGATGAGAATTGAGAAGGATCCAATCTTCTTAGACTTGATGAAGATGGATGTGGGAATCATAAAGAAGGGAACATCATCAATCCTTTCACAAATGATTGCTCAACCATCTCTTTTGGAAAGGTTAAAGGATGCTCAAAAGGATGATGTGGGAATTCAAGAAATAGTGGAAGCTATCAAAAAGGGGAAATCCTCAGAGTTTAATGATAATGAAGAAGGAATTGTGCGGTTTGGGAAAAAACTATGTGTTCCATCAAGTCCAGAGATGAAGAAGGAACTTTTGGATGATGCTCATAGTTCAAATTTCTCTATTTACCCAGGGATCACAAAGATGTATCAAGATCTTTGAGAAAACTTTTGGTGGGATAATATAAAGAAGGAGATCACTGAATATACATCAATGTGCCTGGTGTGTCAGAAAGTGAAGGCAGAGAGGCAGAAGTCTAAGGGGATGATGCAACCATTGCCCATACCAGAATGGAAATGGGAGAACATCACCATGGACTTTGTCACCGGACTTCCAAGGACATCCAAGGGAACAATGCAATCTGGGTTTTTGTGGATCGTCTTACAAATATTGCACACTTCATTGCTATTCAGGAGGATTTTTCATTGGATCAACTAGCGCGGATATATATCAGGGAAGTGGTAAGGTTGCATGAAGTACCACTATCTATTGTGTTTAACCGAGATCCAAGATTCACCTCTATGTTTTGGAAGAGTCTTCAACATGCTCTGAATACTGAACTGAACTTTAGTACGACCTATCATCCTCAAACTGATGACCAATCCGAGCAGACTATCCAAACACTTGAGGATATGTTGAGAGCATGCTCAATGTACTTTAAAGGAGGATGGGATCAACATCTTCCTCGGGTTGAGTTCTCTTATAATAACAGTTTCGACTCAAGCATCCAAATGGAACCATATGAAGACTTCTATGGGAAAAGGTGTAGAACACCGGCATGATGGGATGAGGTCGGTGAACGTAAGCTGCTTTGACCAGAAATGGTCGAGAAAATGGTGGATAAGGTGAAAACCATTCAGTAGCATATCAAGGTATCCCAAAGTCGACAGAAGAGTTATGCAAATAATCATTGACGAGACCATGAGTTTATAGTTGGAGATATGGTTTCTCTATGCATATCTCCGTGGAAAAAGGTCATGAGGTTTGGAAAGAAAGGGAAGTTAAGTCCAAGGTACATCGGCCCCTTCGAGGTTCTTGATCGTGTTGGGGTGGTGGCCTATCGACTAGCACTTCCACCTACCATGGCCAACGTGCATGATGTCTTTCATGTATCCTTCTTAAGGAAGTACATACCAGACCCTTCACATATACTCTCATCTGAGGTGGTACAATTGGAAGACGATCTTTCTTATGAGGACCAACTAGTGAAGATATTAAATCATAGAGAAAAAGTTCTACAAAATAAGATAATTCCCCTCGTTAAGGTGTTTTGGAGAAACCACAGGTTTGAAGAAGCGACTTGGGAATCGGAGGAAAAGATGAAGCTGAGTTACCTAGATCTGTTTTAGTGTGGGAAAAGAAAAAATTTTGAGGGAAAAATTTCTTAAGGGGGGAATATTACAACGACCCAAAGTTTCATTAATGGAAAATCCCTCTTGATCCAGTTAAATGTCTCTTTATGAAAATTTTTTTATAAGATGTCAACTTCTTTGGTTTTATGTTAATATTTTTTACCGTTGTTTATATAGCCTTTGAACAGTGATCACATGATTAGTATAAATATCGGACCAAAACAAATCCAATTTACTCAGACAAAAGAAGTGATGGCCTCATCCAGTAGAATTTCCCCATACGAAGCCCATTTGTCGGAGCTCGGAAAAGAGGTGTCATCCTTGGGCTTCGCACTTGATCAATCCCAAGCTGAGCTTCACCATGTCAAGCTCTAACGGGACCGTCTACGGGAAATGTGGAAGTTGATAGAGATTACCACTCGAGCGATGTTATCCGAGCCACCCCAAGAGTCTGTCACCATCGCACACCTTAACCTTAGGTCTTATGAGGCTTTTTTAAGGGTTTATGTAACAAATAAGTAGTACTATGTTCATGTACATTATTTTGGAATATAATAATGAATATAATTTCAAGAAATTTTGGATACATTGTAAATAGTTTTTAAAGTACAAATGGTGTTTTTAGTTATTATTTAATTAAGAAATCTATTTTATTATATTAAAGGATTTTTGAATTAAATAATATTTAAATAAAATAATAATAATATTATTAAATTAATTTTTATTAAATATAAATGATCTTATAATTTTATGAATGCAATTAAAATTTTATATTAAGGTTTGAAAGCCATTTCTGTCAAAACCTGTGAATTTTCGATCAATGTTGGTTTTTATTTTAAAAGTGAAAATTAACATATTTAGAAGTTTTTTTAGATAAAATAAATGTAATTTCTGGAATTAGGATGTCGAAATTATCCAACGGTGAATTTTTCATAATTTTTTGAGACAGTCAAATTTTTGGGTAAAAATTAAATACCGTTTAAATGTATAATGTGTTTTATGGCATCATAATGACCCAATGGTGATGTAATAAAATACCATAATCCTTATGTTAGGCCAATATATGTTTTATCATTAAAATAATGTGATTTTGGGTTTGTTTGACTTAATTTTCAAAGGATTAGTGGACCCCTCAAGACATATTCAACACTTTGCCTTTTTTTAATTAATTTCCATGGGAGTGTGACTCACCTCCACATAAGCAACCATATTATTTTATGAATTTCGGACTTGGGCCTTATAAAATATTGTTTTCCTCTTCCCTTTTCCAAAAACCATGGGCAAAAACCATGGTATGGTTTGCGGTTTGGATTAATTTAATGTAAGGGGACCCAAACATAAATAATAAATAATTCACTCACCTTTCCTATATAAACCCACCCAAGCTCCCACTTCCTCCTCACTAAAATCCCTTTTAGTTCGTCCAAACTCTGCCCTACTCTCTCTAAAATCCTCACAAGGTTCCCCAAGCTCCCAAGAAGCCTCTACCAAGCATCTCTCTAGCCTTTGGAAGCACACTTCCAAGTAAGGGTTTCTCTTCCTTTCTAATTTTTGTCAATTTTCCTTAAGTTGTTTTTCCCTTTTAATTTCAATTATGAATGTTGGGGAATGGTTTCTCACCTTTCCCATACATCCCTCTTATTTTTTGAATTATGGGAGACCCCTTTCTCTCTCATTAAATTCCTTCCATGTACACCCGTTACTATACCAAAATTCCGAAAGGAACTTCTCTCTCTTCTTTTACATTCAAGAAAATAATTTGGTATCATGAATCTAAATTCCTTTAAAATTGTTGGGACATGTATCTATATGACCTCCTTACTATACATTACATTTAAATATGATGAAAAAACCCTTTCTCTTTCATCAACCTTTTTTTATGAATTCTTATGTCATGCCCTTATGCTACCGAAATCGCACCGATTTTCTAAGCCAATGTCATTGTGTAGTGAATACCATGCCCATTTCTCCATCAAGGGTATTCACCTTTATGCAAATTTACTTATTGATTAATAAGTTTTCATGAATGAAATACACATTCCTTTATCGTGGAATAAATTATTATGTTTTATGAATCCATGTTTTATGATCCATGTGGCACACTTATGCATGAAATGAAATGTTTAAGAAGGGTGCGCCCTTATAATGCTCGAATGCATTGGGTAAAGTATAGTATCATGATACGTCATGTTCAATGAGTGTTCACTCATGCTAATTCAAGTGCAACTAGGGTTTACTTGTGCTTCATGTGCAATGAGGGTTTACTCACGCTTTATATGCAATGAGTCTTGGCTCATGCTAATTCCATGTTAAGTGTTCTTGCCACATTTCCATGTTATGATTATCATGCTTTATCATGCCTTTATGTTCATGTTTCTTTTATTCTCTATTGATATGCCTATTGTCTAACATGTATTGTACTCCTCTTGTTATTCCATGTGTACTCCCTTACTGGGCTTTATAGCTCACCATTTTCTTATGCATGTCCACAGGTTATCCCATGCAATGCTAAGTACGAGGGAATGTAGTGGTCATGTAACGGATGTTTTCAATAAAGATGTTGTATTTCATGTTTTAAGTTTTTATGTAATGATCTTAATCCCCAAATACACTAAACCTCTCGATCTTCTTTGTTGTATCAAGTGATGTTTTATGTAATAAATCATGTTTAAGTTGTAATAAAAAGTAGGGTTGTCATACTATTGGCTATGGTCGTGTGCCAACCCATGTATACCTGGTCATTCCTGTGTAAACTTGGTCGTATCCTTGTATCCAAACCTTCACATGCCTATATATCATCCTATATAAAAATGGATCTACCAGTATAGGTTACATATTATGTGACGTTTTCCATATGGTGTGTGATACTTTTCTATATTTGGGACCCATAGAGCTACAAATATGGCCCCACATTGTGTGTATCTAGGGATTAGATAATGTGTAACCCCGTATTTTCCAGAACCTACATGTTCTTATCTCTGTAGTCATACGTACTGTAAAAACTCTAAAACTCACACAAAAAAATTATATGAGGTCATGTAAGACATTCCATCCACACTAATTGAGATCCAGGTATATAAATTCTTAGAAACCATCATTCTTGATCCATCGATCACCACAATGCATCAAAACTAGGAAGAATGGGATCTATCAATCCATCAACCCTTACCCTAAATTTCTTCTGTTATCACTGCACCTTGATCTCACCCTTTATCATGTACCCAACCCATGGTTATGATACATTGATCTAAATAATGGCCCTGAATGAATTGAATAGTAGGTATTTTTTTGAACCCCATGACAAATGAATTTCCCACAATAGAAGGGAGAAGAAAAGGGGGATAAATCCATTTACCAAAAAATGTGAATAATGGACCTCGACCATTGTTCATTTTCTATCTCCGTACATTATAAATGAATTAGAAAAATGTATAGTGAAATAATCAATGAACAATACATCAGCTGTAAATATAATCAACAATCGATGAACAAATAAATTTTTATTTTTGGAATTGATCTTCATCTTTTGGGTAAAAAGAATAGAATAGAAAACACATAAACCAAACATCATACCTATATTTTGGATCAATATCTTATGATTAATGGTCACATGTTTCCATCTTTGGTGATATCCATGAACTCTGATGGCATAACGATCCTTGATCTCGATCCGGTCTGATATTTATCACCATGAATAGTCTCCTATAGTTATCCTCTCGATCTCCAGGATTAGGAAGATAACCCTGATATCTCATCAGTACCATGTATTTATAATATATTTTAGGAAATGATGTTTTATAACAACTCTTTCATAATTTTCGTCACCCATTTTCAATATTTCAATGATTTTTGAATGGATAATTACGTTTTTACTGGGAAATTATCGTGTTTGGAAAAAATATGTTGAATATTTCACTTTATTAAATTTTTTAATGTAAATATCTATTTTATGTTGATTTATTTTAACTGAATTATACTTTTAATATTTAACTAGGTATATTTTTCTAGAAAATTTATTTATTTAATAAAAGTTTAGTTGAAAGGAGTTGAGAATACATTTATAGGTATTGAAAAATGAAAATGATGTGTTAAATTGCTAAAATTTTGTGTTAAGTTATTTTATCCAGATCTTATATAGATTTTACACATTCATGGAGTACATTGATGATAAATTCCATGGATTAGAACATGCATGAAATGGATTTTGATGCATTAATTCCTTGATAGTCACTATTTTCATATGATCATTGTTGGGACTGATTGTGAAACACTTGCCGATGTCAATTTGGGTGAAGCCTCTTTTTCCTCTGTGTTACCTATTTTAAATGATCTATAATAAAAACCCCACTGAGGAGAGTTGTGAAATTTAAAAAAATTTGAATTGATCCACCAAAGATCCCACATCTTTTTTTTGTACTTGGTACTTCTCCAAACATTTCCACTATACACCATTTTTTAAGGATGGAGGATTTCCATTCAGGGTTATTAATGTTTAGGTTTTATTTTATATGGTTAAGTGAATAAATTATGATAGAGAATATGTCTTTCTCGGCCAGCAGTGCCTCTAGTGTGTAACATTTTGAATTTAGAGATATAACTTGTGAATAAGGTCAAACCAATAATGTAGAATAGTCTCCTATATCGAGAACCAGGTATATTGGGAAAAGATCATATGTTAACAATAGTTATGTTTTAATTTGGCTATGTGAGCCCCAAATTCCTATGTCGATATATGTCTACGTAGACCTAATTTCCCATATAAAAGGATTAAGATACATCATAAATAATTATTTCAAATTAAATAGATATGTAAAGGGAAATGTACATATGAAGTGAAACATCTATGTGGAGAGTTGGATACTATATCTAATGTCTAGATTTACCATTCAATGACGTCATTTAGAAACAGTTATGTGAAAATTTGCATTATTACCCTGAATAGATATGTGTGAAATAGTTACATTATAAATCACGTATGTCGATAAAAATGGATATGTAGATAAAAAATAATACATTTTTTCAGATGGTTATTTTGTTAATTAGATATTTTATTAATGTAGATAAACATCGTATTTGCTGGGAAGCTTGAAATCCTACCATTCAATCTTGCATTAGTTAGCTAGAAGCATTTTCAAATAGGCAGGTATGAGATGTTGAACAAATATCAAGGGGAAGGTAGAAATTGGAATACAATAACTGAAAAATAATACGAGTAAGTAAATAAAAATATAGATATATGCAGATGTAAATAAAATTTCTAGAATAGATAGAGGAAAATGAGTGTAAATAGAAGAAAGAAGTTAAAGGAAATGGGGAGAGGGACACTAAGCAGCATATTTGTTTTCATTTTTATCACTTTAGTTGTAATTCCTTGTATCATTAATGTTTCCTTATATTTCACTATTTTTAAAACATTTCTTGAATTTAATAAATAACAATGTTTATATGGTTGTCCAAGTTACTTATGGGGAATTGAGGTTGAGCAGATATGAATTTTTTACTTCACTCAAGTGTTTGAAGTTATTGGAGTCCACCCTTTTCTCATTTAACAGTTATTGATGAACTTCAATTTTATAACTCATTAAATGTTTTTATGATAGTTATAGTCATTAATAAATTTTTATTTGAAATTAAAACTAAAAAGGGGGCATACCACACAATGGTGGGATACTAGAGGTCCTTAATGAGTGGGTAAGAGAATCCTTTAATTGAAAAGATAAATCCTACAATCATATATAGATGTGCCACTATAGAATGTTGCCCAGATACTTCTCCTAGTTATGAAATCACTTACCCAAGGTGATAATAAAATGAAAATAATCACACTTTCCCTCTTACTTTTCCAAAAAAAATCTTCCATTAGTCTTGCCACTATAATTTCACCCACTATTCTATTCTTAGTTGTTTCTTTGTTTTTCAATTTTTTCACCAAACTTCTTTCTCTTAGTTTATATCCCGACTATCAATGATACTAATAGTAATTATATATTATAAATAAAAAATTGTCAATATTTTAATTAATTTTTGGTCAATTATATATATTTATTTTCAGAAAAGGGATATGCGACAAAAAAATGAGAAAAATAAACTTTTTGTTATATTAAGTTCTTTTGTGAAGGGGGTGAATGAAAACTCTCTCATTCTCTGATTACAAAAATAAATTCACCTCTAAAATTAACAAACACATGACTGATTAGAAACTTAAGATTAATTATTATTTGGATAATTCTTTGGAAAACAAGATTATTTAGCCAAGTAAAAAATATCAATTCAAAGGAATATATAAACACTCTAGAAATGGGATGTTTAGTAATGAATAGAATAAGGAATAGAGATTTTAATGTACTGATTGTATCAAAAAACGCACCTTGTGTTGGTTAGACCTCAAGGTCCAGAAATAATGAGAATGATAAATATCACCTCTATATGCTACCTTATTACCATGGACTTTCCAATGTGGATTCACTGGATTTCGTAAGGGACATTTATGGACAAGTACAACAATTTCCACATACAAGACTAAGTGATGATGAATTGATGCTTAGGAAAATTAAATTTTTTGAAGGGAAAAGAAAAATTATGGTTCTATAAACTGGTAGAATGCGTAACTAAAACATAAGAATAGCATTAAAATTCATATTTCGAGAACTTCTACCCAATGTGGATGATCACTGAAATTATGTATAAACTTAAAGGGTTTTTAAAACAAGAAAGTGCGGCGTTACATGAATTTTTGGATTATTTTAAAGTGATTCTTCAATAGTTTCCCCACCATAAAATCACACGTCATTTTCTCATGAATACCTTTTACAACATTATTAAAATATTTCATAAAACATCAGTAGATCTATCATCGATAGAATATTTCTCTTACAGGAAAGCTGATGAGCTCAAATATATTTTCCAAAAACACCCACAAAATTCCTAGTATAAATGTTATAGGAGAAGGAAAATTGTTATAAAAGAAACCTCACCCACATATAAAGATGAAACATAGGATCCTCGATTTCACACTGAAAATTCTCAACATACTATCTATGAGTAGGGTTTCCAATATAGAATGTTTTCACATTCACATTCTTGTTTCCCATAAATTTATGTGCCTTACAAAGCCCGTTAAAATTAATTTTTTTGGGTCTGGTCCATGAATTTAAATAATATAGGATCATTCATAAAATAGATACAATTGAGTTGAACATATCCATCCTAAATCACCATGGATGGAACAATTCGTTATAAGACCTCATGAGCCTCCTATGTTTCAACAAAATAAGAAACCATTTCAAATGTTCCAACCTCAACAGATTGTCGAGCCTTAAATAACACAAGATGAAGTTAAAGGGATGTTTTAAAAACCCATGGGGTAGTTTAATAAAAAAAATAGAAGTGTTATTTTGATAAGACATAACATGAATCTAGGTTCAAATCATATATATACAATTTGTTATTTTAGTCATAATTTTAGGAGTTATATTCAAGGAAATGTTTCTTACAACCATTGAGAACAATCGTAAAAAGAATTATATGGGCTTCAATACTATTATTGGTCACCATAATCATGATAAAATTAAAAAAAATACAAAATATATCCCAATGAAAATTCTAAAAAAATAATAAACATAATTTAATGCCACAAAATATAAAAATTTGGATATCCCTACAAAACTCCGGCCACAAACTTCTTTACTAGTGAAAGATAGTATGAGTAAAATCAGAAAACTAAGTATATAAAGAGGAATAAAATGTTTTTATAGGAACATAAGAATGTGCTTATAATATTGAGGAATTTTCCCCAAATAACCCCATCCCTCAATAAATAAAAAAGGATAATATAGATTCTAAATTTTTTAGGTGTCTAAAGGGTGTCAAGAATCATAATTTTTATCTCCCTTTTCATAAATCCCATATTCATAGTTCTTCTTACCTGATATATCTAATAAAAAATTTATATTCAGAAACATTCGATTGGTTATTCTACATAAAATATAATAGAGGGTTACAATGCAATCATGTATAACTACATACCTCCAAAATTATAGGACATCAGATTTTTTTTATTCATTTCACATTTAGGGACATTGTTGTCCAGTTTAAATATTTGTGAAATCTTAGATAAATATATAATCTAATTCTTTTATTGGTGTTCAAGAATTTATGGCTAGGACTTACACAATGAAAAATAGTTTCTTAGAAGCCTATGGAATTATCTACAACACATCTAGTTTGAAGAGGAGATGAATTTTTTTTTGAATTGAGTAAGAACTTTTTTCCTGTTGAATTTTTAATTTTGGACATGTAATATGATCAAGAATCCATGATTTTTTTTGGTAGACCATTTCATTCGATAGGAGGGATTATCATAGATTAATCACAGGGTAAATTAAATTTTAACTAGTCTTAAAAGAGAGAATAATTTAGTTTTTTTAAAAATACAAAAGAACCACACCAGGATTGTTCCATACCAATAGATGAATTTTAGAATGTTTACATGTTTATATATGAGTAGGGGGTGATTTTTTTATGATTCTTATAAAAATAAGTTCTCTTATTGATCATCCTATATAATAATTTTTTGGAATCACTTCATCCAACAATGATTTTTCCATATATTAATATGAATGTGAATTCCTAGATTACTTGGATGAATTTTCTGAATATCATATTTTGACTCACTTGAAAAACCATCATCTGGAGAGTGTTTAAATGAAAATAAAAGTGGCGAAGAATAGGCTCTTTTTTGAAAAAAAAAATTAGAATACAACATGATGATTTTTGACCCCCAAACCCTAGTTTCTACCATAAATCTATGTACCCCCCCCCCCCACCACCACCACATTGTAGTGAAATCTTCAACCAGTTCATGTAAGAATTTATTTTCTCGGGTGATACTCAACATTACCTATTATAATTTTTTCTACATTAGAGATGAATTAGAATGATAAATTTCTAGATGTTATAATTAATTTTAAAATTTTTATTTGTTGGTCTATTGTTGACATCAAGGGAATCATTCCTTCATTTTTCATGTATAAGATTCCGATGGAACATGGCCATAAGCCTAGATTAGAAGTTAAATGAAGATTAAATCCAAATAAGAAAGAGGTTGTTAGATAGGATTTTAACAAGCTATTAGATAATGGGACAATTTTTTCTTATCTCTTATGGTCCTTGGGTGAGTCTAGTATAAATTTTCCTGATGAATGAGAATGTATTAGTTGAAAAAAATGAGAATAATGAGAAAAACTGATGCCAAAAAATCTACCATGTGGAGGTTCTATATTGATTATAAAAGGTTAAACTATACCACCAGAAAATCTCACTTTCCAATTCCATTACTAGAAAAAATACTTGAAGGGTTCACTAGAAATGAATTTTTTTATTTTATGGATAACTATTCAAGTTGGAATCAGAATACCATAGCCCCATTAGTCCAGGAAAACACAACCATTAATTATCCATTCATAAAACTAGTTTATAGGAGTATTCCCATTTGAATGTGTAGTAATCCAACTACCTATCACAGGTGAATGATGGATATATTTTATACCATGATCGATATGAGTATTTAGGTGTTCATGGATGAGTTTTATATGATTGTTTATGATTTTTTAGGGTTTTTTGGAGAATATAGAAACGACAATATAGAGTTGTGAGAAGAAAAACATAGACTTAAACACGGAAAAAATTCAATTAATGGTTATAGAGAAAAATATATATTAGAAAATAATGATTCTAAGAGGGAAATTCTAATAGAAAATGCTAAATTTTATGTGAATGAACTGGTTCCACCACAGTGACTGAAAAATCTATCAGATGTTTTTTCAAACATGCTGATTTTTAATAGATATTCGAAAATGATTTTTTAAAATTGATAGACCGTATTATAAATTACTATTAAAAGATGTACCTTTCATGTATTATGACTACTACCAAGAAACATTTTATCTATTAATGGATAAGTTCAACACCCCAATAATCATAACTTCCCCTAATTTGAGACTATAATTTGAATTTATGTTTAATTCAAGTTATTGTGAAGATGGGGTAGTTTTAGGTCAATGAAAATGGATGAGGTTGCATTCTATTAATTATTATAGTTGACTAAATGATGATTCCAATAAAAATTTGTAACACCCTGGACCTAAACTCTACTAAAAGGTGCCTCGATCCCAGTTGGGAACATGGACTAAAGAAAATCTCACAAAATTATAAAGGCTTCCAACAAGAAATGATGGACTATGCGTGTCAATAGAGAGACTACGCCCTCATCACCATTGTTTAGGACAAAAAAATATAATATCATATAAATATCAGAAGAAGTAAATAGTTCATATATATTATAAATGAACAAGATAGTAATATAAAAATAATACCATTAGGTCTCTCATATACAGATGATGATTATACATTTCATTTTTCTAAAAAAAATCCAAAATTAGTATACATGGTAGGTTTACAATACCTGTAAAAATATATAAGAAGGTCAAAAACAATACAGTAAGATCCAAAAAGCCTCATGTCATTCTCGTGATCCTTTAATCCTATGTATCGGTAAAGATCTTGTAGGATGGGGTTTTCCCTTATCTTTACCTTCAATAATATAATCTTTTTATTTATCATTGTTATAATGAATAGGGCCTGATATATAATCCAAGTAGGAACCCATATAGAGTTCTAGTGCCATCTAGTTAGTGAATGTTGACGCTCCTTTCGTCACAGAATCTAAAAATTGGAAAAGGGGAATATCTGAGCTCAAAGTGATTCAACCTTTGAAGAAAATATCAAAAATCGACAAAGGCATGAACAAAGGATCAACAGCAACTGCACCGCGCAAGTTATATCACTGTCGCGCAAGTCCACTTGCGTGACGACCTTGGTCACGCAAGTGACTTGCGCGACCTAAGTGATAACCGCCAGGTAACCGCCCAGGGTCTTCTCCTGCCTATAAATAGACCATGTGGGCCCCCCATTCGAAAAAAGAAGAAAGAGATCTTTTTTCAGAAACTCGGATTGAAGCTCCCAACGCCCAAGTCTCTTCTCAAAGCTTCCAGAACACTTCTAAGGTAATTTCTTACCTAGAACGGAAGATCTAAAGAGAGGGAGGAAGGCCTAAATGTTGAAACTCATCAACACTTGCGCGCCTGAGTGGCCAGCCCTTAAGGGAAGTAGTCACACTTGCGCGTCGCCTTACTCCTTCGATAGAACTTGCGCATCCCTTTTCTGGAAGAACCTCAAGAGGATTCTAAAGGCTTTAATAAAGAATCGCTCAAGTATTTCAATGCTGGTTGACCATCGCGCAAGTACAACATATGTCGTGCAGGAATACCTGCGCGACCAATACTTGCGTGCCCCCGCAATACTTGCGCGCCTTCCAAGACATGCGCGCCCCTTCCTTTTTGGGTGCCTTTCTTGCCCTTTTCACCCCTCTTAAGCCATTACACATTTCCTTTTCAAGATTCATTCTTCATTACACTCTTCAAAGCCATTTATGGCATGATTTCTTGATTCGACTTCCTTATCTGAAAGGAATTCGGTGGAATATCTCTCAAAACCTAGTGATTTAAATATCTTTTTTGTCACTAAATATGGAGAGTTCATTCATTCAACCTCATCCTTTAAGATGAGAGAAATCCTTAACCTGGGTCTCCTTTTCAAGAATAAGTCCCAGTCATAAATTTTGGGCACCCTTCTTAGGAGTAAGCTCCAAGTCCTCTAATTTGGGCATCCTTCGTAGGAGTAAGCCCCAAATCATCTAATTTGGGCATCCTTCTTAGGAGTAAGCCCCAAGTCCCTTAATCTGGGCATCCTTCTTAGGAGTAAGCCCCAAGTCCCTTAAATCTGGGCATCCTTCTTAGGAGTAAGTCCCAATATCAAATATGGGCATCCTTCTTAGGTGTAAGCCCCAAACATTAATCCTTAACCTGAGTCTCCTTTTCAAGAATAAGTCCCATTCATAAATTTTGGGCATCCTTATTAAGAGTAAGCCCCAAGTCCTCTAATTTGGGCATCCTTCTTAGGAGTAAGCCCCAAATCCTCTAATTTGGGCATCCTTCTTAGGAGTAAGCCCCAAGTCCCTTAATCTGGGCATCCTTCTTAGGAGTAAGCCCCAATCTCAAATATGTGCATCCTCGTCACGAGTAAGCCCCAAACTTTAATCCTTAACCTGGGCTTCCTTTTCAGAAATAAGTCCCAGTCATAAATCTTGGGTTTCCTTTTCAGGAGTAAGCCCCAAGTCCCATAATTTCTCTTTAACCAGTCCTAATTTACATTTAATCTGGGATTCCTTTTCAAGAGTAAAACCCAATTATCAATCCTCTCCTAATTTGGGTTTCCTTTTCAGGAATAAGTCCCAAGTTAGAGTGTTCAAATCTCCATAAAGCACATATACCTTTATGGACCCTGTTCCTAGATTTTCTCCTTAAAGTAAATCCTAAACTTCATTCATCTGGGCAGTCATACATACATAAGCCCCACATTACTTCTTATGATTGCATCTTTCATGGCACAATTGTCTATTTTTTACCAATACCTCTTGTTTCTCACACTGAGCATGACTCACGTGAGCTTAGAGTGTAAAAGTAACTATGACATCCTTCTTTGAGCCATCAATCATAAACATCATACTCCCTTACTCGAACTACGTGTGTTATGATTCCTTTCCCAAAACAAAGGATACGTAGGTAGCCCATCTATGGGTTCAATCCCAACTCCGAAATAATTCATTGTCCTTCTGAATGACAATAAACTTCAAGTGCCCCACTGAGTGGCTTTAAAATCAGCCTGGTCATCATAATGACCAAGAGACTTTTATATAAATGTTTTGAAGGTTACCATTGATCAAGAATCTCTAAATAGATATAGATGATTCTCTATTTGATGAAGAACCTCGAATACATATAAAAGATTCTCTAAATTTCTTACATATTTAATCATTGATTGTCAAAACTAAAGGAAAAGCTCATTTTATTCTTGGTAATGTAATAAGGATTCACAAACATAACTTAAATCTATAAAGAGAGTCCCGGAATAGACAATAATTCCCCTCAAAAAGGTGTGATGAGTCCGACTTCCCATCCTCTCGACCAATGCAAATTCCTAAGCCTCGTCAGTTCACAAGCTAATGAGCGCCCACCTTTGGAAAGTAGGTCCAAATGGATATGGAATCATTGGATATTGGGCAACCTAAGTGATAACCGCCCGGTAATCGCCCAGGGTCTTCTCCTGCCTATAAATAGACCCTGTGGGCCCCCCATTCGAAAAAAGAAGAAAGAGATCTTTTTTCAGAAACTCAGATTGAAGCTCCCGACGCCCATGTCTCTTCTCAAAGCTTCCGGAACACTTCTAAGGTAATTTCTTACCTAGAACGGAAGATCTAAAGAGAGGGAGGAAGGCATAAATGTTAAAACTCATCAACACTTGCGCGCCTGAGTGGCCAGCCCTTAAGGGAAGTAGTCACACTTGCGCGTCGCCTTACTCCTTCGATAGAACTTGCGCGTCCCTTTTCTGGAAGAACCTCAAGAGGATTCTACAGGCTTTAATAAAGAATCGCTCAAGTATTTCAATGCTGGTTGACCATCGCACAAGTACAACATATGTCGCGCAGGAATACCTGCGCGACCAATACTTGCGTGCCCCCGCAATACTTGCACGCCCCTTCCTTTTTGGGTGCCTTTCTTGCCCTTTTCACCCCTCTTAAGCCATTACACCTTTCCTTTTCAAGATTCATTCTTCATGACACTCTTCAAAGCCATTTATGGCATGATTTCTTGATTTGACATCCTTATCTGAATGGAATTCGGTGGAATATCTCTCAAAACCTAGTGATTTAAATATATTTTTTGTCACTAAATATGGAGAGTTCATTCATTCAAACTCATCCTTTAAGATGAGAGAAATCCTTAACCTGGGTCTCCTTTTCAGGAATAAGTCCCAGTCATAAATTTTGGGCACCCTTCTTAGGAGTAAGCCCCAAGTCCTCTAATTTGGGCATCCTTCGTGGGAGTAAGCACCAAATCATCTAATTTGGGCATCCTTCTTAGGAGTAAGCCCCAAGTCCCTTAATCTGGGCATCCTTCTTAGGAGTAATCCCCAAGTCCCTTAAATCTGGGCATCCTTTTTAGGAGTAAGTCCCAATATCAAATATGGGCATCCTCCTCAGGAGTAAGCCCCAAACATTAATCCTTAACCTGGGTCTCCTTTTCAGGAATTTTCCCAGTCATAAATTTTGGGCATCCTTCTTAAGAGTAAGCCCCAAGTCCTCTAATTTGGGCATCTTCTTAGGAGTAAGCCCCAAATCCTCTAATTTGGGCATCCTTCTTAGGTGTAAGCCCCAAGTCCCTTAATCTGGGCATCCTTCTTAGGAGTAAGCCCCAATCTCAAATATGGGCATCCTCCTCAGGAGTAAGCCCCAAAATTTAATCCTTAACCTGGGCTTCCTTTTCAGAAATAAGTCCCAGTCATAAATCTTGGGCTTCCTTTTCAGGAGTAAGCCCCAAGTCCCATAATTTCTCTTTAACCAGTCCTAATTTACATTTAATCTGGGATTCCTTTTCAGGAGAAAAACCCAATTATCAATCCTCTCCTAATTTGGGTTTCCATTTCAGGAATAAGTCCCAAGTTAGAGTGTTCAAATCTCCATAAAGAACATATACCTTTATGGACCCTGTTCCTGGATTTTCTCCTTAAAGTAAATCCTAAACTTCATTCATCTGGGCAGTCATACATACATAAGCCCCACATTACTTCTTATGATTGCATATTTCATGGAACAATTGTCTATTTTTTACCAATACCTCTTGTTTCTCACACCGAGCATGACTCACGTGAGCTTAGAGTGTAAAAGTAACTATGACATCCTTCTTTGAGCCATCAATCATAAACATCATACTCCCTTACTCGAACTATGTGGGTTCTGATTCCTTTTCCAAAACAAAGGATACGTAGGTAGCCCATCTATGGGTTCGATCCCAACTACGAAATAATTCATTGTCCTTCTGAATGACAATAAACTTCAAGTGCCCCACTGAGTGGCTTTAAAATCAGCCTGGTCATCATAATGACCAAGAGACTTTTATATAAATGTTTGAAGGTTACCATTGATCAAGAATCTCTAAATAGATATAGATGATTCTCTATTTGATGAAGAACCTCTAATACATATAAAAGATTCTCTAAATTTCTTAAATATTTAATCATTGATTGTCAAATCTAAATGAAAAGCTCATTTTATACTTGGTAATGTAATAAAAATTCACAAACATAACTTAAATCTATAAAGAGAGTCCCGGAATAGACAATAATTCCCCTCAAAAAGGTGTGATGAGTCCGACCTCCCATCCTCTCGACCAATGCAAATTCATAAGCCTCGTCAGTTCACAAGCTAATGAGCGCCCACATTTGGAAAGTAGGTCCAAACGGATATGGAATCATTGGATGTTTCCGGTTCTACGAACAAACCTGTTAGAAACTGATCCGAACATTTGAATCTCCATTCTAGGAGTTCATCCCCGAATTCCGAGGGAAAAAAATGGTGAATCCGACGTGAATCCTTAACCAAGTTAAAATGATGTTTTACATATTTGTTAAGCCCCTATTTTAAGAGGGCTAACAAAAACAATCATTGAAAAGTGTGCTCATCGAAAAGATGAAGTGGCTGAATTTTATCTTGATTACGTCTGTTATATCAAACAGGCACTCTTTTCCAATATCTTCTGTATTTCCATAATGGCTGCTCTCAAATTCACATCTGTGAATACTGCTACTGCAAATACCACTGCTGCTATTCCTACTGAATCGTCATCCGCTCTGAGGATGACATCACCTACACAGCGTCTTCAACGCCGGGTATCAAATGTGCTGGTTAAGGAGTACCGTAAACACGGTACCATCCCAACTCTGGAGGCTGCCCGACAGGCCCTCCAAGTAAACAACTCACACAGGTCGTCCGGACAACGACGACCAGTGATCAAGAGGCAGGTGGTGCTGACTACCGTCTCCAACCGTTTCGGGTCGTTATCCCCGGAACGCAATTTCCATTCGCTCCCTTACTCTGAGGAAGTGAATGAGCAGGTCCCTCAGGGCCTTAATTCAAAAAGACATGAGTCCTTCCCGAGGGCTCCCATCAACAATCGCCTCCAGACTCGTGCAGTAGTGCGCCCTCAACATGATGAGGGTACCGACTCTAGGCATTCAGCTCAGGTTCCTCGAATCCGAGCAGGCAAGACGAACCGCCAGAGACGGAATCCGGTTGACAATGGGTAGGTTTTCATCCCTACCATCTCCGGAGAAGTCCACCAACCTAACATGGAGGAAAACAACGAGCATGCACACACACCTGTCCATTTTAATTCTTCTGTCTAGCAGACTCGTCTGGCAGCATCAAGCCAATCCCGCCAGGCAATTCCAGCGGAGTACTATAGGCAGGAACATACACCTGCTTATACATCATCAGTTAGTCAACAGGCTCGCCTGACTACATATGATGGATCTCGTCAACCGCGTTTGGAGAAGTGTAATCAGCAGGCACATACACCTGCTAGTACTAATCAAGCCTACCAACAGTCTAGCTTGGTAGCGCACGGAGAAGTCAGTCGGAAAGCTCCGACGACAAACAAGAGGCAGACTCAACTCTCTGCCTCCACACTGGAGTACTGTCAGGATTCAATGACAAGAAAAGGAGGACAGGAGCAGGCACATACACCTACTCCAAACCCGGAATGGACGTATATTCCCACTCCGGCGGCTGAAGTCACCCAGCATATTTTGTCAATGGTGAAAGAGCAGAAGCAAATTTCTGCTCATATTCTGGATGCTTGCCAGGATATCATAACAGCTTCAGCATCATCTCAGGGAAAGACACATAAATATATCCCTAGAAGTGGAGTGACACATCAACGATTCACTCCGGAATAGACACACACATCTGTTCCAGTCCAAGATGGTTATGGGGAATACTCCCCCATATCATACGAACAACCAAGTCAGGCACATACACCTGATTTGAGTGGAGATCGTCAGCCTAACCTGCCCATCTTTCCTGATCAGGCACATACACTTGCTCAGAGTAATCACTTTCGTCATCAAGTGGTTTCTAAAGTGAGTAAGAAGGCATCTAAGAAAAAGATCCACCCAGCACAGTCAGGAGATCAAAGGTCGATCTGTAACCAAGCCTTGCTCGATGCTGGAGTTCTTGAAGCCCTCAGAAATTTATCTGTTGTAATTCAAGATTCTACTCCCTCAGTTCCCAATAATGGGAACATTAATTCTGAAGGTCTTCAACAGACACTTCCTCATGAAGGCTTGCTTTGTGACAATTCGGTCAATCTTGAAGTTTCATCTTCAGATGAGAGCCACAGGAACCCTCTGTGTGGTCAGAAGACCAAGGAGCAAGAGATCTCATCTTTTTCTGTAACCCATTATGGTGGTCCTCCCCATGATGATGAAATTCGCTGCGAAAGTCCTCTCCGCAGTAGTGATTCACATTTCCTGGAAAATACTCCAATGGACAATGTAGTGCCGAGAAAGCCCTCTTAACTTGAGGCACTTTCAAATGCGAAACCAGTCATGTCTGATGCTTTATCGCTAGAAAGTGAAATACTTTCTCAATCAGAAGATAGCCCAGGGTGTAGGTCATTCTCCGAACCACCCCTAAGTCATGCATCTTCTAGTTTGATCAATGATCTCTCTACCAATCTTGTTGAATCCGATGAAGCAACAAGGAAACACCAACTCTGGTCAAAATAGGTAGAAGAATCTTCATTTAATGATAAAGAGGAGATTCTGAACATGAGTAAAAAACTGCCGAAAAGTGAGGTACCAGTCATGTTTTGGCATTTGGATGACTCCCAGTATGACATTCCAAAGATGTTGACGGAAGATGGAGTCCATGATATTCATCTCAACATATGGAAAACTCTTTTTCAATTTAAGAAGAAGGTATTATCTTATGATGAATTTGAAAATCATCTTAAGATAATAGAAGGGCTACAACGTCAGATTGATTTGGCATCTCTATCTGTCTCTCGGTATCTGAAGGCTGAAAAGCAACAGAGAACCCTTCAATGTTCATGCCTTTGCGCACTAAGAAAATTGCGTCAATTAATTGTCAATGCTCCATCTGGTGTTCATATTAGAGGATGGGGTGTTCATGGAGCACTACATTTCACAGTGCTTTCTAATCATCAAAGCCCGCCGAAAATGGTCTCATACAATGTTATTGCCCATGACCGGCCACATTCAATGGGCTTTGTTCATAATCAAAATCTTGCTCAAGAACAGGCTTCAACTAGTTCCTCTCAAAATCAAGCATATAGAGAACAAGTTGTTGAATTGCTCCTACATCAAGCAGGCGAGAATATTGCACAAGCCTCTTGTATAGAGCAAACAAATCATCAAATGACAGAAGTCTCGGAAATCATCCAACGGTCTGTTGAACCAGGTGATAAAAGTGGATACAGGTTAATGCATCCAGCTAATTTCCGAACTAAGATTCGCAAGATCAAGAGTTCTTTTAAGAAGATCTCAGACATAGCATGTCAAGAGCCACCCCAGCTTGTCAGACTGGGGACTCCTTTAACCCAACCCTTAGAGTCAACAAATGGGATTCGAGGAGTTGACCGGAAGCAGCAGGAACATCCCCAGTTCTCGAGACTGGGGACTCTTTCAAATCATCAATCCCCTTCTCAGAGAATTTTGGTCTTTTCTCGATTGGGGAAGAAGCCCCAAGAGGAACGAAGAGCCAAATTATCAGGAGATTCCCTCCAAGTTATAGCTCGTCAAGAAGTTCCTAAAAGATTAAATCAACAAAAGGCAATGTCTCATCAAAGACATGAAAGAAGAAAATATCACAGAAATGTTGATATAAGGGATGCGATGCATTATGCATCAATCAATGTCATCAATGTCGTTGTTGCTAATCCAACAGAGGAGACTCACTCAGGGGACTCAGATGAAGAGCGTCCTGCTCAAGAAAATGTACGCACCGATACAAATGAAGAAGGTGTGCGTACACGAAGTCAAAGGATTACTCAGAACCTAGGTAATCCACTTCCTTCTCTCCAAAAAGTATCCAACAAAGGGAGGGGAAAGAATCAGGTTACGTATCCTTCCTCTGGATAAGGTCAATCGCTCTCATTAGAGAAAAGATTTGCACAACAAGAGGAAGAAATGAAAGAATTAATAAGGTTGAATGCATAACTACTTCAGAGTAGTCTTCATCTTAAGAATGCTGAAGTCTGATAGTTGAAGGAATTTGTTGTAGTTACTGAGATGGATCATGAATATCTTCCTTTATCAGTATACCCTCAGAGGTCTAATACTATGGGTCAAATGCAACAACGGTTGGTAGTGCTACCATCAGTTGCAGCACCAATCACCACGTCTGTCCAAGCTCCATTCATTGCACCTACCCAAGACCAAATTCAACCTGATGTTTCTCAAAAGTTAATAACTACTATTGAGTCATTAACAGCTCGGTTAGAAACTATGGAAGGGAAACGGGCGCAAGTTCAACCAGAAAAGAAAGTTTACCCTGAATGGGTAGATTCAATTTCTCCTCCATCTAGTTCTGGAAACCTTGTTTCCCCTACTTTCAATGGATCAGGCGACCCTGAACAACATTTGACGCATTACGTGTCTTAGTGTGATCCTATGATGGGAACTCCAGAGCAGCAAGAAGCAGTGAAACTCAGATTCTTCATGCGAACCTTGCAAGGACCAGCTTTTGTCTGGTATACAAGCTTGCAATCTCGGTCAATCATCGGATGGGAGGATCTTTGCCAAAAATTACTTCTTTAGTTCAGCTCAACTTTTCCAAAAACGATAGTTTTCGATCTTACAAACTGCAAGAAAAGGGAGAATGAAAGAGTCTCTGATTTCATTGCTCGCTGGAAGGGATTAACGTATTCCCTGAGTTTAGCACTCCCTCAGGAAGAGTTGTTGCCAATCTGTGTGGAAAATTTGCTTGACGAATTACGCACGCCATTGATCCCTGTGAAATACACAGGAGGGCTTCGAGACCTTACTTCAATCGCTCATCAGATTGAATATTCCCTTATACAGGCTAAGGTTAAATCTCGTGTAATTCCATCAGCTTCAGGAAGGATAATGGGTAAAGTAGAAACTGCTACAGTTATGCTTAAACAAGCCCCTGTACCGATTTCTACTTCAAAACCTTCATCTTCTCGAAGGGATCCACCTCCTGAATGCCAACAACAAAGGCCGTTTCATCCAAATGATCAAAGAGATCAACGACGAAAACAATTTGAGGATTTGAAGAGTAAAACATACTCCTTCCGAAATGAGCAAGTTCCTGGTTACTTCATTTCAGCTCTGGAAAATAATTTGGTTCAATTACCAGTGCCCAAGAGGCCAAACAAGGAAGGAGATGAAGACCGTCCCAATTATTGTCCCTTTCATCAAATGTTAGGGCATTCCATCCAGGAGTGTTTTGTCTTCAAAGACCTCCTACAAAAGATGGTCGACTTGGGACAAGTCAAGTTGAAAGGTTCTTCGAATCAGGTAGCATGTGTTACTGCTACAGTTCCAGAGGAGGAAGGTGCATGGAAAGAAGTGAAAAGAAGAAATGCAAAGAAGTATGATGATTGGATGGTCAGAAAGACAATCAATCGGACTCATGACATTTTGCGAACACAATTAAAGAAACCAATTGTGTCTTCTTCCATGAATATTGCGGTAAAACTCGTTTCATCAGAGGGAAAGTCCTCAAAGAAACGGTTTGATTCAAAGAAGAAAAAAGAATCAGAAGAAGATGAGTATGTGTCAAAGCATAAATTTTCTTTGACTGTGGCAGACTTTATGCCATCTACTTCAAAACCACGGGCACCACCCCATAAAACGGCACAGCCTAAACATGCTAGTCAGGAAAAGTCTTTATTAGACGAAGAGTTAATCTTCGGTTCTGTTAATATGATTCAATTAACAGATCTGTACTCCAGTCGTAATTTCAATTTTGATGAGCCTGAATTCCCTATATCAAATAAGGGAATCCGAGTAAGTTCCAGAGGTTCAGGATACAGAGGAAGACGTGGATCTTTCCGAAGCCACTACTCCAATTCTACTCCTGCTAGCAATGTGTATGCAGCAGAAACTCGTGGTAGAGCCCTTCAGAGAGCTCAAAAAGAACAAGTAAGTTCTTCTACCAATAGTCAACTCAATCTTGGCATAGTTATTTTGGAAGACCGATTGAAAATTCCATCTTCTTTATCTCAGCAAGTAAATGGATCTAATCGGTCTAATCTTCAAAAACCAAGGATTTTTCCAACTTCTATCCCAATACAAGATGCATCAGCTTCCAAAGCATCTGCTTCCAAGGTACCCGCTAAACCGCATATTCCTGTTGGGAAACGCAGACCTTTAGATCAAAAGTATGATATATTGAAACACTTGGCCCAACTAACAGCCAAGTTATCAATTTTGGATGCTTTGAATCTGTCAAAAGATCTTCAGGAAGCACTCATCGAAGCTTTGTCAAGTCCTCAGGAGCTTGAAGCTGAAATTGCTGCAGTTGAAGTCTATCACATAGAGAATAATCCTACAGAATGCCATGTAGTGATATCTTTTACTAATAAAGATGAAGATGATGTTGTGCATGGGCACATTAAACCACTCTACTTATCTGGAAAAGTCAATGGTGTAGATATCTGAAGAGCTTTCATTGGAAATGGTTCAGGAGTCAACCTCATGACTATTCGTACACTTCATCGATTGGGCCTCACAGAATCAGATTTATCTCCTTCTACCATGATGTTACAAGGATATGATAAAAATGAACAAGAACCACTGGGCGAAGTTACACTCAGAACTCAGTTTGGGGATCTTGTATCCAATTCGGATTTCATGATTGTTGATCAAGACTCAGCTTTCAACGTCTTTCTTGGAAGACCCTGGCTACATCAGCATGCGGTTATCCCTTCATCATACCATCAATGTCTCAAATACTGTTTCAATGGTCAAGTTGGAACATTGTATGGTGATAAGGCCTCGTTCCGGACATGTGAGTCTCAATACATTGAGGAAGAATTTTATCACATGAAAGGAAGAGAAAAATCTACAATGAAGGAAATTACCAAAATTAATGCTCCATATGATTTGGAGAAAATTCCAATAAATCCATTTACACATGTGAGTAAAGATTATGTGTTACCTATCAGTCAAATTGACAAAATAGGCCCAAATCAAAATACTCTTTTGGAAAGATCCATAATGTCAATTACATCAGTTGGGCTAGACAACATGGGAGAAATTGGTAACCTACCAAACAGTGATGAGAGCACAAGTGGTGACGTCTTCATTTCATCTGCTGAAATCCAACAGGTCTATACTTCGCCAATCAGGCCAGAAGAAGTTATAGCAACATCAGAGGGGAATAATGATGTCAATTCTCAATCCATCATCTCCACTTTATTTCCCAAAGAAGGCCCTTTATCATCAATAGGGTCGGAAATGGAAGCGTCTTCTTCAAAATGTGCAAATTTTGACATCTCTTATGATCATGAAAATTTCGTTTTGTCGTCTACTATGCAAGTAGAAACAGAAGAAATAGCACATGATGAACAGGAAGAGGAAGATCTTAGAGATGCTCCTCCAGCATTTGAAGAGGGTATCTCTACCACTGTGGATGAACACAGAGAAATAAATCTGGGTACAGAGAAAGATCCACGCCCCACTTTAATTAGTGCAGCCATGACCCTTGAAGAGCAAGAGATGTATATTTCTTTTCTAAAGCAAAATAAATATATTTTTTCTTGAAACTATACAGAAATTCCTGGGCTTGATCCTGATATTGCTACTCGTCATTTGGGTTTACCAAAAGAACATTGAGGATTTAAGAAAGCCGCGAGAAGAACACACCCAACTTATGCTTCCAAAATTGAAGCTGAAGTGGATATGCTGATCAAAGCTAACTTCGTCAGAGAAGTTCAGTATCCCAAGTGGTTGGCTAATATTGTCCCTGTAAAGAAGAAGAACGGAAAAATTAGGTTTTTCATCGATTTCAGATATCTTAATCAGTATTGTCCTAAAGATGATTTCCCAGTTCCGATTATAGAACTCTTAATTGATGCGACGACTGGCTATGAAGTACTTTCCTTCATGGATGGATATTCCGGATATAATCAGATCCGAATGGGCCCAGAAGATGAGGAATCTACAGCCTTCAGATCCCCTCAAGGTTTGTTTTGTTACCGGGTGATGCCCTTTGGTTTAAAGAATGCAGGTGCAACATATCAATGCGCCATGCATCGTATCTTCAATCCTTTTTTAGGGAAGTTTGTTGAATGCTATGTTGACGATTTTGTGGTTAAATACAAACAACGTTCTAATCACTTTGATGATTTGGAAGTCATATTCCACAAGCTTCGACAACATAATTTGAAGATGAACCCCTTAAAATGTGCTTTTGGGGTAACCTCAGGAAAATTTCTCGGCTTTGTTGTACGACATCGTGGTATTAAAGTCGATCCTGAGAAGACCAAGTCAATCCTTGGTATGTCACCTCCTCAGAATTTGAAAAATTAAGAGGACTTCAAGGACACTTAGCCGATATTCGGCGTTTCATCGCCAATTTGGCAGGAAAAAGTTTACCCTTTAACAAATTATTGAAAAAAGGAGTCACTTACCAGTGGACTGAATAATGTCAAGAAGCATTTGATGTTCTCAAGAAATACCTCATGAGTCCACCAGTACTCATGCCACCTGTTGATGGAAGACCACTTATCCTCTATGTGACAGCTCTAGAGCGATCATTGGGTGCCTTTCTCGCTCACAAGAATGATGCTGGGAATGAAAATAGCCTCTACTATCTCAGTAGAACTATGCTTGAAGCAGAAACCAGGTATTCAAGTATTGAGAAGTGCTTCCTAGCATTAATATTTGCAGTCCAAAAACTGAGACACTACTTGCCACACCATGAGGTCCAATTGGTATCTCACAATAATCCGCTCAAATTCATCCTTAGTCGTCCAATGCTTACAGGACGTCTAGCAAGGTGGGCAGTTATTTTGCAGCAGTTCGACATTCAGTATGTATCTCAAAAGGCAATAATGGGCCGTGCTCTGGCTGATTTCCTAGCTGAACATCCTTCAGTGGAAGACACTTCTTCAGATATTGAACTCCCTGATGAGGAAGTTTTCTCTATTCAAGAGAGTCCTCAAACATGGTAAATGTATTTTGATGGTGCTTCCAGAAGTCCAACAGGGAAGAAAATGGAAAATCCTAAATTCAACAAAGTTGGTTTAGGAATTGTACTCATTTCTCCAGATAAGGCATTGTTACCTTATTCCTTTTTATTGTGAGAAGGTGGTACCAATAATGAATCCGAATACCAATCTCTTATCACAGGCTTGGAGTTAGCACTTCAAGCACAAGTGAATCACTTAAAGGTGAAAGGTGATTCGGACCTGGTAATCAAACAAGTCAATGGGGATTATGCCATCAGAAAAGAAGAGTTAATCCCATTGTATGATTACATTAGAAAGTTAATGGCGGAATTCCCTTCAGAACCGACATTTTCTTATATCCCAAGATCACAAAATGCTCAAGCTGATGCACTGGCTAATATAGCCACAGCTCTAGAAGATCCAAATCGGGACTAGACAACCATCAGTATTTCCCACCGTCGTGAAATTTCACCTTATGTTCAAGCCAGAACAGAGGAAATTAATGAAATTAGTCCCATTCCTGAATCGTATGGTCATACTACAGGATGGATGTCACCTATCAGGGAATACCTTCAAAATGGAACACTTCCACCTGATAGAGCTGAGAAAGAACAAATCCGGCGACGTGTGGTCAATTTTACTCTTTATGATGGCCCAAACCACCTAGATAAAATTCTCTACAAACGTGGTTTTGATGGAGTTCTCTTCAGATGAATTGATGGTGAAGAGACAATGGCTGTCATGAAAGAAGTTCATGCAGGATTCTGTGGTGGCCACCAGTCTGGACATAGATTCTCTGATCAAATTCGAAGACTTGGATACTTTTGGCCTTCAATGATACAAGATTGTGTTGATTTCACAAAGAAATGTCATTCATGTCAAGTACATGACAACTTCATTCATCAACCTCCAAAGTCGCTTCATACATCTAAATACACATGGCCATTTTCCACATGGGGAATGGATGTGGTGGGACCTTACCCTTCAGCTACAGCCAAGCAGTTTAAGTACATTCTTGCTGCTACTAATTTCTTTTCCAAATGGGAAGAGGTAGTACCTCTCAAAGAAGTCAGTTCTAAATGCATTGTTAGCTTCATCAAGTCTAACATAATTACTAGATTTGGTGTCCCTCATACCATATTGATGGACAACGGCACCAACTTCTGTTCTTCTGAGGTGAAGAAATTGTATTAAGAATACAACATTAAATCCAACCATTCATCTCAGTATCATGCGGCAGCCAATGGCCAAATAGAAGCCTTTAACAAGACTCTTTCAAATATACTGCAAAATATGGTGGATAAAGATAAGAGGTCATGGCCTGATAAACTATTTTATGCTTTATGGGCTTATCGGACTACCACCCGCAATGCAACGCGGTCAACTCCATATTCGTTGGTATATGGAACAGAAGCAGTCTTGCCAATTAAAGTTCAATTACTCTCACTCAGAGTAGCCATTTGTGATCAGTTTTCTACAGATGAGCAATCCCAAAAGCAATTGAATGAGTTGGAACGGTTAGATGAGAAAAGATTGTGCACTTTTCACCACTTGGAAATCTATCAGAATCGAATAGCACGAGCTTTTAACAAAAAGGTTCATCTTCGCTCATTCATTCAGGGAGAATTGGTATTAGTTCTCAGAACTCCAATGATACCAGGAAAGAAACCTCCCAAACATGAGCCAAAATGGGAAGGACCTTATTTAATACAAAAGGTCTACTCTAATGGATCTTATTCATTAATCTCGATGGATGGAGAACTCATTACTACTCCAACTAATGCCATATTTTTTAAGAAATATTTTGTATAAAATAAAAAGTATTCATAATTTTGTCCCCGCAACATGACACTAAACTGTGCGGCACCAGTTCGTCCTTGCTATATGACGTTAAACTATACAGCAATGGTCCAGTATGATCTTAAACTGCAACTTCGTCCCACACGACGTTAAATTGTGAAAAAGTTCCCTAACGGTCTATGCATATGACCCTAAACTATTTGCAAGTCCCTTATGTCCAGCAAGACGTTAAACTGTGACGTCCTAACTACATGACACTAAACTGTATAAAAGTCCTTTACGTCGGAAAAGACGTTAAACTATATAATCATCAAAGGTCCTGTATGACCTTAAACTACACCACCGTCCAGCATGACATTAAACTGCACCATCCACGGTCCATGCATATGACCTTAAACTATTCTCACTTTCGTCCAACATGACATTAAACTGTGGAAAAAATCCCCAATGTGTCCAACATGACGTTAAAATGGTTTACTCTTTTGTCCTCACTGCATGACATTAAACTACACAGTTCCCCCCTTTCGTCCAACATGACGTTAAACTCTATTGTTCCCATCTTCCTAACTACATGACGCTAAACTGTACAGAAAATTCATAATACGTCCTACATGAAATGAAACTATATTTTGTCCCTGCTACATGACACTAAACTGCGCAGCACCAATAGTCCTAACTGCAAGACTTTAAACTGCATAGTCCCTTTATATGTCCTACATGACATTAAACTATGCATTCTTAAGGTTGTTGTTACCTCTTGTTTCTCACACCGAGTATGACTCATGTGAGATTAGAGAAAACCTCAACCGTAACACTCTCTATGGGCCGCTAACCATGTATAATTCCCAACAACTTTATTTTTATTTTTATTTAGATCGTTGTCCCCAAGAACAACTTGATCATTAATTCATTCTTTAATTGAACTACACAGACTTTGATCCTTGCCCTCCAGGCTGGGTATGTAGGCAACCTCCCAGGGTTCAAGCCCAAAAACAATCTCTTCACATCGGTTCACCACCATCTCATATGATGTTGATTCGTGAAACCGCCCCTGGAATCAATATCTTTACGTTGATTCACTTCCGTCCTTGTTATATGACGTTAAACTATGCAACACTTTTGTCCGGTATGACAATAAACTACAATACTATTTGATTTCCTCATTTGAGAGAGAACTATTATTGACATTGATTTTTCAATCATATTTTCATTTCAAAAGACTATGTGCATACATGGTAATACCTAAACTTTTTTTCTTAGGTTAAACCATCATTGTACTAAAGTCCCATTTCACCCGTACGAACCAAATTTGTACAAAGGGTATTTATAGAACTACGTGGACTTGATTACCATCCTTATGGGATACGTAAGAACATTCGAGTGTCCCTCGAATCCAGTCCCAAGTCTTTTGGGCCTAACCCCAAATTTCACTTTCAGTCCCTTGGCTGAAAAGTCCTCATGGAAACACACACTGTGTATTCATTATTATGGTCCGAATTCTATGACCCAAAACTAAGATCTCTCATACTTTCGTCCTGCACGACGTTAAAATGCATTTCAAGAACTACGTATGGCTTGATTCTCATTCTTATGAGATACGTAGTGAAGTCCAAAATTTCTATTCAGGACCCAGCCACATCATTATTATGGTTATCATTGACCTATGTATCTCTATATACATTGGAAAATACCCATCTTTATGTGTTATAATCCTAAACTTAAATATTTTCAGATCTTCATAACCCTTTTCATGAATTCTATTCACAAAAATGTCAAACTTCTGAGAATTCTTTTGCCTAACTATGCAGCACGTGCCCATAGGTGGCCTTGCATAAACAGTCCACATAACAGACTTGTCAGCCGAAAGATTTTATTTATTTAACCATGCAGCCAATTCCCTTAGGTGGCCCTGCATATTTCAACCCCCTAACGGGTTTGTTAAATAATGGTAACTTCATTCTTGGGAAGAATGCCTATTTTTTCCTTATTTGTCTTAAACGACAGTATGCAGGGATCCGCAAAAAAAATAGCCATCCTTAACATATTTGTCCCATATCCTTTTTCATGATCTGAAAGTATTCAAGTCTATGGTTTATTCTTATTCCCTACGTTTGGGTCAGACCTTCGTAGGAGTGATATTCATCCAGTTCTTCGATAATATTTTCTGGAAATATCTTCTCCATATTTAAGTACCTCTTTCCATACAGCAAACACTATACTTTAGAAAATTTGAATCTCCATAAACTTTCACTGGTTTTTAGCACTAGGAAAGTAAATTTCTGGGAGTTCTTTTGCCTGACTATGCAGCACGTGCCCATAGGAGGCCTTGCATAAATAGTCCATATAACAAGACTTGTCAGCCGAAAGATGCTACTTATTTGACCATGCATCCAATGCCCTTAGGTGGCCCTGCATATTTCAACCCCCTAACGGGTTTTGTTAAATAATAGTAACTTTATTCTTGGAAACTACTTCTTCTAATTCCTTTTAGCTCTTTTTCATATCATTCCTCAGATTCAAATATTCTTAAGCCATAGTTTACATATTTTTCCTCATACTTGAGTATGGTAGTATGTTTTCAGATGATATTTCAAGGAATTGTGTCAATTCTAATCCATTTTGGTCAAAGCTATTTTGACCTTAAACATTATCCCCTTTATGTCCAGCATGCATGACTTTAAACTTCCCACAAAAGACAAAGGAACTCTGAATAAAAGTCAAGTTCCTTCTCACTAAACATACATTTTGTATGATTTAGGTAATATTGAGCAATTAAAAAGGTTCAAAGTTTGTAGGGTTATTTTTAATAATCCTAGTAAAAATAAAACTATGCTTACTAAGCCCATTGGTTTAAGTAAATTTAAAGCAGGTAGTGAGAGAATGAAGGTACAAATAAGTGAAAGTGAAAGTGTTTTTCATTGATGCACAAGAGTTAGAAGGCCATTCATAGACTGGAGTCTCTTCTCTTTTTCAAGAATTACAAGAGGATTTCAACATAACACTTCATTTGATTTACGGCATCCCGAGCTTCATCAGCAACTACCTGGAATTCATTCATTCAACTGGATACAATAAGAGATGCAGTGATACTAGCTCTTCTTGGAACAATTGTAAAAGATGTTCTTGAGTGCGGTTTGAGAAAATTTTTTGCTGATCAAACAGTGATTCTATTTCTGTCCAAGAGGCCTGGAAGATGGATACATGGATTTGATAATGGAGCATTGGAAGTAAAGAGCCATTTGGAGAGAGTACTCTTTTCAGATATTGCTCTAATATCATGTTTGTCTTCTCTCCACCAACCGGTTGTGGAAAACATTTCAGCCCATGGGTTTTCCATTTTCATATCTGCAAGGAAATGACTTGGAGGAAGAATTTGAAAGTTCACACCATTTTTGTTGCTCTTAATGCACAGCATAACAGAAATGAAGGAGTAGCAGTGCAGCTTCATTTCAGGTGTATAGTTATTTGTATCTGGAACATTGACTCCTTGCAGGTGACCATGACCATATAGAGGCAGGTAGATGCTCTGTGGGAAATTAATATGATATTTCTTCAAGTACTTAGACAAATCTGGGAGAGTGTTGTCGCAGATATCTTAGTAATTGTGGCCAATGATGTTCATCATGTCATCAATCCACTTGCTAGCCAGTTCATCAGACGTTTTAATTCCCTTAGGAGCCATTGAATCTGCACAAAAGTTGAATAAATTAAACTCTTAAATGGGTTTATTTTTCATAAAATTTGTGAAAGAATTCGGAAAAAATGGCTAAGGCATAAAGGCGCGCAAGTCTAAAAAATGGCGCGCACGTATTCGTGTGCCGCGCTAGTTTTTGACGCGCAAGTATAAACCGCGCAGGTATATATGCCTTTACAGTAGCGCGACATCAAGGAAAACTCTGTAAAACAGACAAACCTGCGCGGCTAAGGTGACCTGCACGGCGAGAGCTCGAAGGTATGAAGTCCGGAAATCCGGATGCTTGTACGGGAGTGAGGCCCTCTATTTATAGACGCGGCCGGGACTCTGCGCGCCATACCCAGTGCGCTTAAGGCCTGCGCGGAGAGAACTTGTGTGCCGCCCTCTGTGCCCTGAAGACTTGCGCGCCCCCTTTTCCTTTGGATGGATACGATTTCCTCAGAGTCAAATCCTCTATTTCTCTCCGGATCCAACTCTGAGGGGGGACTTTTGTTGATGCTCCTTTCGTCACAGAATCTAAAAATCGGAAAACGCGAATATCTGAGCTCAAAGTGATTCAACCTTTGAAGAAAATATCAAAAATCTACAAAGGCATGAACAAAGGATCAACAACAACTGCACCGCGCAAGTTATATCACTGTCGCGCAAGTCCACTTGCGCGATGACCTTGGTCGCGCAAGTGACTTGCGCGACCTAAGTGATAACCGCCCGGTAACCGCCCAGGGTCTTCTCCTGCCTATAAATAGACCCTGTGGGCCCCCCATTCGAAAAAAAAGAAAGAGATCTTTTTTCAGAAACTCGGATTGAAGCTCCCGATGCCCAAGTCTCTTTTCAAAGCTTCTGGAACACTTCTAAGGTAATTTCTTACCTAGAACAGAAGATCTAAAGAAAGGGAGGAAGGCCTAAATGTTGAAACTCATCAACACTTGCGTGCCTGAGTGGCCAGCCCTTAAGGGAAGTAGTCACACTTGCCCGTCGCCTTACTCCTTCGATAGAACTTGCGCGTACCTTTTCTGGAAGAACCTCAAGAGGATTCTAAAGGCTTTAATAAAGAATCGCACAAGTATTTCAATGCTGGTTGACCATCGCGCAAGTACAACATATGTCGCGCAGGTATACCTGCACGACCAATACTTGCGCACCCCCGCAATACTTGCGCGCCTTGCAAGACTTGCGCGCCCCTTCCTTTTTGGGTGCCTTTCTTTCCCTTTTCACCCCTCTTAAGCCATTACACCTTTCCTTTTCAAGATTCAGTCTACAAGACACTCTTCAAAGCCATTTATGGAATGATTTCTTGATTTGACTTCCTTATCTGAAAGGAATTCGGTGGAATATCTCTCAAAAACTAGTGATTTAAATATCTTTTTTTCACTAAATATGGAGAGTTCATTCATTCAAACTCATCCTTTAAGATGAGAGAAATCCTTAACCTAGGTCTCCTTTTCAGGAATACGTCCCAGTCATAAATTTTGGGCATCCTTCTTAGGAGTAAGCCCCAAGTCCTCTAATTTGGGCATCATTCTTAGGAGTAAGCCCCAAATCCTCTAATTTGGGCATCCTTCTTAGGAGTAAGCCCCAAGTCCCTTAATCTGGGCATCCTTCTTAGGAGTAAGCCCCAAGTCCCTTAAATCTGGGCATCCTTCTTAGGAGTAAGCCCCTGTAACACCCCAGGTAAATAATGAATATGGAATTTTCATATTTATCCATATTTGTGAATAAAATATTAATATGACTTTAAATGGAACGCTATGCTCGATGGCGTACCCAACATGCAACAACGAGTTTCTTGGGAATCTTACGTTGCACTCTAATAATAAAATAATATTATTTTAAATGGTAGTTAACATGTAGCCGTTGTAATGGCGGGAATGGATAAAAATAACTAAAATAGGATTATATATGTTTTTTAAATGTTTTTACATTTATCCAATAAAAGCTAAAGGCTTAAAATACGGAAAGAATTCAATTTTAGGCGTATATGCCCTAGTTTTCACTAAAGGTTCACTTATCGCCTTTTAATGGAGAACTGTCATTAAATATAGTTTTTTTCACTCTTAAACATTCTTTTGGACCAAATAAAACTCTTATTAAGAATCGGGACATCAAATTTTACTTTGTGTAATTTTTTGGTATTTTTCCGATAAAGTTCATTTTTTTAATGAATAGTGTAAAATGTTGTATTTTAATTCAAAACCTCTTTTTAATCTAATTTATTTATATGATTAGATTATATTTTGAATTGGTTTTAAAGTGAAATTAGAAAATATTTTTACCATTAAATCCAATAGTGGTCGTTGGAATTAATTTCACTTTGAAATCAGACTTAAACTAGTGTCAATCTTTTGATACTTATTGTCTTATAAAAACACGCTATTTGCTCTGACAGCGGGAATTAATTATTAAATTAATTAATGTGACTAATATGTTCTGAATTTTTTAAAACGGGCTTCATTTTTGAATTCAGAATATCAAATATATCTTAGGGTGAATTTTTGGGATTTTTCTGAAAAACTTCAATTTTTGATGAATAGTGAAACCACTAAGTGGTACTTATAAAAACTGATTTTCCGTTTAAATGAAATTTTTCCATCATTGTGTTTTGATTTTCAAAAATCCGACATACATGGTTGTCATTAAGAAGTAAAATGCGGTTCAATGAGATTATAATAATTTTTTGGTGAATAGTAACTTATTAAGTTCTTAATCGCGATTAGAGGTAATTAGTGTAATTTAAGGTAAAAATGATATTATAAGAATGTGAAAACACCACGACACTTGTCCTACACCTATTGGGTGAGTCATGGCCGACCAAGACAAGCCATGGGCCAACTTGGGGACCCCATGGAGACACTTTGGTTGGGAAATGACATAAATAACTTTTTATTTAATGTTAAAATTAAATTGACACAAACATGAGTTGTTTTACTAAAACAATTTTTAAATAGGGTTGCACAGGTCCAAATTTTGATTATAAAGAGTCATTGGAAATATAAAAAGATTTACTACATCATAGTATTTTTTTTATAATTTTTAGACATTAAATAAATTAAATTATTTATGACATAATAATGATGCAGCGATGACATCATTATTTGACGATTTAAATAAAATGGAAAGATAATGTAAAATCTATGAACTACACATGTCCAAAACCAATTGGATGAGTGGATTTCTAAGACTTATCAACTTATCGACGAATTATATAAATGTGGGACCTTTTAAAACCGAAACACATTTTCAAATAAAGTAATATTTCTTACTTTCCAAAAGTGCCCCTCCTCTCCTCTTATAAAAGGCCCCCACCTCTACCTCATTTTACACACTCCTCAAGCCTTTGGCTCGGCCAACCCCTACCCATTTACTCTCTCCACATCCCTCTCCTCATCCTAGAGGATTCCCTTTGGGCAGAATCCCTTCAAAGGAAGCCTTTAGGCTCAAATCAAAAGGAGTTACACTTTTAAAGGTAATTCACTCTCTCATGTTCATTTGTTTTATTTTGCTTCTCCAACCCCCTAAACTCTTTTTATTTACTTCTTTTGTAACAACACCAGTATCTTAAATATACTAGGATGTTGTTATAAGATTTATTCGAGCTAGACTCTCACACAACTACATCAAATCGTTAAAGAACATAAGGTTTTCGTGGATGGTGAAATTCTGCCTCCCGAAACGATGATTGTTCAATACTCATTTAACACCTTCAAAGGTGGCTATTATGATGTCAATATTTTTATATAGGATATTAAATATGTTTATGTTTTATTTATGATTATGTATTTTTCATTTTTGTCTTACCTTTATGGCTTCCATTATGGGTATACGCGATATCTTCATTTAAGGAAGTGCGGACTACCGCCCCCTCAAAGTGATTTGATTCGTTAATGCCATACGTGGGACGTATAAAGGATGGATTTAATGTTATTATATATGATGTTATACTGGAATTATTATATACCTATATATCATTATTATTTCTTTCCATTAAATTATGATATAGAAATGAAAGTAGCGTTCATGTGTACGTACGGCTTACCGTCTCCATGAACGGTGCATTTCATTTCTTATCCCCAAATGTAATGTACTATTATAAGTACATGTATATAATGGATATATATGATGAATGATCCATCTAATTGATGAATATAATTCTGTAATTAAAATATACATACCTCTCATTTAGTTTTAATTCCATTAATATGACCAAGAAATGAAAGTAGCGTTCATGCGTACGTACGGCTTACCGTCTCCATGAACGGTGCATTTCATTTCTTACCTCTAAATGATTATGTAATGTTATAAATGCATGCATGTACTGGATATATATTACATATATGATATCCAAATCATGAATATTATTCTGGATATAATAAACATTTGACCACACGAACAACATGTAATGGTAAGTAGTCCACTTTCGACTTAAGAACCAAATATCGACAAAACAAACATTATTAACTTAAATGTTTACATAATGTTTATAACATGGAAATAAGTGATCTAATAGGAATAATGAACTAGAAAAAAGTTCTTAATAAAGTGGAAATTAACTCAAGTTTATTATTCAGGACGTTAAAGAACGATCGAGTCAAGTCGGACCCGAGGTGAGGGATCCTACAACTCTCTTTCTTTTTAAGTACACTCTTTTATGTCATTTCTTTTAAGCTCATCTTTCTTATGATTGGGATGTTCTTTTATATTACTCCTACTGTAATTTTTATGTTCATGTGATGAGAGACCCTATTCTCTCTCATCAATCCATTTTGGAAGTTTTGAGTGGCGCCGTTAGGCTGCCGAACTTTCGTAAGAGATCTAACCTCTCTCTTTCTTTTTAAGTACTCTCCTTTATCTCACTTCTTTTAAACTCCTCCTTGCAATGTTGGGGGATTTTCTTTTATATTCCACTTGCTGTAAATTCTATTGTAATATGATGGGATACTCTATTTGATCTCATCAATCCATATTCGGAAGTTTTATGTGGCGCCGTTAGGCTGCTGAGTTTTCGTAAGGGATTTTTCATCTCACTTTTATTCCCGTGAGATTTATGCTACATTTGCCACAAATTCCATTGAGTGGTGTATGTACTGCCCATTATTCTACTCTTTGTGTAATATACTTTCGTTTATGAGTATTTACATCAATGACCTATTGTCTTTCTTCATGGGGTGTATGTTTTGAAAGATACCCAAGTCGGTAAGGGAACCTTTCACCCTCCTCTTTTTTAAAAGACTTCTTTTATTGGGTCTTTTAATTTACATATTTTTATGTTGGGATATGTTCTCATACATCCTTATTGAAGTAAATTTTATGTCCAAGTGATGAGATACACTTTTTATCTCTCATCAACTCATTTTGATGTGATGCCGTTAGGCTGTCAAGGGAACTTTTTAACCCAATTTCGATTTCTTTGGGTTCAACTTGTAGTCATTGAATATGTCATCCATTGAATATGTGTGAATGACCTTTTATTGTTTTACAATTAATATACACTTATATTGGGTGTATATATATTTGTCACACATATTTTTGAGATTTATTTGTCCTTAATTTAAGGATACCTTCTTTATAAGGGATTTCATCACATTTGACATTTCTATTGAGGGTTCATTGTTGTTATGCACCAATTAACTCTTATATGGTGTATATACTATCCTTTGGAGTATTATATCATGAATCCTTTTATTCTCATGATATTATAAAGTTATGACTAAATGTTATTCCTCGATTATTGTATTCAAGTGTCTCTAATTTTGGTAAAACCCCTTTAACCAAAATATCATTTAAAATGTTTTAATTATTTGTTCTTATTAATATCAATGTTTTCAAAATGGTTTTAAGGATTTATTTATATGGATATTAATGGTTTAAAATGTTAAAAGCTTCAAGGTGGTATGGGACACTTTGATTCAAAAATCTCTTTATTAAATGTTTTAAATGGTTTTGGAAATGGTTTCTTTTTGAATGGATTCATTATTTCAATATCCTAAAATGTTATATTGTGATTGAAATGTGGAAATGTTATGTTTCCTTTATTCATGTTTATGTGATACGATTATGTTATGGTTCTTGGGCATTGTTATGAAGAACGGTTGGTTCCGTGATAAACTAAGGGCGGGTGAGCCCGATATAGCTCTCCAATGCATTGGGTAACGCGAAGGAGTGAAACGTTAATGTTTCTCCGAAGAGATTTAGGGAATATACTGTGATGGGTATTCCAAACGTAACCAAGAGGGTTACTCCCTACGTAAGAATGTTATGAATGCCTCAAGTTACCTTTATGTATTATGTTTTCTATGATTTATTCATGATTTGATATGCCTATATTTTATGGGTAAAGTATGATTTCATTCTTATGTATATACGAACTCATGTTTCCTTTCCATATTTTTATAACCCTTACTGAGCTTTTTATGCTCATCCCAAGTTTTTGAAATGTTTTTCACAGGTCAAGGGAAAGGTACATGATGTTATGATAGTGTCGAGGATGTGTCAAGAAAGAATCCATGTTTCATTTTTAATATGTTTCCGTTGATGGGAAGAATGAATACTGTCTTTTATGTAACCAGTTTGTTTAAATGTGGAATGTAATGCAAGTTTCATGATCTAATTCTCTAAAACTCTAAACCTGAAAAGATCCTCAATGTGTAATCTTGTAATAACTCAAGATTAAGTAAGGTTTAAGGCTGGGGCCTTATAGTTGGTATCAAAGGTCGGTTTAGATAACTTTAGAGGTTAGGGTATTCTTTAAGCATAATTGACAATTACCATAATGGTTAGGATTTCAGAAAGAGTCTTAATTTTAGATAAAGTGAATGAGTAAGTATATCTTATTGTCTATCTTACTCATTAGTACATGATGGTTTTGTTGATATACTCACACTTACCTTTTTGGTTTTAGTAAATGGTTGGATCTAGCAGGCACCAAAGTAATAGTGGATGTGAAGGAAACTGTGACAGTTTTTTGAGCAAGCAACTGAATGATATGTGAGCTGCAATGAGAACTCTTTTGATTATCCTCAACCAACTATCTGGAGTCATGATTGACCACCTAAACCTTGGAGATTTCTCTAAGGCATCATATATGCAAGAAACAAATCCCTACGGAAGTACAGGTAATAATCATAAAGGTAAGTGTGTTCAAAAACCTATGTGTCAAAGATGTGGAAAGAAACACCTAGGAAAATGTTTCAAAGGGACATAAATATGCTATAGATGTGGTAATGAAGGTCATAAAGCAAGAACCTGCCATGGAAAAAGGAAGCATCCAGTTGACTCGAGGAATGGGAAAGAAGTTCTTTCTGAGGGATCAATTGAATGTATTAAATGTGGTGTGCATGGTCATTATGCAAACACATGTCCTATGAAGAAGTTTCGTGAATGGGGTCACCAAGAGCGTACCGATATTCGTTTACCAATACCTAATGTCATTCCAATTGAGGATGAAGAAACTGACAATGACCAATCAAAGGTATGTACTATTTCATGACTATTGTTTTCTTATTTTGGAATCTTAGGATATGATTCATGATTCTGTTTGTAGGAAATCGGTATTTCGGAATAAGTTGGAAAGGAATGGATAATGGATCATGAAGAATGTTGAATGAGTAAGATGTCAACATATAAGGGCTTCAAGAGTTAGGGTGAAATTCTTAAGAGTATTAAGTCTCTTTTGATGATGGGGTTACATTAGAAGACTTTTTATATTATGTGTAACCCTGATGTTTAATATAGGAAAATTTTATTCAAGTAATATTTATCTTTTCTTTTGTGGACATAGTTATAAAGAACCATTTGGGTTTATATGATCCTTACTTTTGAGGTAATTATGGGTTACCATATGTTATGATTGAAGTAAAAGGCATGAGATAAAATTGAGGTTAAATTATGTTATGGTTATTTTTGATGATTTTATCCCTTTTTGGGTAATGATTTTAGAATTATATAGTTTTGGAAAAAGGACAACACGCAGACCGTGTGACAACCCGTCGCGTCGGACAATGCTGCGGGAATCGAACCCACAACCAAAGTGCGACTGGTATTTATCGCCTACCACTGGACTACGTGAAGTCCCTGGTTAGTTTGACTGATTATTTTTAGTTATATGATTTTATGAATTAAGAGTAAGTTGATTTTGGAGGATATGTGATTAGGATAATTACTTTTCAATGTGAGACTTTAGGAGCAACTCATGTTGTTTGGAGATAAATGTTACGATTTAACTTAGAAGACTATGTGACTAAATCCTTCAAATACTTGGGTTTCAATCTTATATTTGTTTACTTTGAAGAATTTTATGGACAAATTGTTTATCGGATAGTCCTTGTTGAACTTTGGGTTTTGTTGGACAAATTTTGGAGATTAAGAATAGATTTTCTTTTTAAAAGGGGTTATCCTTTTCTGGATTATCTGATCCTGTACTAACCTTTTTGGTTTTGGTTTTGGTTAAAGACTAAAAACATGGTATGTATATAGTTCTCTTTTTGGGATTAGGTGATTCTCTAGAAGTTGATTATAGTACTCTTAATGCGAACAAGTCTCCCTAAATACTCGTCTTTTGGAAAAAATTTGAGTTGGACTAAGGAATCTAGTAAAAGTTGAAAGTCAACATGATAAGTGATTATGCTTCCTTATGAATAAATTCCTCAATAAAAAGTAACTTAAAACAAAAATTTTGTCTATTAACTTTTCCTACTGGGGAACCCAACACCGTTTAACCCATCACAAGTTTGTGATTTTCTTATCGTTAACTTTCTCCTAAACATGTTTTCTATCACTCTCCATCGGAACATGACCCTATGTTTTCTCCTCCATGTCCATATTTTCATACTTGGAATCCTCGTATGGGTTAACTCAGGTGACCTTTGTACTTATCTTTCTTTATTTTTTTTTACCGACTTTTGTTCCGATGTGGGACTTTCAAGGATGTTTCCAAGCGCAATTTTAAAATTGCGAGGACGCAATTCCCAAAAGGGGGGAAGGATGTAACACCCCAGGTAAATAATGAATATGGAATTTTCATATTTATCCATATTTGTGAATAAAATATTAATATGACATTAAAGGGAACGCTATGCTCGATGGCGTACCCAACACGCAACAACGAGTTTCTTGGGAATCTTACGTTGCACTCTAATAATAAAATAATATTATTTTAAATGGTAGTTAACATGTAGCCGTTGTAATGGCAGGAATGGATAAAAATAACTAAAATAGGATTATATATGTTTTTTAAATGTTTTTACATTTATCCAATAAAAGCTAAAGGCTTAAAATACGGAAATAATTCAATTTTAGGCGTATATGCCCTAGTTTTCACTAAAGGTTCACTTATCGCCTTTTAATGGAGAACTGTCATTAAATATAGTTTTTTTCACTCTTAAACATTCTTTTGGACCAAATAAAACTCTTATTAAGAATCGGGACATCAAATTTTACTTTGTGTAATTTTTTGGTATTTTTCCGATAAAGTTCATTTTTTTAATGAATAGTGTAAAATGTTGTATTTTAATTCAAAACCTCTTTTTAATCTAATTTATTTATATGATTAGATTATATTTTTAATTGGTTTTAAAGTGAAATTAGAAAATATTTTTACCATTAAATCCAATAATGGTCGTTGGAATTAATTTCACTTTGAAATCAGACTTAAACTAGTGTCAATCTTTTGATACTAATTGTTTTATAAAAACACGCTATTTGCTCTGACAGCAGGAATTAATTATTAAATTAATTAATGTGACTAATATGTTCTGAATTTTTTAAAACGGACTTCATTTTTGAATTCAGAATATCAAATATATCTTAGGGTGAATTTTTGGGATTTTTCTGAAAAACTTCAATTTTTGATGAATAGTGAAACCACTAAGTGGTACTTATAAAAACTGATTTTCCGTTTAAATGAAATTTTGCCATCATTGTGTTTTGATTTTCAAAAATCCGACATACATGGTTGTCATTAAGAAGTAAAATGTGGTTCAATGAGATTATAATAATTTTTTGGTGAATAGTAACTTATTAAGTTCTTAATCGCGATTAGAGGTAATTAGTGTAATTTAAGGTAAAAATGATATTATAAGAATGTGAAAACACCATGAAACTTGTCCTACACCTATTGGGTGAGTCATGGCCGACCAAGACAAGCCATGGGCCAACTTGGGGACCCCATGGAGACACTTTGGTTGGGAAATGACATAAATAACTTTTTATTTAATGTTAAAATTAAATTGACACAAACATGAGTTGTTTTACTAAAACAATTTTTAAGTAGGGTTACACAGCTCCAAATTTTGATTATAAATAGTCATTGGAAAGATAAAAAGATTTCCTACATCATAGTATTTTTTTTTATAATTTTTAGATATTAAATAAATTAAATTAATTATGACATAATAATGATGCAGCGATGACATCATTATTTGACGATTTAAATAAAATGGAAAGATAATGTAAAATCTATGAACTAAACATGTCCAAAACCAATTGGATGAGTGGATTTCGAAGACTTATCACCTTATCGACGAATTATATAAATGTGGGACCTTTTAAAACCGAAACACATTTTCAAATAAAGTAATATTTCTTACTTTCCAAAAGTGCCCCTCCTCTCCTCTTATAAAAGGCCCCCACCTCTACCTCATTTTACACACTCCTCAAGCCTTTGGCTCGGCCAAACCCTGCCCATTTACTCTCTCCACATCCCTCTCCTCATCCTAGAGGATTCCCTTTGGGCAGAATCCTTTCAAAGGAAGCCTTTAGGCTCAAATCAAAAGGAGTTACACTTTTAAAGGTAATTCACTCTCTCATGTTCATTTGTTTTATTTTGCTTCTCCAACCCCCTAAACTCTTTTTATTTACTTCTTTTGTAACAAAACCAGTATCTTAAATATACTAGGATGTTTTTATAAGATTTATTCGAGCTACACTCTCACACAACTACATCAAATGGTTAAAGAACATACGGTTTCCGTGGATGGTGAAATTCTGCCTCCTGAAACGATGATTGTCCAATACTCATTTAACACCTTAAAAGGTGGCCATTATGATGTCACTATTTTTATATATGATATATAATATGTTTATGTTTTATTTATGATTCTGTATTTTTCATTTTTGTCTTACCTTTATGGCCTCCATTATGGGTATACGCGATATCTTCATTTAAGGAAGTGCGGACTACCGCCCCCTCAAAGTGATTTGATTCGTTAATGCCATACGTGGGACGTATAAAGGATGGATTTAATGTTATTATATATGATTTTATACTGGAATTATTATATACCTATATATCATTATTATTTCTTTCCATTAAAGTATGAGATAGAAATGAAAGTAGCGTTCATGTGTACGTACGGCTTACCGTCTCCATTAACGGTGCATTTCATTTCTTATCCCCAAATGTAATGTACTATTATAAGTACATGTATATAGTGGATATATATGATGAATGATCCATATAATTGATGAATATAATTCTGTAATTAAAATATACATACCTCTCATTTAGTTTTAATTCCATTAATATGACCAAGAAATGAAAGTAGCGTTCATGCGTATGTACGGCTTACCGTCTCCATGAACGGTGCATTTCATTTCTTACCTCTAAATGATTATGTAATGTTATAAATGCATGCATGTACTGGATATATATGACATATATGATATCCAAATCGTGAATATTATTCTGGATATAATAAACATTTGACCACACGAACAACATGTAATGGTAAGAAGTCCACTTTCGACTTAAGAACCAAATATCGACAAAACAAACATTATTAACTTAAATGTTTACATAATGTTTATAACATGGAAATAAGTGATCTAATAGGAATAATGAACTAGAAAAAGGTTCTTAATAAAGTGGAAATTAACTCAAGTTTATTATTCAGGACGTTAAAGAACGATCGAGTCATGTCGGACCCGAGGTGAGGGATCCTACAACTCTCTTTCTTTTTAAGTACACTCTTTTATGTCATTTCTTTTAAGCTCATCTTTCTTATGATTGGGATGTTATTTTATATTACTCCTACTGTAATTTTTATGTTCATGTGATGAGAGACCCTATTCTCTCTCATCAATCCATTTTGGAAGTTTTGAGTGGCGCCGTTAGGCTGCCGAACTTTCGTAAGAGATCTAACCTCTCTCTTTCTTTTTAAGTACTCTCCTTTATGTCACTTCTTTTAAACTCTTCCTTGCAATGTTGGGGGATTTTCTTTTATATTCCACTTGCTGTAAATTCTATTGTAATATTATGGGATACTCTATTTGATCTCATCAATCCATATTCGGAAGTTTTATGTGGTGCCGTTAGGCTGCTGAGTTTTCGTAAGGGATTTTTCATCTCACTTTTATTCCCGTGAGATTTATGCTACATTTGCCACAAATTCCATTGAGTTGTGTATGTACTGCCCATTATTCTACTCTTTGTGTAATATAATTTCGTTTATGAGTATTTACATCAATTACCTATTGTCTTTCTTCATGGGGTGTATGTTTTGAAAGATACCCAAGTCGGTAAGGGAACCTTTCACCCTCCTCTTTTTTAAAAGACTTCTTTTATTGGGTCTTTTAATTTACATATTTTTATGTTGGGATATGTTCTCATACATCCTTATTGAAGTAAATTTTATGTCCAAGTGATGAGATACACTTTTTATCTCTCATCAACTCATTTTGATGTGATGTCGTTAGGATGTCAAGGGAACTTTTTAACCCAATTTCGATTTCTTTGGGTTCAACTTGTAGTCATTGAATATGTCATCCATTGAATATGTGTGAATGACCTTTTATTGTTTTACACTTAATATCCACTTATATTGGGTGTATATATATTTGTCACACATATTTTTGAGATTTATTTGTCCTTAATTTAAGGATACCTTCTTTATAAGGGATTTCATCACATTTGACATTTCTATTGAGGGTTCATTGTTGTTATGCACCAATTCACTCTTATATGGTGTATATACTATCCTTTGGAGTATTATATCATGAATCCTTTTATTCTCATGATATTATAAAGTTCTGACTAAATGTTATTCCTCGATTATTGTATTCAAGTGTCTCTAATTTTGGTAAAACCCCTTTAACCAAAATATCGTTTAAAATGTTTTAATTATTTGTTCTTATTAATATCCATGTTTTCAAAATGGTTTTAAGGATTTATTTATATGGATATTAATGGTTTAAAATGTTAAAAGCTTCAAGGTGGTATGGGACACTTTGATTCAAAAATCTCTTTATTAAATGTTTTAAATGGTTTTGGAAATGGTTTCTTTTTGAATGGATTCATTATTTCAATATCCTAAAATGTTATATTGTGATTGAAATGTGGAAATGTTATGTTTCCTTTATTCATGTTTATGTGATACGATTATGTTATGGTTCTTGGGCATTGTTATGAAGAACGGGTGGTTCCGTGATAAACTAAGGGCGGGTGAGCCCGATATAGCTCTCCAATGCATTGGGTAACGCGAAGGAGTGAAACGTTAATGTTTCTCCGAAGAGATTTAGGGAATATACTGTGATGGGTATTCCAAACGTAACCAAGAGGGTTACTCCCTACGTAAGAATGTTATGAATGCCTCAAGTTACCTTTATGTCTTATGTTTTCTATGATTTATTCATGATTTGATATGCCTATATTTTATGGGTAAAGTATGATTTCATTCTTATGTATATACGAACTCATGTTTCCTTTCCATATTTTTATAACCCTTACTGAGATTTTTATGCTCATCCCAAGTTTTTGAAATGTTTTTCACAGGTCAAGGGAAAGGTACATGATGTGATGATAGTGTCGAGGATGTGTCAAGAAAGAATCCATGTTTCATTTTTAATATGTTTCCGTTGATGGGAAGAATGAATACTATCTTTTATGTAACCACTTTGTTTAAATGTGGAATGTAATGCAAGTTTCATGATCTAATTCTCTAAAACTCTAAACCTGAAAAGATCCTCAATGTGTAATCTTGTAATAACTCAAGATTAAGTAAGGTTTAAGGCTGGGGCCTTATAGCCCCAATCTCAAATATGGGCATCCTCCTCAGGAGTAAGCCCCAAACTTTAATCCTTAACCTGGGACTCCTTTTCACGAATAAGTCCCAGTCATAAGTTTTGGGCATCCTTCTAAGGAGTAATCCCCATGTCCTCTAATTTGGGCATCCTTCTTAGGAGTAGGCCCCAAATCCTCTAATTTGGGCATCCTTCTTAGGAGTAAGCCCCAAGTCCCTTAATTTGGGCATCCTTCTTAGGAGTAAGCCCCAATCTCAAATATGGGCATCCTCCTCAGGAGTAAGCCCCAAATTTTAATCCTTAACCTGGGCTTCAGTTTCAGGAATAAGTCCCAGTCATAAATCTTGGGCTTTCTTTTCACGAGTAAGCCCCAAGTCCCTTAATTTCTCTTTAACCAGACCTAATTTAAATTTAATCTGGGATTCCTTTTCAGGAGTAAAACCCAATTATCAATCCTCTCCTAATTTGGGTTTCCTTTTCAGGAATAAGTCCCAAGTTAGAGGGTTCAAATCTCCATAAAGCACATATACCTTTATGGACCCTGTTCCTGGATTTTCTCCTTAAAGTAAATCCTAAACTTCATTCATCTGGGCAGTCATACATACATAAGCCCCACATTACTTCTTATGATTTCATCTTTCATGACACAATTGTCTATTTTTTACCAATACCTCTTGTTTCTCACACCAAGCATGACTCACGTGAGCTTAGAGTGTAAAAGTAATTATGACATCCTTCTTTAAGCCATCAATCATAAACATCATACTCCCTTACTCGAACTACGTGGGTTCTGATTCCTTTTCCAAAACAAAGGATACGTAGGTATCCCATCTATGGGTTCGATCCCAACTCTGAAAAAATTCATTGTCCTTCTGAATGACAATAAACTTCAAGTGCCCCACTGAGTGGCTTTAAAATCAGCAAGGTCATCATAATGACCAGGAGACTTTTATATAAATGTTTTGAAGGTTACCATTGATCAAGAATCTCTAAATAGATATAGATGATTCTCTATTTGATGAAGAACCTCGAATACATATAAAAGATTCTCTAAATTTCTTACATATTTAATCATTGATTGTCAAAACTAAAGGAAAATCTCATTTTATACTTGGTAATGTAATAAGGATTCACGTACATAACTTAAATCTATAAATAGAGTCCCGGAATAGACAATAATTCCCCTCAAAAAGGTGTGATGAGTCCGACCTCCCATCCTCTTGACCAATTAAAATTCCTAAGCCTCGTCAGTTCACAAGCTAATGAGCACCCACCTTTGGAAAGTAGGTCCAAACGGATATGGAATCATTGGATGTTTCCGGTTCTACAAACAATCCCGTTAGAAACCGATCGTAACGTTTGAATCTCCCATCCAGGAGGTCATCCCCGAATTCCGAGTGAAACAGTGAATATATAAAAATATAAGTGTAAAATTAGAAAAAGAATATGAAAAATGTAATGAAACTAAACAATCCATAGTGGTCTAGGTTCTCATTGATACATAACATCTGGTACTTGATTCATTCTATCAATAATGTCACTGAATAAAAAGTCATTCGTGTATTTAATTATAATTAACTTCATTCAACTAACTAGTATCATTCGATTAATAATTTTCAAGACCTAGAATGTGGCCCAACATCCCCTATAAACATATGTGATCAAGAATGCGAAAATAGGCCATCATTATATTACAAGTGTCTACCTGAATCCAATATTGTGATTTTTCTTGGAAGACGCTTCATATAATTCATTCCATTCATTATTCAATGAAGAACATGAGCCCATCTCTTCCAATCCAAATTTGGAATCCTAGTATCACTATTGGGGTGACATGATCCAAACACTACACAATCCCATCCTTGTAATTCTTCAAGGGGATCATGGTATCTCTCTAGATGTGGTGTAACAACACTGCCAGTCGATTCCATCCATGGTGGTCAACTAAGGGAGCCCATGTGCCACCTTTGGAAAATATGATCATCCTTCCTCCAAGTCTGTCTTTAGAATTCCATAAGGGGTCAAAGTATCACTCAATAATATACTAGTCAATAACCTTGATTCTATCCTTGGTATTCTGTGTAAGTATTCCATGTTTCACTCAAATATATTAATGGTAGAAGCCAAATTTGTTTTCCCATCGAATTATTGTATAAACACATGTTTCTCTCCAGTCATATGATCATTCATTCAATTTCATTTAATTATACCAAGGTCATCACCTAATTAATTTCATGAAAAACTCACATCAAAAGGTGACTATATTCATGGGATGATCAAAAATTTGTTAGCCTCTATTTGTCTCCCATGGGAATTTCATTACAAGAAGTAATTCTTTCTTAATCAATCAATTACATGGAAAGAGTCATGGTAAATGTCCTCTATTACCTTTTATTATCAATTTGATTCTATTTCAACATGTAATTCATACTGAAATTCACATTACAATTCAACATGTAACAATTGACAATTTAAAATTTAACATCCCATGGATAGTGTCAAGAAGAACACCTCAGAGGTATCGAAGTTGAAAATCCACCCATGGTCGTATAATTAACTAATAAACACACCGTAAGTGGTGTTTCCATTCGAGGTTCCTAAAATTTTTTCATTTATCAACATGATATGTTAATTACATAGGGTGCACCTATCAATTCAATTCAAGGATTAAATTCCATTCAAGGGTGTTTATCAAATAATTGGGTGCATGACACAATGAAAAATATATATAAACTTCACCACATTGAGGGATAAGAATGATACCATGCATTGTTGGTTCATATTGGATAGGAAATCTAGTATCATCTTCTGATTTGACTAAAGTTGGGATAATATCGAGGAAAGGATGAAGAATCCAAAAATATAAAAAAAATTATCTTTCAACTAATTAGAAAAACTAATACCAAATCAAATGAGGAATGAAAAAAAAGGAATTGAGATCTTACTAATATTGATCTAATAAGATGAAAGTCTCTTTATTCTGAGTTCGGAAGGAGGAGATCCTTCAATTCCGAGAGCAGTCACCATGGAGGGTCTCTCAATAACTCAAGGTTGTCCAACATGAGAAAGAATATAAAAATTTGGTTGAAATATATTTAATTTTGGGTAATTTAATAAAGTAAACCAAAATAATGATTTTTATGGTTTGGCCAAAAAGTTGGAAAAATTGTTCCCTAATAATCAACCATTTTTATAGAAAGGGGAACCCCAAGAAGTTTGATTGCATAGTTTGACTAACCATTAACAAAGTGTGTCTTAGTCCAGTACAAATATTTTACACATTATTGCATAGTTATGTACCTCAAATTGCATTGTTTTCTTCACTGTGTGTCCCGTAGCACTCCAATGCCATGCCTCACATGGTTTGAGGTAACTATGTGGCCTTCCCCAAATAGTTTCTACTAATTGTTCTCTAGAACATTGCTCTAAAAAATTTTGGTTCTAGGTAATGAACCAGCCTTAGGAAGACCTGATACCTCCATGACCTCAAATGGTCATTTACATTAGGTTGTATGAAGATATTTAAAAATAAAATTTATGAAATGTAAATGATTTTATACATGAATAAATAACAGGGTTCTTAAAAACTTATCCCCTTAAAATAATTCATCCCTTAATTTCCCTTCCAAGGGTGGTAAACCAAAATATGTGAAAATGTATGGGGACTATTATTATACATTAACCTCTTGCTCCTAGGTATTTCCTTGTACATAATTTATCTTCCATAGAACCAATACTAAAGGAACATAACATCCTCAGAGAAACTCTATTCTATGATCCATAAAACATATTAGATCCTCTTCAAAGAATGAATCTACCAATAACTCATCCTCCTCGTGATGAAAGGAATTAGTTGGTTCTGAATGATAATGGTGTAGCTGAGATACATATAAGACATTGTGCATGGCCCGATACCTCTGAGGTTACTAAAACCAATAGGCAACTGGATTGAATCTATCCAGAACATAGAATGTCCTGACATGTCATAGTGAAATATTACATTGTATCCTTATTCTCCTATTTCTCATCCTTGATGAGACACAAAAAAATACACGATCCCTAACCTCAAACTCTAGATATCAACTACATTGGATAGTGATTTATTTTGTCAATGATACATGGTATCCATCCTATTCTAAATCAACTCCACATGCTCTTTTGTATCCTTAACAGGATGAGGTTCAACCATATTTACCTCTCTTAACTCTAACTATCATAGGATTGATCAGAATGGACTACCATAAAAAGGAACATATGGCACCATATGAATAGTATCCTCGAAATTATTATGGTATTAGAGTTTAACCCAGGGTATATGCCTCTCACAATATCCCACAAAAACTAGGACACATTCCCTCAACATGTCCTTAAGAACCTATATTGTGCACTCTAACTGGTCATCAGTCTGATGGGGGTATGATGTACTAAGAAGAACTTATGTAACTAACTCCCCTGCATCCCTTTTCCATATTTTGAAGTAAACTGAGGTTCACTATCTAAAATGATAGTATGAGGGACCCTGTGAAGTAGTACTCTCTCATGGATATATAACCTCTCATTCACATCCACATTGAAGGATTCATTGATATATTGTAAATTTGATAAATTTGTGAGCTTGTTAACAACAACCCATAAGCTATCATTACCTCAAGGTGACATTGGAAAAGATGTCATGAAATCCATAATGACATAATTCCATTTCCCCTTGTGAATTGGTAGCTTCTATAAAATTACATATAGTCACCAGTCTTCTGCCTTCCCCTAAAAATAGGTTGAACACCTCACGAAATGACAAGCTATATATTTTTTTTTAACAGTCCACCAGTATTGGTGATTTCAAAATCGATACATTTGGGTGACGTCAGGGATCACTTTCTAAGATGAACTATGAAAGTATCACATAATCTTTCCATGTATGTCTGTTGAAACCCCTTAAAATACCATGTACATGTAGAATTTTATCTTTTCATATGGTCTAACCTGAAAAGGTTCCCCACCTACCACACTATCTCATAGGAATATGCCCTCTAATATTGTTAGATTCCTTATCCAAACTCTATAGAGAATGGAAGAAGTCAAATCTAAGGATGATAGAGAGGTATTCCCTTTATTGTCCAACACTTGTAAGTGTATCTCATAGAAGTAACCCTTTAACTGCCACTCAATATAGGCATGCTAAAATTAATACATTTATGTCTACCTACTAAGTGCACCGACCACTACATTTCCCTTTCTAGGTATGTAGGTATGATTGATGTTGAAAGACTGTAGATACTCAACTCTCCTTCCCTACCTCAGATTCATATCACACTGTGTAAATATGTACTTGAGGATTTTTTTCCTTTTACACCACAAAACACTATAAAATTTGCTAATGTCTTCAAAAATGTAATACATGAATAAATTCATATAACTCAATATCGTGTGTTGTGTAGTTCCTCTCATGTGGACTCAACTACCGAGACCCATGTTCCAGAACTCTCTCTCCCTATATATGTACTAAACCTAGCCTAGTACCTAATGAATCATGGTACTTTTTCTAACTCATTCCTATATCTAGAAAAATCAATAAGTTTGATGAATCCAATCTACCTTTAAACTTATTAAAGGCTGAATCACATGAATACAACCATAATATCTTCAATTAATTCTTTTTCAAGCCTCTCTACAGCACTTCTAAGCCTGAGAAGTCTTATATGAAATGACTTCAATAACCCAAATGTCCCAGGAAACTATCTAACTTAAAGTCGTTGATGACATAATCCCTATAATCTAACCAGCTCACCTAATTTTTGTCGACTCATACACTTATCTCTGAGATAATAGACCCATGAAGTAAATTTGATCCATCTATATGAGGAACTTTCTGAGTTTAGCATATGAATGATGTTATCATACTATATTCAATGTGATATCAAGATGTTTGGAATGCTCATATTGAGTGTGAGAATACACTGATATGTCATCCATGAATACCATGAAAAATGAGTATATATAATGATGGAAAACTCAGGTCATCAGTTCATTTATGACTTTTGGTGCATTCATGATGCCGAAAAACATAACCAAATATTTATATATACGATACCTACTACAAAAGGATGTGTGTGGTATGTCTAATGATCTAACATTCACCTGATGATAACCTGATCAAAAATAATTCTTTTAGAATATCCGAGGTCCATAGATCTAGTCAAAGATATCATCTATCCATTGTATTGGATACTGGTTCATTACTATCATCTTGTTCTATTTCCAGTAATCAACACATAACATGATAGTTCCATCCTACTTATTTACATAAAGTATTGATTACTCTCATAGATATGTACTAGGTATGATAAACCACTTTTATTCTAAATCCTCTAGAATACTCTTGAGATCATTCATCTTAGTAGAATGTATATTTTAAGTAGGAATGAATATCATAACTTCTCCTTTCACTAGAATGATAGAGAATTCTACCTTTATCAATAGAGGTAATCCAGAAAATCCTTCTGGTAAAATGTCCCTAAATTGATCAACCACTGGAGGGGAATATTCTTAATCTATTTCCAAATCATCTATATATAAACACACAATATATTCTGGAATCCTACCCAGCCCACAATGCTCAGTTCTAACTCGACTCACTTATATATCCCATCACCCTTGTGAATAAACACTCTGCCCTCTGGTTATCTAAAATTTATCCATCGGCAATAGCAATCAACAAAATCATAAAAGGGTACCAACCATTACATAATGATAATAATATAAAAACCTATCATCTCTAGTATAAGGAGGTACCATTAGATGTGAAACAAAACAATATCAATGGGGAACTCCCTACACTGACGTGCATCCTCCATACCAATCCACAAAGAAGTATCAAGAATGGTAACATTGTCAAAACCCTGATCCTTGATCCCATGTATATCCACTATGAGCATAGATAAATAATATATAATAATTCAATGTATCGAAAAGAGAGGATGATGAGGTACATGATAATAATATAGTAACTCTCACAGTATATGGATTAGTGTTATACTCCCAAGTTTTTGGTTTCACTACATATACATGCCTTGATCCATGGCTATGTGATAATTCATGGCTACACTATTTAGATCCACTCTACTAACACTGTAATTCTATGGTCAATCTACCATAGCCACGACCACCACCTCAGCCTAATAAGCTCACAACATTCTAACTCCCAACCTAAATAGAAGCTATTGACACTACTCTTGATTTTGGATTTGGTTCTAACCCTCTCCCACTGGCTACAAAAGGAAATATTTTTCAAAATTGTTGTAGATGATCCTTAATTATATAGGATTGACACTCAACTAGGTCCCTCATTCTCTTAGATATTGTATGTCCTTGAAAACCACACTAGTGGCACATCCCCAAGGTACATGAGTTTGTTCTCTAGATAATAATATTACTTTTTGGGAGATCTAGATGATGCATCCTACTACTGGTTGATGTAGTAACAAATCCGAGTCTCGAAAACAATGATTCACACCCCACATACTCTCTTAGGTTATACACCATGATAAGAGACTAATTCATTATTCTTGAAATGGTAGTTTGTCCGAGGACATTCATATAACGACCCATACCTTACATACCTGGTTATTACTTCATAATTGAAGCACACTTATTACAACATATAACAAAACCATGATAGGACCGTATAAGTATAGTGTCTTTGGAAACTGTGGAACATAAACAACTGGTTCATAAATCATCTACATTTTCTCCCATTTATTTCATCATATCTAGAGTCCCTTTTGGCATATCCTACTTAATACCGTTATTCCTGACCTGGGGAAAAGAAAACATACAAAAGGGTGAGCTCAAATGCTCAGTAAGGGTAAACAAAATAAATATCATTCATATCATATTCATAATAACATAACATTTTGAAAATATTAACCTGCAAAAGAGATCATAATATCATAACATGGGAAAAATTATAGTAGTGAAATGTAATCCCAATTGTCACAACATAATACATGAAACATTTTGGTATACACACATAATCATATAAAATCATTTCATATTAGTCAAGGTTCATTTCCAAGACCATCATTGCAAACAAAATCTATTACTGAACTGAGTTCACTCCTCGTTCCAGTCCTGTATCACTGAACCAGATTAACTTGCCATTCCAGCCATGTCTATCTCATGAGATATAAATATTTACCCAATGAATTGGAGGGATATATAGGTCCCACGCATCTTATAATGAAACCATTTTATGTGTGCCACAAAATCATAAATCATAGCACAACCCATGTAACAAAAATGGGATTCTTTAACATCATGCCATCATAACATAATCCATATAAGATAAAAGCACATTATAAAATTAAATCCATCATAACATAATCAAATCAATGTAAAAATAGGGATAGAAACAGAATCCTATATTATTATAGATGGAAAATAATTTTGATAAAACATTTGAACTCCATTATTGTGGAAAATATCCTTTCTACTTCAAAAACATTTTTCTTTTCTTAACATGTCATACAATTTTAAAGTTAAAGAAGTTGATTAAAAATAAACTTGATAAATTTTAAATGAAGATTCATGGAAATAATGTTCTATGAAATCATAAAAATCCATTCATGTTGTATAAGTTAAAAAAACATTCTTCTCGTACTTTGCCCGAAAAAGTCAAAAAGTACCTCGTACTAAAAATGACAAAAGATTACTTTCATATATTTTACTAAAAACTCACCAATGGGTAAAATTAGATTTCAAAAATTGTAGGAGGATATAAATAATATTACATATTGAGGAAACATGGACGCGGATGATAAATATTCCCTAGTAAATTCTGAAATATAAACAATCTTGGATAAAAATGAGATTTGCGAGATTTTCCCTTACCTTAGGTCCGATTTGCATCGTACATATCCGAACCTCCTGTATAATGATTTCAATAATGTAATTGACTTATTACAGAATCATATTCATTGTTATGATATAATATATGGTCATATTCTTATCTTCTTATTAATAATATTTCATTTCTACTTGTTATTCGGGTGTTCACTGCTTTATGTTCTTATGCATGTTTTGTCGAATAAATTCCTATTCTTCTTTTTAGGTTATAGAAACCTCATTTAAAGAATTTTATTAGTGTAATATATATCATAATTATTCATTAAATTCATTTATATAATCATTATTCATTTAAGATCATTTAGAATGAGTCGAATCACATCGTGGAGATGGTAGGCCGTACGTACGGACGAGTGATGATATCGTTCCCATGATCATGGAATTGTATTGAAGTGTATTTATACTATTTCAGAATTAATATCACTTTAAAATAATAATATATAGTCATTATTTACAACATTATACCCTTCCAAGTATGGTGGTGGTGGAAAACAGATTACACCGCGGCGTGGAGATGGTATTCCGTACGTAAGCACGCACGGTGATTTCATTTTCCGTAGGATGGATATAAGGTGAAATAGGGTTGTTTCATATTTATAATAACATATCAGTATATGAGTGATACTAATGTTATTAATTCATAATGAAACAACTAAAGAAGATGATGTATAAGAAGAAATAAATTTGATAGAATCGGTAACGGATATTATCTCTTCTTTGACACGCCACATTGAAACCTCCTCTTAGGTCACTAAAATAGGTATTTGAAGAAGACCAGGACCTATAGTATGTTTATATGGAAGTGGAGAAGGGTAATGTTCAGGGGTTGGAAGAGATTTAAGGCTCAAAATTGTGTGGGAAAGATAGGGAGGAGGTGCCCTTTTATAAGAGAGGAGAGGGGCACCTTAGGAAAAACTCAAAATATTATTTTATAATAAAGTCATATTCGGTTTTTAATAGCTCTAAATTGATTTATTTAGAAGATAAGGTGGGTATGGGTCGTAATACTCTAAACCAATAGGTTATAGACAAGTTTAGGTTACTATTTTTACCTTTTCCTTTAGATTTAACTCTAAGTTAAATATTTTAACTTTTACTGTGTCTTCTTATTTTCTTACACTATATGGTTAATAAACATACTATAACATGCCAAACGAACCTCAAGGGGTTAATTATTAATATATATAACATTAGCTATGTCCTTTTGCCAATCCATAGATTTTTAGGAACAGAATAACAATTTATAATATAATATTTGTTTTAAAAATTATTTTATGTGAATTTTGACACTATTTGGTAATTGATTTTTTGTGAAAATCATAACAACACGATTAGTTCAAAAAAGTTATTTATATAATACTAACATGTCATATTAACCTATAAAATTAGTTTAATTCATAAAAAGTCTCAAATTACATTTATTTGGGTATTTATAATATCAATTATGTTAATATTTTATAAATAAGGTAATTACTATTTCATCATTGTGTCATAAATAAATTAAATTATTTAATTTCTAAAAATTATAAATAAAATACCATTCGGTAGGAAATATGTTTATATTTATATTGAATATTTATAGTCTAATTTTTTATATGTATAACACTACATTAAATATGTTTTTAGTTATTAAACTTTGATTTTAACTATTTTAACACTTCTTTAAATAAAATAATAATAAAAGTTTTAATCTAATCCAAGTGGACCTAAAGGGTAATATTTTATTCCTAAGGTTGTTTTTGATCGAATTAAACTTATCCAATAGAATTAGGACATGTGTTAGGGTAATAATAATACAATTTTTACCCTTAATTACCCTATTTACTTTTAACCGTGGTAAAAAAAAGTAAAATGTTACTATTCAAAAAAAATTATATTTATCTTATTGAACCACATATTACTCATTGATATTAACCATGTCTCTCAGATTTTCAAAATTCCACTCACAGAAGCGGTATAATTATGTTTTCTGTATATTTTCAAATTCTCCTAGGAGGTGGGTAAAAGACGGTGAAATGTTCGATAAAATTTTTATATATATAAAATTATTATAAAATGACTCCAATGAATTACATTAAACATATATAAGTATTATTTATCTATTTTATCCTAAAATTAATTTAAATAAAATAATTAATTATTTAAATAAAAAGTCTGGTTTTAAATAGTAACCTAGTGTTTTCACTATTAATCGAAAATTGAATGTTTTCAGAATAATACCAAAATTTTACCCTAGGATAATTTCGATATTCCGAATCCAAAAATGAATTTCTTTTTGAAAGATAAAATTTATAAAATTTCAAAAATTGGGTATTACTATTCATAACAGCTAGTTTATATAATATTTTAATAGCATATCGTTGTTTAGTGAAACTCGGTATTGCGTACAACACATGCTATCGTGGAAGGTCACAACTGTGTGTAAAGAAAGCCAAGCTAGTTTTGTGTGTAATGAAATATTTCTTTGATGTTGCGTATAAAAAAAGACATAAAAAAAATATACTTCTCATAAAATATCAGGGTGTTACATTCTACCCCCATTAAAATGAATTTCACCCTCGAAATTCACCACTTCGTAAAAAACAGATGAGGATACCTCTCTCTCATCATATCCTCAAGCTCCCATGTAGCTTCTTCTAATTGGTGGTTCCTCCATAAATCTTTCACCAAGTGAGTGGTCTTCATCTGTAGAAGTTTTTCGCTATGATCCAGAATCTCTATCTGTTGTTCTTCATAAGAAAGATCTTGCTCCAGCGGTACAACTTCTGAGCTTAGTACATGTGAAGGATCGGGTATGTACTTTCTCAGGAGAGATACATGGAACACATCGTGAACTTGAGAGAGATTCGATGGAAGCTCCAATCAGTAAGAAACCTTCCGAACAAGATCCATAATTTCGAAAGGACTGATATACCTAGGGCTCAACTTTCCCTTCTTTCCAAATCTCATTACTCTCTTTCAAGGAGATATTCATAGAAACACTTTATCACCCACTTCAAACTCTAGGTCATTTCTTCGGTTATGGGAATAACTTTCTTGTCGACTCTGAGCTTCTCTTATGTGTTGTTGAATAGATCTGACCTTTTCTTCCATCTCATCAACAAGATCAGGTCCTAATAGCTTTATTTCCCCAACATCACCCAGCAAGTTGGAGTCCTGCATTTCTTTCCATAGAGAGCTTCATAAGGATCCATCTGAATAATGGAGTGAAAGGTATTATTATAAGAAAATTCCACCAAAGGTAGCTATTGATCCCAACCACCATTTAAATCCATAGAGCAAGCACTCAACATGTCTTCTAGAGTTTGAATTTTTCTCTCAAACTGACCGTCTGTCTGAGGATGATAAGTAGTGTTGAAACTCAACTCTATATTTAAAGTATGCTGAAGGCTTCTCTAGAAATTTGAGGTAAACCTTGGATCCCGATCAGATATAATGGAAAGTGGTACTCCATGACATCTTACCAATTCTTTTACATATATCCTAGAAAGATGATCCAGAGAGAAATCATCTCTAATAGAAATGAAGTGTGCCGACTTCCTAAGATGATCAACTATGACCTAGATAGCATTATTGCCTTTGGATATTTTAGGAAGTCCGATGGAAAATTCCAAAGTGATGTTTTCCCATTTCCATTCAATTATGGTTAATTGTTGTAACATCCCCTTAGACTTCTATCACTCAACATTAACTTGTTGACAAACTAATCATCGAGAGACATATTCAACAACATCTCTTTTCATACCATCCCACCAGAAGTACTCTTTCAGGTCCCTTACATTGTCGTGCTTCCAGGATGAATAGAGAATAAAGAACTATGATCCTCATCCAGAAGCTCCTTCTTTAATTATGGGATGGGAGGAAGTCAAACCCGATTCCTGAACCTTATTATCTCATCATAATCAAGGTTGAATTCAGGAACATTTCCCACCTTCTTTTGTAACTCTACATCTTATTTTTGTGCCTCTCTAATATTAACATGTATATATAGTTGAACATTCATTTGAGAAAGATAATATTTTTCCCCTTCCATTATAATTCCAAGATCCATCCTTTGTAAATCCATAAATATGGGATATTTTGTGATCCTCATCATCGATAAGCTAGCATGGTCTTCTCAGCTTAATGCATCTTCCATGTAGTTTTCTTTCCCAGGGTGATAATGAATTGAGCAGTCATAGTCCTTAATCAACTCCTACCATCTTCATTTCTGAATATTAAGCTCATTTTGTGTGAAAATATACTTTAAACTTTTATGATCACTATAAATATCACACCTTTCACCATAAAGATAATACCTCCATATTTTTAATGCAAAGATTAATATGTCTAACTTCAAATCATGAGTTGGGTAATTTTTCCCATGGAATTTCAACACTCATGAGGCATAATTTATCACCATATCATTTTTCATGAGAACACACCCCAATCCCTTCTTGGATGAATCACTATAGATCACAAACCTTTCTCCACTATAAGGAAGTGTGAGCATAGGTGCACTGGATAACCTTCTTTTTAACTCCTTGAAATTCCCTTCACACTCCTCTGTCCACATGAACATAACTCCTTTTCGAGTTAACCTTGTGAGTGGATTAGATAATCATGAAAAATATTTCAAAAAACAGCAATAATATCCAGCTAGACCAAGAAAACTTCAGATCTTAGTTACTTTTGTTGGTCTCGACCATCATTCAATTACCTATGTTTTTGTTGGATCTACAGATATCCCCTCTTTTGAGATTACGTGACCCAAAAATGAATCTTTTTGAAGCCAAAATTTACACTTGGTAAATTTAGCATAATGATTCTATTATCTTAGGGTCTTTAAAACAATTCTCAAGTGATCTTCATGTTCTTCCTTACTATTTGAATAGACAAGAATATTTTCTATAAAATTAACAAAAACTGATCAAGATAGTCTCTAAAGACTATATTCATCAAATCCATGAAGATAGCATGGGCATTAGTAAGACCAAATGGAATCACTATAAATTCATAGTGTCCATACATTGTACGAAAAGCTGTCTTTGGTATATCATCCTTTTTGACCCTTAATTTATGATACCCTGAATGAAGATCAATCTTGGAAAAGTAATGAGCTCCGCGTAGTTGGTCAAATAAGTCATCAATGCGTGGGGGGGGATATTTTTTCTTGATAGTGATCTTGTTATGTTCTCAATAATCAATGCAGAGTCTCATTGATCCATCTTTCTTCTTAACAAACAAAATAGGTGCTCCCCAAGGTGATGAACTATGGAATATGAATCCTTTATCAAGGTACTATTAGAGTTTCTTCTTCAATTCGTGCAACTCAGTGGGGGCCATTCTATATGGTGTCTTTGAAATAGGAATAGCACCCGGTATGAGTTCTATTGAAAACTGAACATCACGATTTGGTGGAAGACCTGGCAATTGCTCCAGAAAGACATCATCAAACTCCCGTACAATGGGCATATTCATAATCGTGAATTTCTCTCCAACCATTTGAGATAAATAACCTACATTTATTGGAGTCAAGACCCATAAGATGGAATAAATTTCCACTAGAAGGTTATATTCATCCTTGCAATGAAAGATGATATTAGATTGATCGGGAATATTAAATGTGATTCCCTTCTTTGGAAATTTATATGAGCTCTATATAAAGAAAGAAAATCCATGCCAAGAATCACATCAAATTCCACTATTGGAAGGATCATAAGATTTGCAGGAAGCACTTTTCCACAAACTTCAATCAGAGAAGAATTGTAAACTTTTGATGCAACTGTTGTGCCATTAGGGGTTGTCACAGCTAACTCAATATCTAACTGCTGAGGTAATATAGTGATACCCTTAGAAAATTCTTCATAAATAAATGAGTGGGTGGATCTATAATCAAATAAAACATTTTATACTTTAGAGTGGGTGGTAACTGTACCTTTAACCACTTCGTTATCATACTCCACATCGCCGATAGAAATTTCATGTGACTTTCCATCGTCTTTGGCCTTAAGAGTTTGTTGACGTTGATCATCATTAACAACTCTTGGATTAGGGCATTTATTGGCATAATTCCCCATTTCCTTGAACTTGAAACATTGATGTGTAGGAGTTGCATTCTGTGTATCCTTTTCATTGTTCGCATCATTAGACATCTTCTCCCCATTATTTTGACATTAAACTGCTCGATGACCTTCTTTTCTGCACTAAAAACATTTATTTTTCCATTTAATACAATTCCCTCCATGTTTTTTCCACACATTGAGCATAAGGGAAAACTCAGCATATTTTCAGTGTTGTCTTTAGATTTTCCCTTGAATTACATCTTCCTCTTCTTATCAAACCAATATGATTGATGGGATACTCCAATCGTTATTTCAACCTTGAGAGAACATCGAACAATTTCCCCATAGCTATTGAAGTCCCTTATGGCTAATTCCCTTTGAATACTTGTTTTTAAGCCACTAAAGAATCGATTGATTTTACTCTCAGGTTGGATAGTAATTCTGGAAGCGTACCTTGAAAGTCTTGTAAAATTTGCGTCGTAGGTATCAACTGATTCATCATCCTTTTGATTCAGTTCAAGAAACTCCTTCTCCATCATTGTTCAAAGAATACGATGGATGTACCTATTGAAATATAAGTTCTTGAACTCATCCCATTCCATGGACTCAATTTTATCCCTTTGCCTCGTATTCTTAAAAATATTCCACCATTGATCAGCATCACCTTCAAAAAAATATACTGCTAAGATGAATTTATCATGTTAAGAACATTGTAGAACTGAAAATATATTTTCAGTGGTACAGATCCATTGTTCAGCCACTAATGGAACAGAAGACCCACTGAATGAAGGTAGACGCTGCCTCATGTAGGATTCAACAGAATGTTGCTGCTTCCTTTGCTCGTTTGGAAGTCCAGGATGATTAATATCTTGAGAAATTTGTGCGAGCATAGCTATAAGATTTTTCATTCCAGATCCCATAACGTTTCGTCACTCAGGGTGACAATCATTTCATTGCCCATCGCATTCAACATTAACACGGTTCCTTCAGGTTCAGCCATTGACTAAAACCAAGAAGCATAGTGTGAAAAAATCTAATCATAACAAAAAAACCACATAATCAAGAATAAAATTTAACATTTTAGGTCTTATCGTAGGTTGTTCATGGCCATTTCTAAAACACTAATATTGTGTTCTATGTTTATACATATCTTTAAAGTTCTTACTAAGGCTTTCACATCCTAGTTTACAATGGTTGACTATACCTTTCCTCTGATACCAACTATAACGACCCATACTTTACATACATGGTTATTACTTCAGAATTGAAGCATACTTATTACAACGTATATCAAAACCATGATAGGACCATATAGGTATAGTGTCTTTAGAAACTGGGAAACATAATCTACTGGTTCATAAATCATTTCATTGTCTCCCATTTATTTCATCATATCTAGCATCCGTTTTGGAATATCCTACTTAATACCCTTCTTCCTGACCTGGGGAAAAGAAAACATACAAAATGGTGAGCTCAAATTCTCAGTAAGGGTAAATAAAAGAAAAATCAATCATATCATATTCATAAGAACATAACATTTTGAAAATCTTAACCTACAAAATAGATCATAATATCATAACTTGGGATAAATCAGAGTAGTGAAATGTAATCCCAATAGTCATAACATAAAACATGAAACTTTGTGGAAAACACAAATAATCATAGAAAATCATTTCATATTAGTCAAGGCTCATTTCCAAGACCATCATAGTGGACAAAGTCCATTACTGAACCGAGTCCACTCCTCGTTCTAGTCCTGTATCACTGAACTGGATTAACTTGTCGTTCCATCCATGTCTATCTAATGAGATATAAATATCTACCCAATTCATTGCTGGGAGACATAAGTCCCAACCATATCATAATGAAACCATTCTTATGTGTTCCACAAAATCATAAATCATATCATATTTCATGTAACAAAAATGGGATTCTTAAACATCATGTCATCATGACATAATCCATATAAGATAAAAGGACATCATAAAATTAATTCCATCATAACATAATCAAATAAATGTAAAAATAGGGATATAATCAGAACCATATGTTATCTTAGATGGAAAATAATTTTGATAAAACACTTGAACTCCATTCTTGAGGAAAATATCGTTTCTACATCAAAAACATTTTTCCTTTCTTAACATGTCATAAAATTTTAAACTAAAAGAAGTTGATTAAAAATAAATTTGAAAACATGTAATGGATGATTAATAGAAATAATGTTCTATGAAATCATAAAAATCCATTCAGGCCGTATAAGTTAAAAAAATTTCTTCTCGTACAGTGGCCGAAAAAGTCAAAGAGTACCTCCTACTAAAAACGACAAAACATTCATTTCATATCTTTTACTAAAAACTCAGAAATGGGTAAAATTGGATTTAAAAAATTTTAGGATTATATAAATAATATTAGATATTGAGGAAACATGGATGTGGATGATAAATATTCCCCAGTAAATTCTGAATTATAAACAATTTTGGATATAAATGAGATTTGTGAGATTTTCCCTTACCTTAGGTCCGATTTGCTTTGTCCATATCTGAAACTCCTGTATAATGATTTAAATAATGTCATTTAATTATTACAGAATCATATTCATTGTTATTATATCATATATGTTCATATTCTTATCTTCTTATTAGTAATATTTCATTGCTACTTGTTATTCGGGTGTTCGTTGCTTTATGTTCTTATGCATGTTTTGTCGAATAAATTCTTATTCTTATTTTTAGGTTATAGATACCTCATTTCCAGAATGTTACTAGTGTAATATATATCATTTTTATTCATTCAATTCATTTATATAATCATTATTCAATGAAGATCATGTAGAACGAGTCACATCACATCGTGGAGACAGTAGGCCGTACATACACATGAGTGATGATATCGTTCCCATGATCGTGGAATTGTATTGAAGTGTATGTATACTATTTCAGAATCAATATAACTTTAAAATAATCATATATAGTTATTATTTACACCATTATAACCATCCAAGTAAGGTGGTGGTGGAAAACAGATTACACCACGGCGTGGAGACGGTTTTCCGTACATACGCACGCGCGGTGATTTCATTTTCCGTAGGATGGATAGAAGGTGAAATAGGGTTGTTTAATATTTATAATAACATATCCGTATATGAGTGATACTGATGTTATTACTTCATAATGAAACAACTAAAGAAGAGGAAGTAGATGAAGAAAAAAATTTGAAAGAATTGGTAATGGATATTACCTCTTCTTCAACGCGCCTCTTTAAAACCTCCTCTTAGGGCACTAAAATTGTTATTTGAAGACAACCAGTACCTCTAGTATGTTTCTAGGTAAGTTGAGAAGGTAAATTGGAAGGGTTTTATTGATCTTTAAGGCACAAAATTATGCGAGGAGGAGAGGGAAGAGGTTCCCTTTTATAAGGGAGGAGAGGGGAACCTTAGAAAAAACCGAAAATATTATTTTATTATAAAGTCATATTAGGTTTTTAATAGCTCCAAATTGATTTATTTATAAGATAAGGTGGCGATGGGTCGTAATACTCTCATCAAATAGGTTTTAGACAAGTTTTTGTTACTATTTTAACCCTATCATTTACATTTAACTCTTTGTTAAATATTTTATCTTTTACCATGTCTTCTTGATTTCTTACACTATATGGTTAATAAAATTACTATAACAAGCCAAAAGAACCCAAAGTGGTTAATTATTAATATATATAAACTTATCAATGTCATTTGGCTGAACCGTAGATTTTTCAGAATAGAATAACAATTAATAATATAATATTTCTTTTAAAAACTATTTTATGTCAATTATGACACTATTTGGTAATTGATTTTTTGTGAAAATCATACCAGCACGATTAGTTCGAAAAATTTAATTATAAAAATACTAATATTTCATGTTTACCTATAAAATTATTTTGTTTCATTAAAACTTTCAAATTACATTAATTTGGGTATTTATAATATCAATTATGTTAATATTTCATAAATAAGGTAATTCCTACATCATCATTGTGTCATAAATAAATAAAATTATTTAATGACTAAAAATTATAAATAAAATACCATTAAGTAGGAAATATTTTTATATTTATTATTAATATTTATTGTCAAATTTACCTTATGTATAACCCCACATTAAATATGTTTTTAGTTATTGAACTTTGATTTTAACTATTTTAACACATCTTCAAATAAAATAATAATAAATGTTTTAATCTAATCCAAGTGGACCTAAAGGAAAATATTTTATTCCTAAGTTTGTTTTTGGTCGAATTAGATTTATCCAATAGAATTATTACAAGTGTTAGGTTAATAATAATATCATTTTTACCCTTAATTACTCTATTTACTTTTAACCGTGGTAAATAAAAGTAAAAAGTTACTATGAACCAAAAATTATTTTTATCTTATTGAACCACATTTTACTCCTTGATATTAATCATGTCTCTCGGATTTTCGAAATTCCACTCACAGAAGCGGTAAAATTATGTTTTTTTTTAATTTTAAAATTCTCCTAGGAGGTGGGTAAAAGACGGTGAAAAGTTCAATAAAATTTTTATATATCTAGAATTATTATAAAATGACTCCAATGAATTATATTGAACATATATAATTATTATGTATCTATTTTAAACTAAAATAAATTTAAATAAAATAAATAATTATTTAATTAAAAATTCGGTTTTTAAATAGTAACCCAGTGTTATCACTATTCATCCCAAATTGAATGTTTTCAGAAAAATACCAAAATTTCACCATAGGCTAATTTCGATATTCCTAATCCAAAAATGAAGTCCATTTTGAAAGATAAAATTTATAAAATATCAAAAAGTGGGTATTACTATTCATAATTCATAGTTTATATAATATTTTAATAGCATATTGGTGTTTAGTGAAACTCGGTATTGCGTACGACACACGCTATCACGGAAGGTTGAGATTGCGTGTAAAGCCATCCATGCTAGTGCTTTGTGTAATGAAATATTCCTTTGATGTTGCGTATAACATAAGACATAAAAAAATAGACTTCTCATAAAATATCAGGGTGTTAGAATTCACCTACAATTTCATATAGTACCTAATACCATCATCAAATTCCCTATCTTTATATAACTTTTCACCCATCAGAATATGTTTTAATCACCAGAGTTCTAAAAAGGGCTGGATAATAAATAAATGATAACATGCCCTACTCTAAGTTTATAAAATACTAGGCTCTATCGACCCCCAATTTCTTGGGAGAGATTTTATCATAAAGGTATTTATGAATATCCATCAAATCCATTTCCTGATGATGATCCATCTGATTAATTTCATCCTACCATCTCTTGGTGGAATCAGACTACATATATGTAGAGTGATTTACTCCCCTCTTGTAATTTTAATAAAGTTGATCAAATATATAAATCATAACCTCTTTCCAGGATTTCAAATCATATGGTCTTCCATCTCCTAAAACATTGGGTGGATACTACTTCATGAGCTCACAAATTAACTCTTCCATATTCAGGGAAAGTAACGGTGCTCCCAAAATGGTTTGCATGAATTTCATAAATCCATCATTTAATGGTTCCACATAACATGTGTATAAAAAGACTTGTTGATATCCAATTGGAACTACTAGAGGATCCATCAGTAGCCCATGGACCACCACCTCCGGAGTGTGGTCGGTTCTACTCTCCTAGCGTACGACTGTAGTTATTCATGTTGGAATGCCTCTACAATGCCAAACACACACCTCAGATAATAACTTTATCAATATTAGAATCTAAAATCACATATACTATAATAGGATATATAAATATATATAAGCCTTGCATTATAAGAAATATTTCCTTCTATCTTCTCCTTGAGCCAGGTAAGTGCATTGCATAGATCAAGTAAAAACAATAGATACTACCTACTTCACACTACTAAGGTTATATATGGGTTATGTTCATTATAATAAGAAATTTCACTACACATTTTAATATAAAATTTAATTCCATTTTATCACATTTCATTTTAAATTGGCTATACCAAATGGATCACCAAATTCTGATCCATAATGGCCCTTACTCCTAACAATTCCAAATATGGTGCCCACCAAATTAAGACTATGAGACGTTCCAGAATGACTATCTTAATATATGGTATAATAATTATCTCACATAACACAATATCATACAATCAGGAAATTCATTCTATATACCATGGAATAATGCATGGAATTGGAAATCTAATAGGTGTCTAAAATTATTCTTGAGATAGAATACCCTCATTTCATTGTGTTATAGCAAAAATATAACCCACAATCAGGTAAATATTAATATCATAATTCATGTTCATCACCCAATGGTGGAATAAAATCAATTGTAAAAACCAAAATCTAGAAACATCGATGACATTCAAGTAAATTTTTATTTTTCCTACACATGGGTTTGCGACACCCAGGAACAACTCATTTCCAAATACCTATCACTTCATAACTATATCTATTATATCCAAATAAAAATTAATACATGAAAAGATTTATCTAATACAACTTTGTAATGTCTCAGACCAGGATTCCACTGAAAGGTTCCAAAGGACCAGTTGGACACATGGCCTCAATTGAATCTCTACAAATGCTAGAGGATACCGACTAGTAGTGAGGGCCTAGGTCTATTAGTTGGGTCACTATTCTATCATAACCAGAGTGTAGAATAGAAAAACTATAATATAAAATATGTACAAGAGGTTTTAAGTCAATTATAAAAATGATGAATAAACATGAATGGAATATATAAATCTTATAATAAAAAATATCGTATAAAGATTATGAACATACATTTCATCTGTCTAATAAAATATCCAAAATTGGTATACAAGGTAGGTTTAAAATAAAGGTAAAAAAATATAAAAAAGGACAAAAACAGTCCATCGTGAATCATCAGCCTCATCTTGGTCCCCTGGTCCCTTGCTTCTAAGTAGTAATCAATAACCTACTGCATGGTGCTTTCCATTATTCACACCATAAATCATATAGTATATTCGGGTACCATCGGTGGCCTGAATAGGTTGCGAGATATAAGCCCAGAATCCAACAACCCAAAGTTATAGTTCTATCCAATCAGTTAATATATAATAATAACATTTTGTATGTAGTAATATAATATAAAAATAAGTACTAAAAGTTAACAAACCATAAATGTCTGAGTTGACATCGACACCCATACTCTACTACCTACTTCGGCTTAGCCATAATTTCTTTGAATAAAAAATTAGTCATGTATCAATTAATTATTAATTCCATTCAATTAACCAATATCATTTGATTAATAAGTCTCAAGAGCTGACACATTGTCTATCAACCCCCATGAAGATATGAAATCAAGAAATCCTTAATCGGTCGTCATTATATTATACATGTATGACCAAATCCAGGCTTGTGATTTGTATTGGAATATTCATCATATAAATCAACCCATGGATTATTCAATTAAGAACATTGGATTTTCCTTTTAAATCCTAATATAGAATCCAGGTATCGCTTTAGGTGTAGCATGAACCAAACATCCTACAAGCGCATCTAAGGAATTCCTCATCGGAATCTTGGTATTTCTCTTGGTGTGGTGTAACAAGACTTCCACTCGAGTCTATCCTTGGAAGTCCACTACGGGAGACCAAGTGTCACCCATTCCATATATGGTCAACTTCCCTCTGATTCCATCATTGGAAACCCAAAAGGATTCCATGTACCACTCTGGTATATAATAGTATTCCCCTATGAGTGTATCCTTGGAAGTCTATATAAAGTGTCGAAGTATCACTCGGGTGTAAGAATTATTGAATTCAACTTATTTTTTACATGGTTTTCTTATATGAACACATGTGTCACCCAAGGACTATGATCATTTAATAATTTTAATTTAATTATAACAGGTCTATAACCTCATACATTTCAATTAAAACTCACCTCAAAGGTGAATAAAGGAATAGTCTAAGCATAGATGGTTAGCCTCTCTTTGTCTCACATGGTAATTTCATTATATTAAGTAATCCATGCTTAATAATGATGTTAAATCAAAACATTCTAGGTATATGTCTTACATTGACTTTTCTTATCAATTCAATTCCTTTTCATCTTAAAATTAATATTATGATTCAAATAAAAATTTATTGCAAAACAATTGATAATTCAGTATTTAATATGACATAGAAAGATTAAATAGGCACACCTCAAAGGTATCTAATTTCAAAATCTACCCATTTTGGTTTAGTTAACTAATAAACACACTCAATTGGGCGTTCTATTCTGGTTTCATATCCACTTTACATTTATCAACAGGTTCTCTTAATGGTCTAGATCACAATCATCAATTTAATTAATGAATTAAATTCCATTAAAGGGAGTAACACTGAGAATTTGGTGAGTAGAAAAAAGACATATATATATATAAACACATTGAAATTGAGGGAAAATCATGAACCATATATGGTAGGTTTTTAGTGGATAGCTCATCTAACATCGATACTGTATTTGACTCAGGTCAGGAGAAAATCAATGAATGGATGACGAAACTAAAAATAGGGAATTTTATCTTGCTCCAAAATAGAACAAATAATATCAAACCAAACAAAGAATCGAACTAAAGTAATTTAGATCTTATTGATATGGATCCAATTTGACAAAAAATCTTGATTTGAAGTTTTAGTGGAGGAGATCCTTCAATTCATAGAATAGTCACCAAGGATGAGTTCTCATGGACCAAAGGTTGTCCTATGTGAGAAATAATTTTAAAATTAGGTTTAAATAAGATTTAATTAGGTTTAACATCATAAATTCACCAAAAAAATTGTACTTCAGTGTTTGGTCACATGGTAACCTAATTGTGTTCTCTTTTCCATAGGAAAGGAGAAACCTACATGGTTTTCTCACATGGTTTGACTAATTATGGCCAAACAGTGTCTCAATCTACTTTCAAAATTGTAGAAATTATAACTTGAGAATGTGTCTAATATTTCATAGTTCATCTAATCGTTCATCCTGTTGGAATCCACTATCTATCCTTGCACAGTTATAGGTAATAATTCGGAATGCCCCATATGGTTTCTACTAATCATGATCAATGAATTTTCCATCGTAAAATCTGAATTCCGGGATCTGTATGATCCCTGAACACCCTCGTTAACTCTGTGAACTCAAGATGAATTTATAGTATGTTTTATTTTTTTATTTAAAATTATAATTTAAGAAAATTTAATGATTTTGTACCTCAATAAATAACTGAGTTCTTAAAAAATTATTCTACCCCAAAGAAATAGTTTATGTAGTTATATTTTCCTTAGATATGTTTAGGTTGTATCTCAGGGGTTCAAAATCATAATATTCACTATTAATTGTGCCCAAAAATAAATCACTGATAAAAAAGAATCCAAACTGAGACTTACAAAGTGGAATTTAGAATTGAAAGAGTTTTATTTAGTTATTAAGGATAAAATCAGTACTGAAAATTAGGTAGCTGATAATATTCAAGGTTACCAACAACTAAAATTAAAGCTAGTGATCCAATAGTAATAAATACTATTTTTCTTGAGAAATATTTACTTGTAATATCTGGGAAATAATCATACTATTTTTCTTATTTTTATAACATTTATGTTAGCAGGGTCCTTCCAAAAGAATGATCACATAGTCAAAGGAATAAGTTCATTGCTAATATTAAGTACTAATTTTGAAATGAAACTTTTCATTTTCAAAGGTCATATGATTGGATCCATAGGTTTCTATTTATAAAGAGGAACTTATTTATATTTTATATATTTTTCATTCCTCCCAATGGGGTGGACACACCAAAGGAGAGTGAACTACCCAAAAGGTCCTCTAATATTGTTTTTATTGTCCAGCCATTTTTAAATATGAAATAAAGTTGGTTATAAGAAGTGATAAATGTAAAAATATAGGAAATGTGTGTATGAAAAAAGAATTTCCATATAAGTGGATTCTAGAAGTTGGAATAATTTTTGTTTGGGGGATAGATTTTGTGGGACCATTCACATATTCCAATGGGAATGTGTAAATACTTGTGACTATAGAAAATGTGTTAATATTGGTTGAATAATTTTTTCTTCAAATTAATATTTATAGTGGTGATGTGAATTTCAACAAGAAGAGTAAATTATCATTATTTTGTGTTTTAAGAGAATTTAACACCGATTATGGTACACATTTGAAGTACTATAAATATAAATCATTAACAGAATAAAATGAATTTATTCACATAACTTTTACAACTTATCACCCATAATAAATTTGGGAAGGAAGATATTTCCAACAGGGAGTTGAGGTTAATTCTGGAGAAAAATGTGTGTACTTCAATAAAGGATTGCAATTTAAAATTGTTTGAGGAATTATGGTCCTACAATATAGATTAGAAAATACCCCTTAAGATGTGTCCTTAAATGATCTATTTGGGTAAGGTATGTCATTTTCCTATAAAGATCCATAAAAAATAATTATTGGAATTTAAGGACATAGAAAAAGATTTCAAGTCTAGTAGAGAAAGAAAATATAAAGATTTCTGTGACTTTGAAGAAATATGAAGTGTGATATATGGAAAAATATATAATTTACAAAGAACAAGGGATTTTTTTGATTCTGTAATTCAAAATAGAAAATTAAAAGTTGTTCCAATGTTCATAATTTTTACTCCATATAGAAAATATATTTTAGAATGCTTCAATACAAGTATTAATTCCCCTTCACAATTTTAAGAGTGTTGGTCAATGGGTATTGTAAATAATTGGACATTAAAAATAGTTATTTCTAGTCAATGGACATAGAGTAAAGCAATATTTTGAGGGTCATACAAAGGGTGTGTCTTCTATCTTCTATATTAAAGAATTAATTAGTTTTTTTCTAGCTGAGGAATCTAAACTGAGTGCTAAAGTGATCCAACCCATGGTTCCTTATTTTCCATTTTTCATAGTTTTTAGGTTATTTGAATATTATTTGTATTGTTGAATACTTTTACATTATGTCTTCTATTTTTGTGTAAGTTTATCTTTTATCCATATGGTTATCCATCTTGTATATTCTAGATGTATTCAATGATGATATTAGATAGTAGATCCTTATTATTAAGGTTGTGATTGTTTTAATTCTTCCCGTTTATTTCTTATTTTTGATGGATGTTACATGTTTGGGACTCCTATTGTTTTTCTATAATTTTTTCTAGATAATTTATTATTTATCATAATCCATTTAGACTTACATGAGAATTATTTTATTTTCCCTATATAAATAAAAATCATAAACTATAAATACCAATTTTCATTTTGAAATTAATTGAAAATCTTCAATAGTGGTACCTTTAAACTCTCTTGTAACTATCAAATTATTCATTTCAATGTGGAAATATTATATCACTTTTCTTCTTTATAGTTTTTAAAATTTACGATTCAATATTGAGTAAAATTTTGATCATTAAGTGTAGGGGAGAGGGTACTTCATTAGTTGTAATATCTCAACTCTATTTATGAAAAATTTAATCATGGTGTGTTCAAAATATTTTGAAAATTACAGAAACATGCCTCCAATTTTGAGATATTCAAAATGTTTTGGTCTTTATAAATAATAATTTTAGGTGTATCATTATTAAACTAATAAAATTTTATATTGTTCAGCCTAGGGAAGGTTCATTTTCCAATATATGGGGTTCCATTGAATATGAATTTGTATGTATGGAGTGATGTATGAGTAATTTTTAGTAATATTTTTAATGAAAACTTTGGTTAAAATTGGAATAATAAGTATCATAGGTTAAGCTCTTGTGGAATTGTAAATATAACATGACTAATATTGAAATTAATTTTTAACATAGCTACTTGGTCAACGTAACATAGAAAAACATATGGAGACAACCCAAATGAAAATTATTATATTTCATTTAAATATGGAGTAAATTGGGTAGTTGGGATTCCACTCTGAGTATCTTAGATAATGTTATAGGGTTGTTTTCTGTAAATAAATCCAACAAAATATGTTTTACGCAAAGTTATTTTCCAACATTCATGGCTAGTTAAAATAGAAATAATTTTCCCTGGTGAAAAAATGAGCCAAAGGAAATGGGGGTAATATTGAACCCAGATTAACAATGGGAAATTTTATTTATAAGAAAATATTCTGAGTTTTATAAAAAAGATGGAATTGAAAAATTGGTTTGAGGAACCAATGAGATAAATATGTATTTTAATTCTTTAATATTATATCATACATATTCACTCATGTATTTTAAATTTGAATTGGGATTTGTGTTTTTATTGATGTAGTGAAGTTGGGTAAACTCACATAGAAGGCAAGAAAGTCTCTTGAAATAGATGATTTGGTGTTATCCCTGGTGGTATAATGTTTATTGACACTAAATCAATTGTTAAAAAACCATTAAAATTACAATATTGCCTAGGATTTTAATGTTTTAAATATGGGGGTGTTTTTTGTCCAACCATTATTTCACAAATTCAGACATGTATTTTAATTATTTTTCTTATTTTTAATATCTATTTTTTGTTTTTAATGGATAATTTTAATGATTGGGATAAATATATTTCAAATTTATATTAATAGATTCTTTTAATTAATGTTAATAATTTAATGTTCTTAATTGTTCATTTCTGCTGCATTTAAAATTTTAATAATATAATTATGAAGGAAAACTAATTTCCAAAACAAAAGTAGTGTTGATATAAGTTGAAAATTTCGTTACATGAATTTTAGAACAAAAATAATGGGAATAAATTATACAATTTTATTTCTACCTCTATCATACAGATGTCTTACACATTGGTTGTTTCCCATGAGTACATTGAATCATAATTCCCAAGAGCTAAACTTGATGTCTAGGGATGCTGACACATCTATTTTATTCTAGTCTCAATATTTAGAATCTAATTTTGGAGACTAATTGTGAGATTATAATTTATTTAAATGTAGTTAAATACTATTAAACCTCTGTGATCCCCATTTCAAATGAGTTTTAATGTGGGTTCCAATAGAGACTATAGTGATATGTGTTTTAATATGAACTGAGCCACAAAATATCCCATATCACTTGATGCTACTTGATATGGATCCTCCCATTTTTACTGGATTCTATTATTTAAGGATGGAGGATATCCATTTAAGGGAATGAATATGAAGGGTGTATTTATTAGGGTTGAGAAAATAAATTCTGATAAAGAAGAAATATTTCTTATCCTGTTGTGCCTCTGGTGTGTGAGGTTTGGAATTCGGTGGGAGAACTAGATGAGACTGTCAAATTATTTATGTGTATTAGACAACTATGTCAAAAATCACATATATCGGGTTAAGAACCTAAATCAAGAAAAAATATATTCTTATTTTAAAACATTATCGTTAAATGCCTATATCAAGATTTGGATACATAGCACCAATTGACTACATAAAATGATTTGTCAACATCAAAAATTCCTTCATCAAATGAATAGTCTATATAATTGGAAACCACAATGTGATGGGAAAATTATACATGGATAGTCATCTACATTAAAAAATAGTTATATGGACCATTTGGTTACGTTATTAAAAATTGTTATGTGAAGAAATGGATACATCACCTGAATAGATACATGTAAAATTGATACTTGTGAAATCATGTATATAGATTAATCTAATTATATTGTTCAAAACACCAACGTTGATCAGGATGGTTACTTCCCCAACTGGTTGTATCTTTCATGTAGATGAATTCCATGTTTACTAGAAAGCTGTAAATCATACAATTAAATATTTCTTGAGGTGTCCAAAAATAATTTCATGGTGTCACATATGATTTTTTGAACAACTATCATGAGGAAGGTGGTTTTTGGAAAAAATAATTGTATAAGAATATAAGGAAGGAGAGATACATAAAGATATATTCAAATGGAGACACCCGAGATTGAACTGATAGAGGTAAGAGAGTGAAAATGATATCAAGCATTGAAGTCAATGAGGATGAGGGAGACTATGAAGTAGATTTTTAGTTAATGAATAACATTGTTGACATGGTTGGATATGATATTTGTGGGGGAATGAGGTTGAGTTAGTAATAATTAGTTACTTAAATCTGGATTTAGAAGATTTAGGAGTCAAACCTTTGCTCATTAAACTAGTACTTTTAATCCTAAACGATCAAACCCAATGTGGGCAATTTTGAAAGTTGATGAAATTAGTTACATTTTATTTTGAAGTACAATTGAGAAGGGGATAGACCAAACAAGGTTGGGCTACTAAGGTACCCCAACAAGTGGGTAAGAGAAGTAATTAGTTGATAAAATGAAGGTTCCTTCAACTACAGACTGTACACTTGTAAAATTTGTCTAGCTACTTCTCTTGTTCCTTTATTGAATGACCCTGTGGATAATAATATAAAATAAAAAATAAAAATGTTCGAAATTAATCATAACAAACTACCAATTTCACATAGCTTTATTCCTTGAAGTTCATTCACTTGTTTTCTCTTAATTCTCATCCTCTAACATTGGCCCTCTATATTTTCCAAAACATCATTCCCTTAGTTTCACTAATACCATTGCACCCATTATTACGTTCCTCATAGTTTTTTTATTTTTCTATTTGGTCACACAACTTTATTTCTCTTGGGTTCGATACTTACTTTACATTATACTAATAGTCCGTAAGTTTTATAAATAATTAATTTTTATGATGTTCAAAAATGTTAATTCCATATGAAAAATTAAAAAATTAAATTAAATTTATTAAATTTATTTATTTTCAAATTCAACCATGACCAATCCAAACCAGAGCATCTAATACACTCCAAGGCTATGTTGTGTTTAGGAAAACATTTGTGCTCTAAATTAATAGTGGTCTCGTATTTCTTATCCAAGCCTTTATTGAATTGTTATTCCACTTTTAGGAAAACATCATTCCTATGATATTAATATACCTAATAATTTAAAAATATCAATTCCAAGATCATCAGGCCTCAGAATCTAATCGATTTATGGCGGCTAACTCTGAAAATAAATCATATAGCATTGTAAAATATAGAAAAAAAGTATATTATTTAAATTTATGGTTAATATATATTTTTATAAATCAAATTTACAATCCACACATAAATTAAAATAAATTTTTGTCTGCATAAAAAATTGAAACCAATGAACATCTCTTCATAATTTAAATAATAATTTTCAAATTTTATAACAAATTTTATTTCTTCTTTTTTGCATAATAATGTGTCACTATAGAAAATTTTAGTTACCATGGTAATGTATAGAATATATTATAATAGTTAAATTAAGGGTTACATTCATAAAATATTAGAAAATATTATCTTTAATAATTTATATTATGGAATTAAATATATCCTCTTATCATATCTGCATTATTTATATTATTTTGATCCACTATCCTTAAAAATGGAATTCCTTTTATTCCATGACTACCTCCCACCAAAGGTTCCCCTCTTAGGCTGAAAATGGATAAAGGGGTATAAGGACCCCCCAAATTCATCCTCCAATAATCTATGGGTTAAGTACACGCATTGATAGTATATAAATAAAACACATGGGGGCACTAATTTCGTATATATTTAATTAATAATTGAGAAAATGGATAAACCAGCAATGTTCACCATGCATAAACCATATGAGATCCTAAAGTTTGTAACTTAATAAATAAACTAATAAAATGAATGAAAAACTAAATGTAATAAAAGTAAATCCTTAGTAGAAACCAAAAAATCCTAATAAATTCTTAACAACACATTAAACAAGTACCATTTAGATCAATAACCAACCAAATCTTACTGACTTGAAAAACATTTCTTATTTTAGTACGGTGGGCATAACAAGTATACTATATAGGATATTCCTTGAAACCACTGATAAAAATCATGAAACATAATAAATGTTAGGGACCAAAAAATTAAACTACCTCATCACATAAACTTGTAACACTGATTAAACTATCCTCACCATTTTTCATTCATGAAGATGTGTATAAATTCAATCCATTCATTACCATATGTATATGTGTGTGTGTGTGAATAATGAATATTGTATCCCACATAAGTGAAAATATAAATTACATGACCTATTGAAATATTTCATTATATTACATTACCATGACCTTCTAGGTTTATAGTATTATATATTTATGAAAATATTAAAACAATCCATGTTATTCGCAAAAATTTGATACTTTTCCCAATATTTACAAAAAATAAATCCATAATTAAACTATGATATATCCCATGTAATGATATTATTATTTCAAATTTTTATTAATTAATTCAATCTTTTATTCATGTGACTTGAAACTATGAATTGTTTGCAATTATTTTTTAGATGTTTAGTTGGTTTTGGAGTGTTTTAGGGGCGTTATAGGGGTGAAACTTTTTGATGCAGTTATAATACATCATATGATATTTCCTAGGAAACTATACCACTTGTTTGGATAAGGGTAGTGGGTGGAAAAGGGTTAGTGAATTGTAGGAGTGAAACATGTGAAGTTACCTAGAAACTGTGTGGATTTAGATATATTAGAAAATCAGGTTTGACAAAAAGTATATTAAATAGTTCATCCAAATCATTTGGGATCCTAGAAGGGAAAAAACTCACATTTTTGGTATACAATTTTAAAAACCATGGAACCAAACCATATCCACAAGAAATCAGGACTTTAAAATTTTATTTAATGGCCATACTCAAACTAATTTACTCATTATTCTCCCAAATTACATCTCTCTAAAACCAATTGACATCATAGGATCTCCATAAAAATTTATTTCCATTCTATGATAAATTATAATGGACCCAAGCATGTTGGTGATTGGGTAATTAATTCATTTGATATAAGTACTTCAATTCTATAGGTTTCTTCAAGATCTACCCATATTCTTTTAAAAAAAATCATTGATCCCACATTTAATGTCCATAAATATTGATTTAGATACCATGTAATTATTAAATATTTGATCATTTAATGATATGTGATAGATCTAGTGAGGTGGAAAGATTATTTAGGTTAATCGTAGATCTAGTGATGTTGGTGAATCATGAGAGGTATTTTTGTGTATATCCAATCCCATAGACATAGATTTTTCTAAAATCTTATATTGGATCCCAGATATGACTAATTTGGGGTTGTTTCTAGTTTTTTTGGAATGTGTTCCCAATCAAGTTGGTGTAAAATTGTGACTTAGGTATCATACCTCTACTTTTATCGTATCTAATCATCAAATAGATAAATTTTGTAATTCCATTGCATCATAGGATGTTATTTGGGATTTTTTCCATGCTTTTTTTGTGTTCTATCCAATGTATAGAACCTTTATTTTTCATATATTCATAAAATATATTGTGTGGTCTATGAAACCCTAAATGAGTGGCTTGGTTGTTCTTTTATATATTGTGTATTAGTTAATATGTATTTCATAGCATATTTATTGTTCATATTCCATGTTATTCCATGTCATGTCATTTATTACTTGTGTAATATTTCATAGCCTCTATAATTTTTGTTTGTGACATATTATTCCATTTTATGTGGAGCATTATAGATGTACTTGTACAAATACACTAGAATCTCGAATAATTCCTGAGGATGATATGTCTTCCAACTAGATTTACTTGAATAATTCAAGGGTGAGATCGAGTGGCAAGACGCATTAAAAATTTCCTAAAAATGATAGTCATCACCTTATCATAGCATGTTTTTTCTAAGTTAAGACCATACACCATTAGATGAGTATCCATATATACGACTATGTTTTACTCATGGGGAACATCTATATGTCTGAGAGAGGTTCCATTGATTAGGATTTTCGTGTGTGCATACCATTAAATGTTGGAAGGTATTCATGTGACATGGGTGATAAATTCCATTCAAGGATGCCGTGGAGTGTTTTCCAAATGGTGGAAAATAGTTTTCCTTAATGTTAGAAATGGTTATATGATATGATCTATGTCATTAAATTGTCTATACATGATATTCATTTTTAATAGTGTCTAATAAGGTATGACTATGGTTTGTGGCAGTTTGGGTAGTACATTATCTCTCTTTACATGGATGATTACATTTCTTAGGTATGCATTTTTCTTACAACATGTCATACTCTTTAATATATATGTGAACATATGTTAACAATGTATATGTGGGTTCCTATTTGATTTATAAACACACCATTCACTGAGTGATTCACACACATATAGACTTTATGAATATGGATATGGAAAAGGAAAATGGCTTTGTGAATGGTTTTTAAATAGAACTGAGTAGGGATATGGATTTAATTATAGGAGTGAATCTAGATAGTTGTTGTTGGATTTTAAATTATTTATTTAGTACTTTCTGTTGTACTTATTTACCCACAACATTTGGGGGTTTCTTTTTATTATAATTATCTAATAGGACTTGATATCATAAATAGTGAGTATTCATGTCAGGTTCAATTATGATTTTTGGGTGGATTATCTTTGACTTTTATTTCCTTTTGATGGATATGATTACTAAGAGTATAGTCTCCCCTATTAATTTAGACCCTCACTAATAGTTTTGTAGCCTTTTTGTATAGGGTGGTAGACATGAGGTTATGTGGAACTTATAGTCAGACCAAGTGATTTAGATTGGGGTGTTACAAAATGTTTTTTTAAGGCCTGAAGTTTCCATTATATTACATTGGTGTTATATTGTAATAAATATTGGTTATTCAAAACTCGAGAATTAGAGTTTCCTACTGATGGACCAAATCATGTCTAATGGGCATCTATGTAACCATTGATGGGTTTTTAATACCAAATTTTGGAATTTGTGTGGATGTACACTTAATTAGTTGTAACATATGATCAAATGCCAAATATATATCTTGTTAGTGTTGAATGATTTTTATTTGATTGAATTAATTGAGTCTTATATCTGTTGTGACATATTTATTCACAATAGTTTGTTGTACATGGTAATAATGTTATGTTTTCTATATTTTTTTTGAAAATAACATGTAGGTATGAAGGAATAGGTTTGAACCTTAGGTATAAAAGGTTTCTTCCACCATATTCCATATAGGAGGATGAACTGAAGAATTCTCCCTCTTCTACTTCGATGGTTCCGGTGGTAAACTCACTCAATCATGTAGTCTAATAGATTATGAAAGATTATGATTGAGGGGTTTACAGGTTGAAGTACAACCATTATCGAGACATTAATCTCTAACATATGCTACCATTCTAATGCATTGTTGGTCCTCCAATAACTGAATATTATATTGTTATTATTTAGTATATTTTTAACATAATAGAGACTCATTGGGATACAAAATTAAAGCATGCAGCCATTACACTTTAGGGACCCAACAAAAGGTGGCGGGGCATGATGGATCCAGATGGAAGGTCTGAGGGTCATACTTGTGTAGCCTTATAGTAATTTTTATTCAAGGCGATATTTCATGATACACTAAAGCTGGATCAATCTCAAATGATTATGGAGATTTAATATGGGAAGATGTTAATGTCTTCTTACAAAGCTCATTTCCCATATTTTCTATGATCTTATCCTCTTTTGGATGTGAATTAGGGGAACATGGATAGAATGTTTGATATTTAATTTCAACTAGATCTTATATGTTAAGATATGGGGTATGAACTAATGACATATTCATAGGTTCATCGTCCAACCATAACATTTGGAAAGGGTTAAAGAAGTACAAACTTTTAGGTTACCATCTAGCTTATTCTATGATGATAACCTAGAATAATAATTCCCTATATAATGCCTCTTATAGTTATAGTAATATTAGGGATGATAAGGTATAGTATGGTTTTAGAAATATGCACAAATTTGGGGATTCTTCTACTCCTTTTGTGGAAGGTGGTTTAACTTTGTTCTATGATTATGAGAAAAATAAAAATTTTAGTATGTCATGCATAAATCCACCAAATAAATTATACTAAGGTGGAAATATATCCCATAAATATAAATTTTGAAAAAATAAATTACATCTATATTTTAGGAACATAGTAAAATGTGTTTCGTGGGGTACTTGAAACAAAAAAATTGGGGCACTATAGGTATTAGTGATTCTAGACAGTCATGTGTTAGTGACATGTTGGAATTATAAAATGGGTGAGGATTAATCTTCTAGTTGAGTGAAAATATTTATATAGTTATATGTATTAATTTTATTACTAATAAATTTTATACTTCTATATTTGATAAAATAACATCCTATTTAATCATATCTACTTATTTTTTTGTCAGCCTGGATTTTATGGTTATTTAATCTCATGAGTTCCCCTCTTATGACACACCCATGGGAACATAATTTGACCATATTTAGTGATGTACTATGTTTCCAATTGATTTATATATATTTAAATTTATGGGACAACAAGATCTTAGATATTACATGTTTCATTGTGATATTCTGTATAGAATGGTAGACCAGTTATTGAGCTCATACTGACTCTTATCGTAGATGTGTATCTTTCATAAAACATTAAGTATAATGGTTATTATGGATAATTGATTGAAATATTGTAGTAATAACAATGGTATATGATTAAAGGCTAGCTGTATATATAACTATACATATATAAATATTGAATATTGTAGCAGAGTTGGTATTATATCACTCTACATTCCATTTTATATTAGATCACTATCAAGATGTCTTTCAAAGTGACTTCTCGGGTCTTCCTCTATATATAAGTATTGATTTTGATATTGATAATAATCCAAGGGAATAACTTATATTTACTCATCCTTATTATGTCACATTATCATATTTGGGAGAATTTAATATATAGTTTTAGGATTCAAGGTGAATTAATTTTTTAGATTGATCGAAAACCATGGGGACCTCCAATGTTATTTTCCAAGAAGGTAGATGGTAGTATATAGCTCTGTGTAGACTATAGAAAACTACATAATTTAATAGTTGAGAATAGGTACCCATTAGTCAATATTGGATATCTATTTAATCAGTACAAGGGATATCGATGGTTATGTTGGATTGATATTAGTTAGGCTATAATATGAAATAGGTTATATGGGTGGATAATACCAAGGAATTATTTAGAATTAGATGTCGATTTTATGAGTTTTTTATTCCTTTTGGGATGAAAAATTCCCTAGTGGACTTATGGCCCCTGTGAAGAGGACATTTTATCCATGTCTTAAATCTTTCTTCATTTCCTTATGATAATATATCATGATACATTCAATGTCATGATATATGAATGCAAGGAACCTTGACACAATAATGAGTTAACTTAGAAAAAATAATATTTTTTCATTATTCTAAAGTGTTAGTTTTGGAGATAGGAATTAGATTTCATTGGGAATGTAATTTTATAGGTAGGAATTTATATGAACCTAGAGAAGGTGGAATCAATGATGTCTTGATATTTCCATCGGAGTGTTTTTTGAGATTAAGTGTTTGCTTTGGTCTGATATATACTATTAGATATTAATCCATGACTTCTCCCAATTGTAAGTACCAATGATAGAGCTATCCATGAAGTTTAATATGATTAAGTGTTCTAGTTAGTGTGAGTAGAAAATCCTTTATCTCAAGATGAGATTTACAAAAACCCTAGTATTTTCCATTACTTATCCAGGGATTACATAAAAAAATGTATTTTAGTGCCTAAAATGTTGGTTTGGGAGCTATGTTAATGTAGTAGAATCAATTATTTTCTTATAGACCACGTAATCTACCACCCCAGGAGTGGAACTACCTAACACAAGACTTGGAGTTGGCAGTTGTGGTCTACACCATGAATTTTTTTGACACTGTAACATTAGTGAATGGTTATTTCCCACACAACCAATATGACCTTGTTTTATATCTTCTCTCGATGGGATATCAATATGAGTCATATACATTGTATTGAGTTTCCGCAAACCTAGAACTTTTAAATTCATTATTATCTATGGAATGATACCATTGTTCTAGATTCTCAATTCTATAAAATTTCATACGCATAGGAGTATATAAATAATCCTTCATTAGAGGATTGGAATCTTTTTAATTGGTTTATGGATGCACCTATGGATCATGGAGTTATGAAATGTGATCCATTATTTATCCTACAATATTTGGTGTATCGATTAAATACCATCCAGAACTTGAATCTCAAGTGCATAATGTTTTGGTGGTTCTTGAAGAGGGGTGATTTAGTCTTAGGTTGGTCTATAGAGGATAAAGACATGATCTATGATCATAGGAGGTGAGTAGTGGTAGTTTTCTTATGGGAGGATCTAATGAGAGAGATTTATTCTCTAAAGTGTATAGTGCATCTAGGATATATGGAAATGAGCCCTAGTATTTGATGAAAATTTTATTTTCTATGTATGAGGAGAGAAATTATTCGTATTGTATCATGATACCTTACCTATCATGGGTTAAATGTTGAGCATCATCATCCTGGTGGGTTTCTTCATCAACATATGGTGCCAATGTGGATATAGTATAATGTGATGACATGTATCATTATGGGGTTACTCAGGTCCCTGAACAGTCGTTATTTCATTTTGTTGGTATTCAATCAAATATCGAATGTGGATAATTTATTACCAATTGGAAAAATTAATTCAATAGATGAGTTAGGGAATCTGTATATATGTGATAATACTTGAATTCTTAGAGAACCATGGATAATTAGTTTTGGAAGAGATTCAATTTTTTACCTTCATTTTTGATGGTTTTATAGATGTATTTGGGTACCCAACTGAAACTAAGTATAGTGTATCATATACATAATCGTTGATAATAAGAGAGGATAATCAAGATTTTTGAGGATATGTTCTGTGCACACATTCTATAATTTAGTGGATATTAGGATGATCACATATCCTTGCTTACTTTTATTTAAAATAATAATTCCCATGATCCTTTAAATATGACACCTTTTTATGTAATTTATGGATGGCTATGTTTCCCCCTGCCCGGTTAGCACGTGGTGGGTGTGGTCATTGTTGTGGGGCCAATAATGATATATGAAATCTTTAAAAGAGATAAGTTGATCCATAATGAGTTCATCACTACTATGAGTAGGAAGTGATCATATTTCTATAGGAGAAGGTGGTAAATTAACTTCCCTATGAGTGATAGAGTTTTCTTATTGATCACAAATAGACTTAGGTGTTTATGGATTAAAAAATAATGACAAATAGAAATGATATTTATTGGGATGTTTGAGATTACCAATTGAGTCAGAATGTGGCCTAATGCTTAGATCTTCATCCATGTTTCCCTGGTATACATGATGTGTTCCATGCATTCCAAATTTAGATGTTTTATCTTGATCCCACACATGTGATCAACTATAGGGATTTTGATCTAGATCTTGACACAACGTATGTGAAATTCTATATATAGATATTATACTATATAGATAAGTTATTATGGGGAAAAAACCTATATATTTTAATGATTCCATGGAATCATGGTTCAATCCAATTGGATCTTGGGAGGAGTCAAATATTAGGGCTAAGTGGCCTGATTTTTCCAAGTATAATGCCCAGGATGATTCTTGAGGATGTGAAATCATTAAAGGGGGATAATGTAAGGACATTAGATATTTTAGGAGTATTATGAATAAAATTAAGACTTTATTCATTTGTATTTGATCTATAAATAGTTTGAGATACGTTTTGAGGATTTTTGGTAGGTTTTTCAAGGTTTTAAGGGCCTTTAAGGGGTTGCAATATTGATACACTATTAGGGGAAACTAAGTCGATCTTCTTTAAAAATAATGAGTCTTTTTTATAAGAAAGTGGGTTGTGCATGACTGGTTTATAGTTAGATAGAACCATAAGTCATAAGAATTAAATTACATAGATTATACCATACGATAAAATCACAATTGGCATATGACTTACTAAACCAAGTGTGTTCCTAGACAATGAACAAATCCTCACATGGTTGGCATACGATTTAAAAAACTGTGCAACCTAAAAACGTGTGAATCAAATATTGATCTAAAAATATTCTTTAATGGGGGATAAATCAACATAATTGAAATTTTATTCATCATAAATTAAACTCTAATGAACTTATAATGTCAATAGTCTCACTTTTTAAATGTTTCCCCTTTTGAAATCCATTTCTGTGGACACATGATTGTTGGTGATTGGGGTATTATGGAATGTGATCTACAAACCCCAATTCTTAGTGTTTTTTATATGGATACTATTTTCAAATGATATTAGTAATTTATGAATCAATTGGTGGCTAGATGAATGGATTTTATGAAATATAATTATATAAATGTTTATTTTTTATAGATTAGTGACAGATATAGTTCGTTGGTGGCCTTATATTGATCAATAATAGATAAAAAAACATTGTAATATCATTATCCTTATATAAGTGAAGATAAAATCACTTATACATATAATATTCTTTAATTTAATTCATGAAAACTTTATGTGGTTTAAATAAGATTGATTGTAGGTTTCCATGGAAGGTTGTCTCGATGTAGTTAGTTCTCAGGCATGACTCGAGTATCGTCTCTTGAAAGGTCCTGGATATTGTTTTCAATTGGATAAATATAGAGGTCCTTTACATTATTGTACACAATTTAGAACTAGTTTCCATGTGTATTTTATGTCCATACTTCGTTATATATGATTTTTTGGTTGGTATTCTTAATGCATATAGGGTGTCACATTTGGACCTAGTTGAATGGATTGTGTGTTCATTTCAATGTTGTGTATTTTTTGGTGGTATGTCATTTTCTATGGAATGTTGGTATTAAATATTGATCATTATCATTTATTTTAGTAAATGAATAATATTTCATATTATACAGATATTCTTATTGAGATAAAATATACCTTATTGTGTTGATCCTTATATGTGTACTTGTGCATAGCTGGTGGAATCTAAGTTTCAATATTATGGTTGGTATGTAGCCTAAGAGGGTTTATCCCACTCAATTGAGGTGACGAATGGGTGACATGACTCATTATTAATGGACTATTTAGGATTCATAACACCTTTTTGTGTTTTGATTTGATGAAGGGATTGTCATAAATAATTGGACAAGTATTATTATATGTTTATATTATCCACCCATAGGGAAATTCCTTGTGTATTGGATAGGGTCCACTGTTTGGGAATTTCATGTGTCTTTAGAATCAAAGGATGGAAGGTGTTCATGTGAAATATATGATATAGTCACATCAAGGAGGATTTTGAGTGTTCCTTAATAGTGGAATGATAATTTAATTTAATGACAAAAAACTTAATTTGTATGATAAAAGTCATGCAGTAGATACAGTTGACAATCTCCCTACATAACATTGATGTAGGTATGAATAGGGTTCATGGAAACATGGTTAGTGGATTATTTTTTGAAATGAGATTAATTTTATTAATTTTTTACTATTTAATTTACAACATTCCATACAGTTGAATTTGTATGTTAACATATGTTACGGGTACATTTGTGATGTCCTACTAGGTTTAAACTAACATCCAAAATGGGGAAATTTGTGAGTGTGGTGACTTCAAAACTAAGGATTCAGTGTAGGTAAATAATCATTTGATATGTAAATGATGATCACGGAGAAATTAAATATCCATGGTGTTAGGATAGACTCTTGATTGATTAATTGGTACTTTTATTTATTAATTTACTCATTATATTTTAACTTTTTAACAATACTCGTTGGGTTAATTGGATTATACATGTGTGGAATGATTAGAAATATATTAGAGAAATGATTCGGGTTATATTTTTTTGTGATGTTTTATTGGATAATATTTTTTATGTACTATACATTGATGTCTATAGCTACTGAGGGTAGAGTCTTCCCACATTACATTACTCCCTAACTTATAATCGTAAGCCTATTACATATGGGGAGGTATGGGTGAGGTTATGTGGAACTTTGGCTCAGACCTAGTTTTTTTGGTTGGAGTGCTACATCGAAGAAATTCCATAAATAAACTCATTAATATATTTGAACCCATTAAATCTTCATTACTTGGTGACCTGGGAACATGAAAAAATAGGTAGGATTATATTATCCGATAGGGTAAACCTAATTAATGATAATTGAATATCATTATTGAACTTTTTATGAGAATATGGGTATAGTCAAGATACATAAGAAATTAATGCCTGATAAATAAAAGATTATATGTCATTAAAAAAGGACATTCATAACATAATTAATTATTTATTAAATAAATGTGATAGACTAACGGATAAAATAAGAATTATAATAAGCATAAAATTATGGAACATATTTTAAATAATGAAAATACATTTGTATAGGGAACATATATGTTATACTCTACATCAACAGTTAACATTCTTATAATAAACTAATAATTTCTCATGAATACCTATGTAATTAGATAAATTATTTTAACTAATTCCTTTTATGGATATATAGGACCCTTCCAATAATTAATAAATAATTAAATTTTATATATGAAAATAGGTCACTTATAACCTTATATAGATCCCATGGAAATAAAATGGGTTTCAAAAATGATTCAGAGGAATATCATTCACTTTTATTGCATAAATTACATAATGATGAAAATATGTTTTATTCATCGCATCATAAAGAACCCCTTGAATAAAAATGTATTTCAAATTCTTTTCAAATTGATTCAAATAAGAAAATACTTAAAAATTATAAAAAATAATTTATTTAATGTTTTGGAGGTTATAATAAATGTAAAAGACATACAGACCCTTGGGGCAAGAAATATAGGCCACTAAACCCTCCATGGGTTTACATACTAAATAAAAATGCCCTAAAAAAGATTATCTATAGGGAAGACTATCTAAAAGTCCATTAAATATGACGTATGCCTTTTTTGTTTCACCTATGTGTATCCTCCTTACATTACCACTTTTGTAATTGCCTACATGCGTCAACACCTATATCGCTCCATGTGTCCTAAATCCACCTAGAGGGATAACCAGATTAAAACCCTCATATCTTGGATGTGGAGGCTATAAATGAGTACTAATTGTCCAAAAAATTGGCCATAATAATTCCATCAATAATCATAACATGACACACCCCCAAAAATTAAGGGGTATCCAATTACATTAAGTACCTTTCTAAGAAAAAACTATTAGATCAAGATAATAAACCAGGTTTTATTTATGAAATATAGATAAAGGATATAATCTTAGGATAATTGTTTCCCAAATCAACCAATGTATGGAACTATAGTGAACACCCTTAAATCAATGGATGAAAATATATAGTTTTCATATATCAAAATCATTGGACAAAAATTTATAGTTATTCAATAAGGATAGTTTAAATGAAAAAGGTAGTGATGCATTATATATTTGATAACTAATAAAATTATATAATACATCCAAAAAGATGTGGTGATTTTTTGTAAAAGAACGCATCCCTTGTGTATCAGTGAAACTCAATGTAATAATGAAAAATATTAAAAACATCCTTACAAAATAATGTTTTGAAAAGTAACACACAAGAATATATCAATCATAGAATTGTTTGATACCATACGTTCAATCCAAAATATTATAAAATTATAAATATATAAATATATACATATTATAGTAAATCATTTTAGTTAATTCCAGGATATTAAAAAAAATTAATATAAAAAATAAAATAGAGGTAAAAACTTAAAAGTTATTTTAAAAAAAATTATCATTGATGTAAAATGAAAACATTCATGTCACTTTTAGCAGAATATTTTGAAAATGTAATGTGAATGATTATGAAAAGATATACATTAAAAAATATATCTAGTATTTTCCCCTAGAATTTGATTCAATTACATATATATAATATATTGATCCAGATATAAAAAATTTCCCTAATGAATGTAAAGAAATATCCTTAATATTATAGAGATATAATGGTTTAAAATCTACGTATAAGACATTATTTTTAAAAATAACCATTATTTTTCTAAAATAGCAATAGAAACTACCACATAGTAAATTATAATTAGTGTAATAACCCAAGAAAAATTAAAAATTATACATTATATAGTCATAAATAAAAATCGATTAATCAAAAACCCTTGCAACTTGGGTATAAATAGGGTGAAATTATACTGGATATAATGGAAGAAATATGGGTTATAATATATAATTAAAAAATATATGATAATGATATCTTTATGGATAGTCAATAAAACATTCAATAAAAACTATGTTTTATGACCAAAAAATCTCTCAAATTAAGGAATTTGATATGGAACTCATTTACTATTTGAGTAACATTTTAATCAAATCCACTTTCAACATTGGAATAATTGGGAATAAAATGCCTTTTAATATTCTTAATGATATATCTCTTAAAATAACAAGTACTTAGTAAAATTTATTCATTAAGAGGTTACCAAACCATATTAATTGTTTTACAGCCGAAGATAAGAAATATGTTTCAATAAGATTAATTTGATATATAAAATCTGTTTCCAGAGTTTCTATTTAGTTGATATATGATCTAACATCATGTATAAAAAACGCAACTATATTAATAACCATTTCAAAAACTATTTCATACTTATAACCATTTATTGAATTTAATTTTCCTTATTTTCATCATGAATATTAGGAATTTATAATCTATTTTTGATATAGAATGTGATTAATGTAGCACCTCTGGATATTATGAAATTATTATATAAAAAAAATAATTTCGATGACAAATTACATTATACACAACATCGAGTATAAATGAACTAAAATATACTACTAAAATATTATTATGTTGTAATTATCACATAGATTTTAGACTAGAAGGTATTTATATAACTAAATATATTATTAGGAACATGTGGTAATATATGTATAATATTTTTTCATTGGTTATCAATTTATTATAATGGAATATAAATATAATTTCAAAATAAAAGATATTTTTGAAAAATAGTTTCTATGTTCACAATGGGTTCTATCATAATAAATTAAATTAGTCACTTTTTGTGAATTTTTTTAACTAATTTCACATTTTATATATTTGGAGACATTTTTTTGGAATTTATCTAACTTTCTTATACATGGTTTAAGAATAAATCAACTTGTATGCATCAAAAATTATTTTTCTAAAAAATTGGTTTCTTTATCTTTTTAGAACATATTTTTAAATTAATTTCATGAAATTAAATAAGATGAATTAGATTTTTTTCCAATATTTGAAGCATAAAGGTATTTTTTTTAAATATGTCACTTTTATTTTTAGTCATTATGAATAGTAAAAAGGGAAAATTTATCACCTTATAATGGGAAGATTAGGAAAATCTTGGTTAAATCTATGTGATAAGGTAAAATTTGTTTATCATACTTCTTGTTGGATATAGTTAATTTTACCATTATATCATTAGGCTCTAAATTTCATTGTTTAAGAGACACTTTCCCAGGAGGTTTTTTATATAATATTTAAATCATTGAAAGTTACAAATCATTACTCTCTATGTTTTAAATATCTATCCACATTAGGAAAAAGAATGTTTCGAAGGAATATAAATATTTATTTTAAGTATAATGAAATTTTTATCATAATGGAAATTTATTTATTATTTTTAAGTAATTATTTAATTACATTAAATTCTTATGCAACACTAATGTAACAATTCATCAATTTTTTAAAAAATAAAAAAACGATTTCATAAAAATTATAAGTTTTATAAAAGGAATAATTTATGGTTTAATAAAAATTGTATAGATGTGTATGAAATAAGTGTTCTATAAAAATATTATATTTTAATTCCCAAGTTTTCTTTGTCATTCAAGTCAAAATATATGAATAGTGTAAAAATTGACATTATTGATATTTTATCAAAATAATATTTTTTTAAATTATTTGAAAAAATAATATATTTCAAGAAAGAGGACATGTTGGTTAATATGTGGTATTCAATTTCACCCATATTCAATTTTGGAGATAATTTTGACATTATAATTAATATTATAACCTTAAAGGAATGAAAATTATGTTATGGACGTTAAGGTTAAAATAGTACAACTAAATGGTTAAACCAAATTAAATGGATTAAAACACCACATTTACCTATAAAATGTTTAAAAGTGTTATTTATACTATGTATTATCTTATATTCACATACCTGACCTATTGGATGAATTATCACTATATAATGAATTTGTTATCATTTATAACAATTCCATGTGTGCCTCGACCCTCACTTCTAAAAGTGAACATATACTTTCTATTATTCACACAACATAGATCATTATTTCCTGACCAACCCTGAATAATTTATATTCTCCCCACAATTTTTTACGTTATAGACTTTTGTATTCCTATAATGACAAACCTAGTTTCATTAAGAGGATATATAAAGGAGTCTATTGAAAGAAAAGGTATTGACCTTAACTGATAACATGTTTTTTAATTCTTTTTTTTATGATGTTAATTATGTGGTTTTTATTATGAATTTGTTATCATAAGTATAATGGTATGTTATTATTATTATTTAACCTCAATTATCATCCCTCTTAATCATCAAACAGGAACTGAAAGTATCAATCATGCATACATATGGCTTACAATCACCACGTAGTGATGCAATTCCTTTTTCTTCACCATCTCTCATGGATGGTTTTTATAATTATTCCAAAGTTTATATTTTATATTTATTAAATAATTATTATTGTGGAATTTTAATATCATATCTAACATCTTTCCTTCCAACCCATTGTAATAAAGATAACATCACTCTTCCGTACGTATAGATTACCACCTCCACGAAGTGATGTGATTTATTTTTCATTTTCATTTTATCTGTATGGTAAGAAGGATTAATTTTTTAAAGAATTTTTTTTATATTATATGAAAATTAATCTATAATGTTTAATTATTTTTTATCTTTTGTTCATCTAGCCCATCAAAAGAGGAAAATTGCATACATGCATACGTACAGCCTACAGTCTCCATGAATGATGAAATTCATTTTCCTATATATATATTTAAGGTATGACTATAAATATTTATATATGGAATATATATTATATTTATATCATGATTTTAATTCCTTAGATAATGTACCCCTGATCAACTAACAATTACCAAGACTTTCAATCCAAAAGAGGCATGAAAAATGTAACAATTATCACCCATAATAATGATTTTAATAGGAATTTATTAATAAATAGGTGATAATATGTAATTAGTAAAACATAAATGGTATTTTATATATTATTATTGTTCAAAAATACATTTATAATATATCTATATTTATTATGAATAAGGTTTGAATATGACTGGAGGTTTCTGAGACTTGAGGTAAGGGATTTTTCTCTCACTTTTTTTGTGAGACACATTCCATATTCACCACTTATTTCCATTGTGTGTTGTATATACTAACCTTGAATATATCTTTCGCCTATTCTAATGAAAATTATGGGTATATACATATCCATATATATTTATCATTGTTATGGGGATTATAATTCAAACGTTACCAAATTGGAAGGGTATTTTTGTTTCTATCCTACTTTTACTCAAGATTGTTAATATTTGACATTACATTGACTAAATTACATGATTATTATCTGATAAATCCATTTAAATTTATTCTATACTAGTTATTTCCCAAGATTACATATTTTCCGTTCATTTTCATCACATTATGTACTAAAGAGATTTAAATAATGTTTTTAAGGAAAACTGACATAATTTATCTCTTTAGTCAAAAATGTTTTGACATCACTTTCCATATTATCTAAAATTTATATGAATATTGGTTTAAAATTATGATATAATTTTTTAAATTCATTATTACAATTTAATTACTTTATAAAAAATTATTTTGGACTCATTTGTTTCTGAATGAGGTTCTTTTTTACTTTTTAAAAAATTGTGAATGGAATGTTTTATTTTATCTTTTAAGGCCTGAAAAGAAGTTTTAGACTATCATGACCACTCAATTAATTGAAGCTTATATTACATATTTATAAGGTTATTTTCAAAATAAATATTTTTCAAGAAAATTATGGTTATAGTTTTATTTTAAATATGTGAGTTTAAAGTGAAAAGTGTATTTTATTCAAGATATATTTGAGTGGTTCTTTTAATGGATTTTACATCTATGATAATATCATTTGATGTCAATTAGGCTTTAAGAGGAATAAAAAACAATGTTAACATCATCATTAGTTAATTGTATGGTTTAGGATTATGATGAATAAACTTTTAGGAAACCTATTTACTTTCATGTGTTATGCTTTGATGAATTGATGAAATGTTTATAAAAATCATTTTCATTGCATTTTCTATGATATACTGATATGCTAAATGTATTATGTTATTTTGAAATACATATTTATGGTTTTAATTGTGATATTTTAAGGACCTAAATTACATATCCCTCCAATTCATTGGGTAAAGTAATTTATCTAATGAGATAATTATTGAAAACAAGTCCATTTTTCTGATCTGGTGTGGGGGACAAGTCAATGCACTTGATCCTATATTGGGAACACGTTGATATGATTGATCCACTAGGGAAAATATGTTTTGATCCCTAATATATTATTATTTTATGTTATTATTAGTATACCATGACATATGAAAGGGTTTATGTACTTATGATGGTACCACACATTTATGAAATGATCTTTTAGAACATGATTGGATTTTGATAATTTTTAACTCTTATGGTTTATGTCTTCTAAAATGAAAATTTATTTTTCATTGCTTCATGATTATGATCTTGGATATATATGGTATTAACTTTTTTATGTTATGTTCATGATCGTAACCCATTTTTCTTATATTTTGTTTCAATATGTCAATTGATTTATATCTCTCATATTTACCCTTAAAAATAATTTGGGATTACCCTTTCTTATGATTCCATTCCCCATGTAAAGAAAATAAATGGTTTATGTTGGGTAGGTTTATTAAGTATATTAAATGAGAAGATCATTGTGGGAGATGTTTAGGATCATTCTAGATATAAGAATATAATGTATATTTTCTCTAATGACTCTAATCATTTATGGTCATCAGGTGAGTGTTTTTAAAATATATGGAATTTTCATCTAAAACATATAACGTTTTTATGGAAATCTAAGTCCTTTATAGTTTGTATGGTAGAAAGGTTTATTCAATACTTGGGGACTAGGATAAGAAAACAATAGTGATAACCCTGGGGATAAATCTATGTATTGGAAAAAATTCTAAATTTTCGTTAATTATCATGGAATAAAGAGGTTAAACCTAATGTTTCATAGATTATAAATTAGGTTTCATTATTTAAATGTCAAGTTAATGATTTTTCATGATTTTTCATTCTAATCAGTGATACATGATTGGATTATAATGTTGAGGTGTCTATAGGTACTATAAAATACTTAATAATCATATTTGAGCTTAGTTATATGAACTACCTCATGTTGTGAGAGGTCACTTGGAATGTGAATTCCAATCCTCAATTCTTATATTTTTAATTATTAAAAAACCCTTAATGATGCGATGATCTCATCAAAAGTATATAATACTTATCTATTTGATATTTATGGGAATATGATTCCAAAAAAGCTTTTTATTCTCTCTCTAGTTGAAAATGACATTATTTTTAAACAGATAGGGTATCTCAACATGCAGTCCATATTAGTCTTTAATGAAGGGAAGTGTCATTTCATTTTACAAATGAAAATATGAATGATTATTGATGAAGTGAGGAATATGAACATAAAATGTAAATTACTTATATCTGGTGGGTATTAATTCATATCCATAAAGGATATTTTTCTCTAATAATTAGGGAGAAACTCAATATTTACAATATTCCTACTGTATGGGAGTTCATTTATGTCATTCTGAAAGTATTTCTTATCTTTAATCGAATTCATGAAATTGAGTTTTCAATAGAAATCAAAGCTTGTGATAAAACTATTTTCATGAAACCATATAGAATGATCTTAATTGTGATTTAGGAATCAAAAAAATATTCCAAGATAATATGGACAAGTGATTCATTTATTCAAATTTTTCATATTTAGTGGCGCATGTTCTTTTTTGTTATCAATGATGGATATATTTTACTCTTTATATATTATAAGGAATTTATCAAGATAAATATAAAGACCTAGTATTTTTATCCCAACTAGGTTAAATACCCTAAGAGGGGGTAAATCAATGTACGGAAGATTAAAATAACTTCCCCTATAGATGTTTTAAAAAATTATTCTATCCTATTCCCATTGAAATGTATGTACAAAAATAAAATCATGCATGAGACAGATTCAACCTCACTTGGCTATGTCCTTGTACTATAAAATGGAAATGTGATGATGTACCAAATAGACAAATTCTCACCTCCAAATCCAGTATGGGATAGATCATTTTATTCCCTTGATCATAGCCTTTATAATGTTTAGAGAAGACTTAATATCCCTATTTTTTTTATAAAAAATAAACATTTGATATCTCAATTCTCCCTCAAATTAATTGTTCTCATTTATCCTAAAAAATAATCTCTTATTATTCTGAATCACCATGATATTCTTCCATTCATATATGAGTTTTCAATGAATTCATGTTTCAACTTGATAGATGAAATCCACATTAAACACATTATTAGTCTTTAAGAATAAATTTCAATAACCTTTTTATTCCCTTTATGAACTACCTTGAAACCTTGATGTACTATCTTGTATCCACTATAAATTTTCTTTCATTATGTGGCCTGAGTGACTCACAGAAAAACTTTTCTATATTGTATTCCTCTACTTCACATATATTTGAGGCCTTGTGAATCTATGATTCTTTGTGGTCTGAGTCTACTTCATTAACCCTTTTTCATTACGAGTTACAAAACCCCAAAAAATGCTTTCAAAAGCCACCCTAGTGGACTGCCTCCTTTATAGAATTTTTCCCTCATGAAACTCTTATCCTTCTAAGAATCATCCCTCATGGACTAATTCAAGCTTACCTTAATTCATCCAGTGATTATTTCTCTAAAGAAATCACTCTTCCTAATAATGTTATTATGGTACTTTATATAAGAAAATAAATCCCACTCAACCTACCTATCACATATACCTAAAACATTGATGCGGTATATCCTTTACCATGAACATTATATGTGGTTTATATAGATAATTTAATAATTCAAGATCCACCTTAATCATCACCTTTTGAAAATTATAGGCCACCCATGAACAGACCAAGTGGAGGCTTCAAATCACCTCCCTCATCTTCAAAATTGTATTCTCTTTATAGACTTCCTTTTCGGTTCTCGTAGCGTTCTATGTAGTTTGTGTAGTGCTACTATGAGTAAATATTTCATTTTATTATTTTCTGTCACCTTCTGGTGTAACTCATTTGTGGTCTGTATATCATAGTTTCAAAACTATATGGTCCACAAACTCTACTTATCACGTTCTGTGAACTGTGGTACATGAACTAATTTTCGTAAAACCTTTCTTTTCCATAAAAAACTCCTGATTTTGAGGCCCAAAAAATTTTCAAAAACTGGGAAACTATGACAAGATAAATATCTGCATTGGAAACACCAACCATACTAAAACCTATTTATATAGATTTTTCAACAAAAACTATCATACAAAAACACTAAGATGACACCTTGAGGGATTTTTTCCAAATAATCTCCCTCTCTGGGATTGATGAAAACTCTTTTTAATTTGATACATCGTTAAATATTCTTCCATTTATACTAAAATTCACATATTAAGTTTTAGATAGTGATCAATGATTTAATCAACAAATAATACAATTCCACATGATCCATGCATGGAATGATAAATAAGTTTTCTATGCAATGTTCATCAATGAGTCACTTCATTACAAAACCACTCAACTAATTTCTTTGTAAACCCCAACTATCATGATATACAACCATTAACTAGTCATCTTTAGCATCATTAGATTTAAAACTTCACATAGTTCATTGATCGACCATTAATCTTCTCCACTATCTTGATTAAGACATTTCCTTCCCTTTTATAGCCAAAATTCCTACCAGTTTTTCAATGAACCCAAAGGTCACTTCATTTTGATATCCACTAGGGTAAAGAACCTATGTAAGAACATTAGGGAAAACACATAATTACATGGGGATAGGGGTCCAATATCCACACTTTTTCATATGTGGGGGGTTGATTGATCTCCATAATCCATTTAATGATGCTCCAATTATTCTTTAGGAAAGGACATCATCATAATGCCCATAACCTATAGTTCTATTGGTACGTAATCTAACATCACAAGACCTAGATCCAACATCCCCTAGATAAAATGATACTTGATTTAAATTTTAATTTTACTTTAATGATGGTCTATATGTTTTTGTAAATTTATAGCACTTGAATTGTCGTAATGGATTCTGAAGCAAGATTTCATTAGAACTCCCATACCATCAAGTTTCTACTTCATCCACAATAAATGCATGAAAGCTTGAGTTGCTACATTATATTCATATTATATAGTTCTCAATGAAATTAAATCATATTTATTTCATAGCTTAGAAATACCCAGTACTCTAATATATAAAGAACCACCTGACATTGATTTTCATTCTTCAGTACAATTCGCCCAATATTCATTTGTATAGTCCAATAACTCTTGATGGGATTTATTATTGTACAAAAAACCAAAATCCATTACGACCTTGATATATCAAAGTAATATTTTCTCTAAAATAAAATGGTATTACTTGGTATTTATTTTATATCTTGCTACTTTTCATGTTGCAAAAACAACATCAAGTCATGTCAATGTCAAGTATAATAGACTACCAATTAGTTTTCTGTAGTTTATGGAATTAACTAAATTGCCATCATCATCCCAAGATATTTTCATCTGGGTACCCACTAGAGTCATCATATACATAGAATAATCCATTTCAAATATTCTAAAAACTTACATGGAATATTTATATTAATAAAAAAATGTTTCATTCCTTCCCTTTGTCACCTGTGTACCAATGAAAAGTGTTTGATCACAAATCATTGACATTTCAAATTTTCGTTTCATGAACTCCATGAAATAAGTTCACCATTCTTTATTTGATCCACCATATATTATTTCGTTGAAATAATCCATAACCATCATCCTTTGATTACATTCAATGTTGAAATAGTTATTTTAATCCAATGAGACACACAGAAAAATAATCTTCATGAAAACTGATGTAGTCATAAATACCATTATATTGGTTGTTACATCAAACCATATAGTTACGTTCATTGATAAAGAAACTCAATTCTAATATTCCTGAATGAGAAAACCATATGGATTCCTAGTATAAACTTATTCTTCCAGAACTGCATTTTGAAATGATGACTTTACATCCATCTAGAAAACATTGATCATTCACTGGACTATTATTTTCAACAATAATATAATTTCGTCTATCCATGAAACATGTGAAAATGTATCACCAAAATTGATATTTTGTATCTAGAGGTAAATTTTTCACACTAGTCATTCATTATTTTGAATCACTCCACCATATTTATTCATCTTTTTGTGAAAGACCCATTTAGTCACGATTTCAATCATATTTTTTAAACAAAAAATAATCTCCCATGTATGATTCTTCTCAATTTGGTCATGTTTTTTATTCATATCATGAATATATTTTTCATCTATATCTTCTTACATAAAACATTTAGTCTCTACATATAATAAAAATGATTGTTGTTGTAGATTATTTATCCACCTTGTATGTATTGTTGTTGTCTAATCACCAAATATGTTATGTCTACCAATTTAGGCTCTACTCGTTAGCCTTTGTGTATAATCTATTTTATGTTCATTAATTCCATTATATGTATCTTCTTCCAAATCAGCCTATAGAAATAGAATTCTCTAATAGAATATTATCTCTTCGTCACTATCTTCCTACAACTAATGTTGTATCTAGGTAATATTCTACTCATTCTCTACAATAGTTATATCATTGCTTTCAATTTCCTTTCCTAGTAACTTATTGAATCATTTATATTCTTTTATTTCCCATGAATATACATTAAATATATATTCATCTCCATGGGATTTAAACATCATGTTTTTCTCTTAATTGATAATAAATCACTTACTTTTGATGAATTGAAAATAATTAAACTTTGGCTTCTTTCCATAATGTAGCTCATATAGAGTCTTCTCTACATTCATACCTAATAATTCTATGTTTGATGTGTAGACTAATGTCATCAATGCTTATTTACAAAAAAACTCTGGAAGGTATTTCTCCATGAGAACTATTATAGCCATGTTGTTGAAAATTAAATTTCTCCTCTGAACAACTCCATTTTTTTGGAGTTCATACCACTGAAATTTGGTTTCTATTCAATTTTTCTCAAGATAATCCCCTAATTTTATATTTGTGAACTCTGTTCCATTATCTATTTGAATCATCAATATTTTTTGATTTACCATATTATATACATCCCTTTGATAATTTTTTATGAAACTAATCACCTCAGGCATGTGAGTGATGACTTAAACCAATGTCATTCTACTAAAATCATCAATGAAGAGAATATAATATCTCCTCTAATCAATATATCTATGTGAAATAGGTTCATACACATAAATATACACCAACATAATAACTTTTATTGACTGTTTAGTTTTCCATTAAATGTATTTCAAATGATCTTCCATTCTAGAAAATAATCACATGTATGGGTATGATCACATAATAACCAAGGGAGGTCTTGACCAGTATCTCATTTACCAAGATCTTCTAATAATGTTTGGATCAAATGACCTTGTTTTGTATGCCATAACTTGTTTTCTTCTAACCTAGAAAAAAATTTCTTTTTCTCCACTTACATGGTAGATATTTCCCTTTAAACACTTTCCTTTCAAAACAAATACACAATATTTTTTCTTAATGGTACATAATTTATTTGAAAAACTTATGGCATGTACTGAGTCACACAGTTGAATTACACTTAGCATGTTGTGACTAAAACCTTTAACAACCACGTCATCTACATGTCCATTGTCTTTTCAAAAAAACATGGATTTTCCTGAGCCAATAATTTTCAGGCCTTCATCATTACTAAATATTACAATAACATCCTTACCAAATCTAATTCCTCACACCAGTTCCTTATTTCATATCATATGGGTGGTGCATCCACTATTAATGATCCATATTCCAGTGTGATATGATACTTGGAAGGCAATAAATGAAACCATTGTGTGTTCATATGTTATCTTATTTATCCATGGTTTTCACTTCATACATGGTATCGATTGATAAACATGATCTTCCTCTAATATTGATAGACTATATTCATCATGTAGAACTAAAAATAGTTTTTGCATTTTCAGCTCAGATGACGATACATTTAGCTACTTCTTATGATCATATCCATTCTTCTTCGAATAATTTCTCTATATTATTGATGAGGTATATCTTTCCATGTGTCTAAATCCTCTATACCTGAAACAGTGACCATCAATTGATATCATGGAATATTGAGTTTATTATGGCCACCTATATTTCTCTTCTACCCTTTGATACCTCCTCTATATAGAAGATACATTTTTTGAGTTCCCCATCTTTCCATAATAATAGCATCTAGTAGGGAGTAAGTTTATGTGTGTCACTAATTTACTACTGGTTTTCCATTGGGTTCTCCAAATATTCTTATTCAGATTCAAAAACAAATCCATCATCAATCTCAGGGTAGGTTATTTTTCTCATACTTCAATAAATACTTCTTTCTATTTTTTATTAATCCCTATACTATATCTAACATTTGGATTCATAATTTTATTGTACTGACATTCCATTTTCTATTTTTCCAGTGATATGAACTCTATGTTTTCAATTTTTACTACCATTGCAGCCTACGTTTCTAGAATCAACAGTTTCTCATAATCTTTCACTTTTATTACAAAGATAAAAACCTCATACTCAAGATTTTAGAAGATAATTTCATAGACATTCACAATATTATTCAAACATCAATAACCCTTTTATTTTATTCACCATTTTTATTGTAATAACCGATTGTATATGAGTTCCCTTGCTTCAAAAAATTATGCTTTTAAAATTCATTTATCATATCATACTTCTCTTTTTCCTGCTTCTGTATAAAGAGTTTGGCATCATGAGAAACACTTTTAGATTTATTTGATTTGGACCTCCAAACTGATATCTCATTAGGTGAATCTTCTAATTTCAACTAAAGTTAAAGTCTTCCTTTGACATATCCTTTCCCATTTTCACTTTCTTCCCTTTTTGAGAATTTCTAAAAATTTCCAAAATAGAATTTGCTTCTAGATCTATGTAGTCATCCATCTCTTATACCTTACATTATTCTAAACTGCCGTCATTTTTTCAAAGAAGATCTTTATTTTCAAATATATTTTTCTTAAAACATATCTTAACTTTCACATAGGTTGAATGATTATTCACTAAAATTTCAACATCATCCTCATCATCATATTGAAACTTATTTGGGAACCTCACTGGAATATTTCCAACCATTCCACATTTAAATCATACAATTAGAAGTTTCCCTTTGAACTACCTTTTCCTATTTGAAAATTTGATTGGAGGAATTAAATGACATCACCATTATCTTCTTCCCCCTTCCCATATTCAATAGAGTGCTTCTTCATTTCCTTGAATTATACTTTGTTAGACTAACATTTTTTCACACAATCATTATCATCATTTTTTGTCTTTTATGATACAATATTACTATGAAAACTATCCAATGTTATCTTCTTTAATAATTATATTAAAATATAGAAACATTAAGATTGAACTGAAGTGTAAGTCTTCTCAAGATGCACATTACAGTATTTAAATCTTCAATTAATAATCTGAGACCACACAATTATTCAACACAAATATTAACCCATTCATATAATACATCAATAGAGTCATTATGGTAGATTCTGAGATTCTCAAACTGTTTTCATAGAACCTTCAGCTTTGCTTCTCTGAATTTTGAGTCACCCTCATAAATACTTATCATATTTTCCCATATATCATGTGATTTCATAAAAAAAATTAACTTCCTTTATATTTTATTAGATAGGGATTCCCCTAAATGATTGATTCCCTTGGCGTCAGTATCCAAATCCATTTAAACATATTATGATAAAGCACCACTATTTATATAGGCTGATATTTCATGCATTGCTACTATAAAGACATCTATTTATAAGGATATGATGTAGTGTTGTATCCAATTCAGGGATAGTTAAAAAAATTCCACCAAATATTATAATCCCATTATGATTGAAAACCTCCTTTGAAACCCTTTCGAGAGAAATACCAATATTAACCTTTCCTCTGACACCAATTGTTATCCCATCTAGGTTAAATACCCTAAGACAGGTTGAATCAGTGTCTGATAGATTAAAATGAGTTACTATTAAGATATGGTTTTTTAGTTATTCTCTCCCTCTCCAATAAAAATTTATGTCAATAAATGAAACCATTCACAAGACACATCAATTTTACATGGCTCACCATCACTGTTCTACGTCCAAGGAGAAAAAATTAAACTATGTGGATGTACCAAATCCACTAAGTCACACTACTAAATAAAGGTTCATGCTACATAACTTCTATACACATGCTCACATACCTTATAATGTTTGAAGTGGACTCATGTTCCTTCTTGGATTACAACCAATCACAATTTGAAATATGATTTCTCTCTTAATTGATGTGTGTTCACTTCTCCTCTATAATAATCTCTTATTACTATGAATCACCATAGATTTTACTCACACATATATGAGTGTTCCATGCAGTCATGTTTTCACTAAATAGATGAAATATACTTTTTCTTATGCTATTAGTTTGCATAAATTCCATTCACATTCTTTTTTAGTCCATCGTAAAATTCAGTTCACCCTCACTGAACTATCATTAATCCTCTATGAACCACATCACATTTCACAATGAGAGTTCATCAAGATAAAATATTTCTTCATGGTCCACCTCTAGTTCATAGATTGATGATTCCTTGTGACGCTATAATGCATCATGGATGTCCTATTCTTCATGTAACCTTTTTATTTGTGGCATATAGAACGTTGGAATCCCTTTCCAATGAACCATCTTTGGGACTATCTCCTTTCTTAATTTCTCCTTCACAAAACTCTTATCCTTCATTAAATCCTCCTCATGAACTATATTAGGCTTACCTAAATTCAACAAAAATGATTTCTCTAATAAATTTATATATTTCAAATGATGTGCTTGGGGTATGTTATATAGGAAAATAAATCCCACAAATCCAGTTGTTCACAAACACCCAAAACTCTGATACGCTATGGCCTTCACTGAAAACTCGATATGTGGTCTGCATAGCACATTTAATCATTTTCAGTGTACATTAAATCACCACATTCCACAAATTACATTACTCCCAAGAACTGATCCCAAAATGGCTTCAAATCACTGCCCTCATTTTCAAAACGTCAACCTCCTTGTAGGTTTTCTTTGCGGTTCATGTATCATTTTATGTGGTCCAAATAACACTATTATGAAAAAAAGCATTTACTATTTTTTATTCACCTTTCTATATTCCTTCTTTGTGGTACAGATATAAATGAATCTTTACTATGCATTCTATGAACTCCACACTTCATAGTTCGTGAACTGTGATCCATGAACTCCTTTATGGAAAACTATCCTTTTCTAATAAACAAACTAAAGATTTTGAGCCTAATTTTTTTTTGATAACACTGGGAAAATATTCCACCTTATACATCTACTTTTACCACAATGACCATACTGAAACATGTTCATGTAGATTTTTCATCAAATAGAATCATCTCAAAAACACAAATACAATTCCTTGAGGAAAATTTTCCCCAACAAGTACCATTTACCCCATATTAGTGAATTGTGTGATTATCTACATAGATATCAATACATTTGTAATACTAACCTTCATTTTAGATATCATCAATTAATGGTCAAGAAGGATGATATTCCAATTATATATTGTGTACTAGGTATGAAAACTATGAATTTATAGTGATTTAATTTGTTCTTACTAATTCGTCATTATCTTTATGGATTTAATGAAAAGAGTGTTTAGATAATACCTTGATCAGTTTGTGTAAGTTTTTTATTGATGATATTATTATATTTTCAAAGGGTAGGGAAGATCTTGGAGAAAAGTTTAGAATTTTTCTGAAGAACCTGAGGAAGGATAATCCTTATGAAATTTTTACAAATTTTGCATTTTGGCATCAAATTTCTTTTCGTAGGGAATATAATTTCAATGGTTGTTTTATCAATTGATCCATCAATGATACATGTTATTAAATGTTGGCCTAGACTAACCACTATTACTAAGATACATAGTTTTCATTTTTTGTATGGATATTCTTCTTTTCGTAAAATTTCTCATGGCTTTGTAATGCACTCACCATGTTAACTCGGAAGGGAGCTATTTTCCTTTGGATAGATGAATGTGAAGAAAGATTCAAGTAACTAATGAAACTATTACTCAACACACTTATTCTTAAATTAACCTATAATGGAGAGTGTTTTAAAATCTATAGTGATGAATTAATGAGGGGACTAGGATTAATTCTTATGGTGACAGCTTATTCCTCATAGCAATTGAAGGTTCTTGTGAAGAATTAAAAACTCATGATTTGGAATTAGGTAAAGTATTTTTTGAATTAAATATTATAGGACTTATTTTTTTGCCTAAATCTGTAATATATATAATTATCATAGATCATTCAATTATATATTCACTCAGAATGAGTTGAATATGCTCCCAAAAACAGGGTTGGAGTTGATAAAATCTAATCAGTAAACAATACATTTGAACCTTTGGAAGAAAATTAGGGTGGAATATTCTCTGATCCAAAAGGATTTGGATAGATTTTTTTATTATGATCATAAAAGATCCAATTTTTTTTATTTTATACTCGTATATCAACAAATTGTAATGGATGTGGTGAAATATTATCTTTCTAAAATATGTTTTCAACTATATATCCGTGTGAGGAATAAATACCTATAGAAGAAAGATATGGAACATTAAATGAAAGTTAGAAATGTTTTTCAGATCATACTTGACTATTAGGGAATGATAAGGTTGAGGAACCATGTATGTGTCCCATAAATATGATATTTGAAGATGGAGTTGTTGGATGATGCTCATAGTTTGTCATTCTCTATCCATCATTGAAGTATGAAGATGTATATAAATTTGAAAAATATTTTTCGTGGGATGACACGAAAAAGGGATATTACATAATTTTTTTTTTCTCATTGAATTTTATCAACATAAGGATGAGAGGAATAATTCTAAATGGATGTCACAACCATTACCTATATAAGAATTTGAATAGGAAAACATCGCCATAAATTTTTCATCAAATAGACCAAAATTTATAAATGGGAAAATGTTATATGGGTTGTAGATGATCGCCTTATGAATTCATCACACTTCATCTACATATAATAATATTTACCTCTCAATTAATATAATATTTTATTTATTAAAGAAGTGGTAATATTTCTTGTATAACCACTCTCTACTGAATCTGATTGAGATGTGAGGTTTACCTTGAATTTTTTTCAAATTATTTAGTGTGGTCTAGATTAAATGTTATGTTTTCACCTTCTTATCAGCAAAAAATATATGATCATTCTAAGAAGACTATTAAAACGTAATAATACATGTTTAGATATTTATCTATACAATTCAAAATTGTTTGGGATCAACACTTTACTTTAGTGTAATTTTTTTATAACAATAGATTTCACTCGAGAATTTAGATTGATCTTTTTTAAGACCCCTATGGAATGAATTATAGATCTCTAATGTTTGGGAATGAATTTAGATAATGAAATTTATTGGTACATAAGATAAATTAACAAATAAAATAGATGATTAGAATCATTTATTAACACATAAATGGAACATGAATTTAACAGAAAAATTTATCCATAAAATATTCAGTGAGATATAGAGTTTGAAGTAGTATAACAGGTCCTAATATGAATATATAATTGGAAGATGTTTATAAGGATTATAAATAATGTAATTTTTAGCCTTATAAATATTATTCCCATCAAAATTGATGATTTTATTGGGATGATAGCTTATTGTTTTGTGCTTCCACCAAATCTCTCTAATGTTCCCAATGTGATACATTTATCTCTCTTGAGGAAGTAAATACCTGATAATTCACATGTATGGAACTCATTGGTCATACCTTTGGAACAAGTTCCCTCTTGTTAAGAATAACTACTGGTGATTCTGGATCATAACGAGAAAGTTATGCAAAACAAGACAACTCACCCGGTTAATCTTTCATGTTGAAACTAAACATTTAAAGAAGATATGTGGGAACCTATGTATGTGATGAGGTAGAAGTATCCTCATATTTGTTTATGAGGGTTATTAAACTCAAGGAAAAAAATTTATTTTATCGGAGGCAAAACATTACACCCCAATAATTTTGTAAATAGTTATCTACAAATAAATTTAAATGAACAATGATATTCTTTTAAAATGTAATTTTATGATACTGAATGCCAAGAAATTTGATTGGAATGTATAAATATGACTAACTAATATTTTAAAAACATATGGTTCAATATGTATAAAATTAATTCATTGGTTATAAAATAATTTGAAATGAAAATTCAAAACATTTGAAAATAAAATAGATGCTTTTCTAAATAACTATTTGAATGAGTTAAATGTGTTTGTATCATATTAAATTAAATAACTAACTTCTGATAAACTATTTTAATAATATTTACATATTATATATTCTAAAAAGTTTTTAAATTTATCTAATAATGTTTTAGACATGGTATGGGAATTAATCATGTTTTTTGCATACATATTTACTTTTCTAAAAGGTGGTTAATGTTTTTTTACAGTTATTTTAAAAATATATTTTCATATTTAAATAATTTTAAATTGATAAAATGGATTATTTATTTTTAATAAGTAAAATTTAATTTGTCAAATAGGTCCCTTTTATTTTTTTGCATTATGAATTGCAACTGTGCTAAAAATTATCACCTCAGTAAAGGTTAACTTATCTTAATATAGGTTAGAACTAATTGAAAAGGCCATAAAATTTCATCCTAATTTTTATTTAGTGAATTTAATTAGAAAATTATCACTCTGGTATATGAATATAATTTCATAAGGGAAAATTTTGAGAAAATAGACCTTTATAATATTTAAATTAAAGAAAGTTACAAAAGTGTGCTCTCTTAGTTATAAATATCTACTATGTGTCCAAATAAGAAAATAAAAAAACTTATTAATTTATATAATTGTATATTTTTAAAATAATGTAGTTATTTTAAGGATATAAATTTTTTTAATCATTTTCATTAATTATATAATAACCATTAATTCTTATGGAATTTGGATGCAGAAATTATTCAATATATTTAAAATTAAAATAAATGATATTAAAAAACATAAAAGTAATATAATTGGATTTATTTTTTGTGTTCCATTAATTTTATAAAGGAATATTAAATATTATAGTTATGTAAAATAAATGTATTTTAATTTCATATATTTATTTAGTTCTTTTAGGTCCAATTAAATGAATTGTGAAAACATTTACATTAATAATATTTTATAAAAAGTATGTTTTAAAAAGTCGTTTAAAAAATCATAAAAATATAGAAATAGTAAAATGTGGATAATATATGTCAAAAAATATCACCCATTCTCCCTTTATATTTCAATTTTTACCTTATATGTAAAATTCTAACCCTTTAATTGTGAAAATAATGCTACCAAAATTAAGTTTAAACAATTTTTATTAAAGAGTTAAACTAAAAGATAAGGTTTAGTGAACTGCATAAACCTATCCAAATTTTATTTTATGATGTTTTTTCAACTCTTCATTATATTATATTCTAATGACAATATTTTTGTAGGAATTTTTTCATGATACTTTAATTATTATATTTTTATCTATTAATAAATTCTATGATTTCCCCGCCCCTCACTTAAAAAGGGTACTTATCCTTTCTCTTCATTAGAAATCATTGAGCCTTATATGTCAAATAAACACCAAAAATTATATTATCCAATCCATTTGAAACATTAATGAGTTTTTTTCTTCCTAAAATGAACGCCTTATGGTCCTTAATAGGATATGTAAAGGATTTGTTTCAAATAAGATGTCATTTCCTTAACTGATCACATATTTTTTAAATTCTTATTTCAAATCATTTAAATATTTATTATTTACCGTAAATTAACAAATTAATTATCATAAATATAATAATATTTTTTAATTATTATGAAACCACCAATATCATCCCAATTTTTCATCAAATGGTAACTGAAATTATTTCTCATGCTTACGTACAACTTTTTGTCTCTATATAGAAATACAATCCATTCTCATCAACATCATTCATGGATGGTTTTTATAATGGTTTTAATATTTATATATTATATTTAACAAATAATTAATCTTCCATAATGATAATATCATATCTAAATTCTTATCAGCCAAATTGTAGATAAATTACAATGATGCTCATGTATACGTATAAAGTATCACCTTCACTAGTGACATGATTCATTTTTCATCTAAATTTTTAATTGATGGTAATAATAATTAATTTCATGACTAAGTATGATTTATATGATATAATAAATATTATTAAAAGTTTAATTATTATTTAAATTTCTTTCATTTCTTTTATAGAAAATAAAAATAACGTTCATGTGTACATACGACCTACCATATCCATAAACGGTGTAATTCAATATTTTTATATAACATTTATGTATGACTATAATTATTTATAAAATATATATATATAATATTTATTTCATTATTAAAATTATGAATATTATGAAACCCTGATCCATGTACATGGACCCGGACCATAGAACCCTAACATGCATGAAAAAACAATAAATTGTCACCCAGAACATTGATTTTAGTAATAATTTTTATTAAATGGGTAATAATATGTTTTAAGTAAATAATAAATGATATGATATATTTTCATATTATTTTTTTAATAAAATAATAATAAATATATATTTATAAATTTTTGTGTTTGAACACGAATGAGGAAAGAAAAGATACGAGGTATGGGTTTTTTGTCTAAATTTTATTTATATGAGACACATTCCATATTAATAACTTGTTTCTCTTTTGTATTATATATAATCTACATGAATTCATTTTATTATACTTCTTAGTATAGTTATTTATATATTTATATCCATCAATGTATTTACCTTTCATGGTTTTTATATTTCAAATGATTCCAAAGTGGTAAGATATTTATGTTTAAATCCTATTTTTATTTAGGATTGTTTATACTTGTATTTAAACTGAGAAGATTATTTGTTAATTAGCTGAAAGGTACCATTAATTTTCTTCTACAATATTTAATTTTAGACAAAAAAATTTACATTCATTTTCATCACATATTCTATTAATATTATTGAAAGAATGTTTTTAAATATAACTGCCTTTGTTTCTCTCTACAGCTGAAAATTTTCTTTATTACATGTACATATTTTATAAAAAAAAAATCAATAATGTTTTTAATGTTAACATATGATTGAATAACTTAATTTTTTCCCTTTATTTAATTTTTTCCAAATAGTTTCAAACGATCCGATTTTCATTTTATGATTGTGGTAATTTTTTATTTCATACAAAAGTTTGAAAGGCCTTTTTTATTTTAATTCATACAGAATGAATATAATTTACCACTACCATGACCACATAATTATTTGAAGAGTACATTAAATGTTCCTGTTTTTTCAATAAAAATTTATTCCAAACATGTATTTAATTATTCCTTATTTTAACTTAATGACTTCAAAGTAAAAAATGGTATTTTTCTCAAGAGAAAATCTGAATATTTTTTTTAAATATTTATTATATAAGATTACATCCATTGAATTTAATTATTATTTACTGGGTATATGATCCAATATTACAATAATTATTTAATTTTAGGATATTTTGTGTTTATTATAATGAAAATATTATCAAAACAATTTATTTTCATGGGTTACAGATTCATTAATTGATAAAAATTTTAGGGAACATGTTTTCTTTACATATATTATGATATGTTAATATGATGAATTCTTTATGAACCTATGGAACATATATTTATGTTTTTAATTATGTTATAGGTCAGAATTGAATTATATATTCCCCCAATGAATTATGAAATGTATTTTATATCATGTAAAAACTATGGGAAACGAGTGAATGTTGTTTATTTGATATGGGAAACAAGTCAATGTTTTGATATTAAATGGGACCAAAGTCTATGAGCATTATTTTCTTTATAAAAAATGTAAATTTGACTAACAAATTATGGGAAACAAGTTGATTTATTTGATCCACAATGGGAAAAGTTTATTGATGACTGGTCTATTATGAATTGATTGTATCGCTATAAAATAATGAAATATAAATTTTTTTCTATAATTATGATGTTTCCATACTATTATGACATTATATTATGGTTCATGATTTACTTGTGATAATTTCTCATTCTTTTAATTCATGTATCTTGAATCGATAATGTTTTACACCATGAGTCATGATTATGAAAAAAAATTAATGTTCACGATTTAATATGGTTATGGTTATCTTATGGTTGCATATTTTCATCAATAGATTTCTCTCATGTGTACTCATAATCATCATCTGAGCTCACTCTTTATTATATTTCAATTCCCCGGGTTATGATGAATATTTTTAAGTAAGGTTCTTCTATGAATATAACTAAAAGTGTTGATATTTGTGTAACATATTGAATATCAATAAAAAAATAAAACTACTGTGTACCTAGTCTCTAAAGACAATAAATTGTTATGGTCATCAAGTGACTATTTTTGAAATATAATGAATATTAATCTAAAAATATGTGATATTTATGAATGGAAACCCTGGTACATTATATGTAATCATGGTCATTTTAAACTTGTTTCAAAATATTAGTGGTTTTATTTATTTTTATCAAGAAGTTCTTAATTTCAATATAATACAAGGTATGGTAATTAACATCTTATAATTTTTTATAATGTTATAATTTAATTCAATAAAGGTTTGGGTTATGATCCTTATTGATAAATTTGGTGATGAGCTATTTTCCAAAATTCATAGAAAATAAATTTAATTTCATAAATATTAAGTCAAATTTTTGGATTACCATTATATAACCAAACAATTACCAGTCACTCAAGGTGTATATTATTTACCTTTTTAAATAGAATTTTAAACTAACCCAAACTAGAACAAACCATAATTATTAGATGAATATGCAGTGATTCTTTTATATCCTTATTAAAGAAGAATGATTTTAATATTTATTTTTATTAATGATTAATTTAAAAATATGAGTTAATATTTAAAATAATATATTACTTGATGATGTTATTTAATAGTATAAATAATTTATTTTGTGAATATAATGATCTTTTGGATGATTTAATTTATCACAGTTCTTTATTGATCATAATATTAATATTTTTTCTATTTTATAAATAAAAAAACCATAATAATTTAATAAATATTATATTTTTACCATATAACCATTCTTGGGTCTTCCCGTTTAAGGAAGTGATGAAAAGAAAAATATAGATGGATCATTACATAGAGGTGTATGTCTATACATACACATGGATGCTAGTTTCATTTTCCATAGAACGGGGAAAACAAGTAATGTGGTTTATAATTTTAGAATCATAAATAAGTTATAGATATAATGATTATATATTAAATTTATTTTTTAATCTATCAATGATGGGTTGTGAATAAAAATGAACACATTACTTCATCAAGATGGTAGTCCTCACAACACAAGAATAATGGTTTTATTTTTTTAATGGAAAAGGGAAAGGTAATTATTTCTTGTACCATAATTATAATAACATAAAATTATAATAGTGATATGTATATAATAAATTTTAGATAATGTAATTTTAGTTTATGATGATGAATTTCACATAAATAAATATAAATATTTATGGTTTGGTATTAACTTTTTACATCACTTCATGGATTATATACATTGTGAAGATGGTGAATCCTCTGAGAGATGGTCTTTTTGGAAGACTATAAACTTTTAAAGGTGGGTAGTATAGTTTAAGATAGATTTGGTCACTTTTTGTTTTATCTAAGTTGATTTTTCATGAGGGGAATCAAGGAGTGGAGTTCACCATTTATAAGAGAAATAGGATTGTATTTTTCTAAATATGAAAAACTTTGCAATAATGGGAAGTCACTCTCAAGTAAAGTAGCTCAAAAATTAGTAAATAATGAATAGGGTAGGAGGTAAGGTTTATAAATTACTCAAAAAACCATTTCCAAAAATGTTTTATAAAAAAACTCATTACTATAAATTTCTAACATTTAACTCTCTTAACTTTTACCATGTTAAGTAGTTTTTAGCTGGGATAACAACTGTTTAACCATAAACAATTGGAATTCCCATATTTTAATAATTTCAACCTACTAACTCGAAATCTTAAATCTGTTATATTATATTAATATTATAAATGTGATGATTTTTATTTTTAAAATATTAATTTTATAATGTTTTAGTAATGGGTTTCTTGAAAAATATAATTTATGTTCAACAATTTCAAATAAGGGTTTGTATATTAAAATAATTTTTTTAAATTATTAAGCCACGTAATGAATAATTATTTGTTCTTTTAATAAAGATTCATAAATTTATAATTTATTCCAATATACTAATAATATTATAAAATTTCCATTATTGGTAAAATTGTATTATTCACTCACCAACAAAGAATCATACTTTTATGAAAAATCCAAAAATTCATCTTATTGTTAAATTATTATTTTTAATCAAAAAATGATGTTAATTTTTTTAAATTAAATTTCTATAGTTTTATAACTAAATATTTATTCAAAACTGAATCCTATAGTAGAAAACTATTCATATTAGAAAATATATTTTTTAAATGTTAACTATTATTTAATATTATTTATTATCAAGTAGTAATTAATTTTGTTTTTATATCATTAGTATATTAAATTTATAAAAATAGGATATAATTAGATTCTTCAAATAAAATACCCAATTCAAATGTTATATTTTTAAGCATAAAATGATTTATTTATTTTTTATATATATACTAATCGAGTTTCATTTTTTTTAATGGTAGCCTATATTTTCATTAAACACAAATTATATAATGTTATAGTTCATATACATAACTTATAATTCAAGAGTGTGTTTATGAAATAATATTTAATAGTTGAATTTTAATAAAAATTTATTGTGGTTTTCATTTAATTTAATCATTTATTCAGGAAAAATATACCAAAAATATTATTTATTTATGGAAAATATATAATAAAATCATTAACCATTACATTAAAGGTACCCCATATTTAATTCCTTGCTAGTTGTTCAATCTCAGTCCTCAATGAAACACATAGTTTTCTCATCCCTTATATATGTAATTCATCCATTATATGATTTCGACCTCAACCCTACCAACATCAGTCCTTCATAGGGTCTAACACCTTATTTTATCATTACTCCACATAACAATCTCAAAAATAAAATTATCTCATTATAACCAATTACATGTCTAGAATCCAATACATCCTATTTTAATGAATTATACATCAATCCATCGTGTCTCATGCACATAAAACCATAGGATGTTAGGGAAAACACCATCATAAATATGAATTCATTATACATAAAGACATTACTACACACACAAAAATGAATTGTAAAAACAAGAGTTGTCACAACCAGTGTAGGAATAAATACTATACTATAATCCATTATAGCTTCATATTTTCCTTTTTATATTTATTAACAATGGGAGAGTGGGGTATAGGGAGAATTTATCCATCCATTACGTCCCAATCATGTCTTTTTTGAATACACCCCCCAATTTTTGTATGTTAGTTTCCCTATAGATATAGTTGATGTAGCATATGAAATCATAAAATATAATAATATAATTCACAAAACTAACTAAGGGAATCTATATATATTGAAACCCATATTCTATTATAACCACACGTGACCCCTAGATTCCACATCTAGGGACCAGATATCAAACAATAGCAAAAACTGTTCTTTATTTATTAATATATTAACAACTAATCAATCCACATTAAAAATTTCAAGGATTTTGATTTTGATGATCTCAATACAACATCCATGAAATAGTTAATTACATTTTTTATATTCTCAATAATTTCAAAATTATTAAACAATTAATAAATTCTATATTTAAATCCATTTTGTAAATAAATTCATTTTCAACCATCATATGGTTTCCATTAATATGATATAAATCATTTAACAATACACCCATAAATAGTGAGATGTCACATGGGAATTTTTTTTATTTCATTATTCATTCACTAATTATCCAAGTACTATAGTTTTCTACATATTATATCATATTAAATATGCTCTAACAATGTATATAGTCTCACTACATGGATAATTTAAAACCTAACAATAAGGAACATCCACCCACCCTACCATACATCATGGATCAAACATGAAATAGTAATTGTAAATAAATCCACAATATTAACTAACCCCAAGTACCCTTATGTAAAACATTTATATATAATATATACTATCCTGATATCATTGACATCAACCATCACAATATTCCCAGACTCCCATAACAATTCTCATATATCAAAACAATAATCATTCAAATTGACTCAGGCCTCTAGACAATTTATCATTTTAAAAACCAACAAAATATAGTTATTGAATAAACACATTGAGGATATAAAAGTTAATAAGGCCATATTCAATTAAAACTTATTTTCCATATTAAAAAAATACTTAAAGGATATATCACTAAGTCATAAAATCCTTCTACACCAAGAATGGGTTCACTTAGTCACAAATGATTTTTCATTAAATTATAATTACTTTAATTCCTTTTTGAATTGAATGGTTTATTATTTTTTGTTTCCCAATAATAAACAAATGAAATATAATCTATCAAATTATATGAATCAAAATAAACATTTATTTATTATTATATTAATATTCAGTCAAATCCAAGGAAGAACAATTTTTAGTTTACATTCCTCACTTATTAATCACATCATCATGACTATGGAATTACATTTTTCATAATTTTTCTAGTAAAGTACATTATGGTAATATTAATAAAAAACAGAACTTAAATATAACACAGTATCATAAAAAAATAAGAGAAATAAGAGGTATAAGAATTTTTTTATCAAATATCAAAACCAAATATTTATTATTCCATTAAATTCTCCAATTTCTATCATTATTATGTTAATTCTACCATCACTCAAAGTAATAATGCACAATAATAAAACAAATCTAGTAAAATAATTATAAATGTAACATATACCTTATATCAATAATGAACAAAGATAATTACTACAAAAAATGTGGAAGGCCACTACTCTGAAGAAAATTCTTTCAACGCATCACAACATTATAGATCAGGATAAACCTTTTATAATATAAAGAGATATATGGGAAAATTTCTCCCATAACATGTAGAGAGATATTATGATGATTATGGTAAATAATAGTCAATGAAAAGATAAAATATCTTCATTTATCACCATTGATTTATCTTTATAAGAGGAGGGTTTAATTTGATTATAGGCACATCAAAGGACTCAAAAAATCCATATTGGTATCCAAGGTTAAAAGAGAGGACATATAAATTAATATAAATCTAAGGGGGATCTGAAAATTATAGCCTAGAACGGTAAAATATCTATTTATATTGTTAAATTTATGGTAGTGTATTAAATCTCATAGGTTAAGAATCCACTAAAATTTAATCCACCTCATCACAAAACCTGAAAACCATTCATTTATTGAATTATTATTTCATATCATGAATTCATTATTGTAATAAAAACTAAATTAATCCTCAAATCCCTTTAATACATAAACCATAATTCATGTTGTGAATCATAATTCACATTTTAATGTTGATTTTCCATAATGAGTTACTTATGAAGAAGGATATTGTGCTTCTAAACAACATCTCCTCTATATCCTGCACCCTAATGAGAAAAAACAATTGGAAAAATATATATGTTAATAAAATAAAACTCATATGATTATTTTACTTGATAATTTAACAAATAATGAAAATAAAATTGTTTCAAATGATTACGCCTCTAGATACCACTCAAGGGTCTCACTACATCGAGAGAATAATTACCCTACCCAAGGAACAATGTTCATAATCACAGAACAATACAAAATGAACACAAAAGCCCCTCCTATGAGAGATACATCCTAATGGAAAATAAAATATAAAAACAATTCCAAGGAAGTGAAAATATCGTATAAAACATTTCATAGTTACCAAGAGTCCTAATAAGGTCAAAATAATGAATCAACAAACCATTGGCGATTCAGTTCAAATTTTGGATTCCTACCCCCATTTACTCTCTAGTAAGAAATAATTCTACCATATGACATGAAAAAATATTAATTACAAAATGACAAAATAACATCTTCTTATGTTTATTAATATCAATAGGTTGTTCCAAGAATGTCTCGATATCTTCAACATTCTTCTCCCACTAGCCAATTCATGAGTGACATCATGAAGTTTGTAGTTAAGCTGTGATAAATGGAAGACTTAATGAATATAGATCATCTTTAGGATAGTTCTAACTAATAAGAAATGTCTCTAACCCTACCCAAAACCATGTAGGGTAAAACGAAGCTAAAATAATGTTTTTTGATATCACTAATCTATCGCTACCCATAATGAAGATACACCATTAGGACTAGTCTATATCCAATGTCAAACTCTAGATGCCTCCACTAATGTCTCTCTTAGAGATTAAATTCTTTTGGATTTACATTAAATCACACCAAGATCACCTGGTCCTTTTATTTAATACTCTACACTAATTCATGTCCAAGAATATCTTACTCTCCAAACTTGTTCTGTCATAATAGAGATCAGTAAGCTCATGCATACACTTATTATAAATATTTCATAGCAATAGTGGAATGATAACTATTGTATTAGGACCCCCATGGTGTAGGTGTCCCACACAAAGACCTCTAAAATCCATAATAAACAATATAACACATCCAATAGAGCGTAAATAGTCCACATTATTTAATTTTCTATGTAATAATGAAAATTAGTGATTAGGAAATACTAAGATCCAAAAGTGAGGAAACCTATAAAAACATGACTTCACTCTATTATCTCAAGAATTTAAAATATAAATTACATAATAAACTCAAAATATTGATCATTAAGTATTTTAGTGTCTTTAGAGACTAGTTACATATATTACTTCTTTTATTATTATTATAAAAATTTCTTCATAATTTCATAATATTAGGTCCTCTTAAAAATATCTACCATGTTAAACTCATCCACAGTCGCTAGTAAATATATACACAAGAAAATAGTGATCATAAATATTCAGTACGAGAAAAATATACATATCAATATGTTACCCATGATTTGATCATAATCATACGATGAAATATAATAATGATATAAATCTCATATTAAAATAACATTGAATCATAAAAAAAATTCATATGGAAAGGTAAGAGGAAAAATAATCCCACATGATCAAATATATAACATGGTGTAAAGACTACAAAATAATGAGACATAAATCACCAGTTAAGGAACTTAGTATATTCGCATATCAAATTACAATGGAACCAATATGATCATATTAACACAATAGTTTATTTTATACATCACCTCATGTTTCCCATAGAGGATGAGGCATCATAATCTATTTCCTAGTGTTTATCAAGAATCAGATCCTATTTCCCATCGAAGATAATGTGTTACAACTAGTTTCCTTGAGGGAATCTGAGAATCACTGTTCATTTCACCATTTACCAAATTTATGTAATGCATTATCTAATTCCATGTCGGTAAATATGGGGCCCTACCTATGACATCGCATACATAGTTTCCACTTAAAGGTTACCTTATCCTAGTGGGCCACATGGACTCAACTACATCTCCTTAAACACCAAAGGTTTCCAACTTGCAGTTAAGACCTGGGGTGTGTCTATGGTGATATTATGTCCTCATTACCATATTATAACATAGCAGACAGGTAAAAACGACTAATAATATAAGAATGAATAAACAGATGGAAAAGCTACATAAGATATAAACAACCACAAAATAATAAATAATTGATAACTAAATCATATACAAAGGGTGATAATTTCCTATCTAGAAATAAAAAGAACATGGATACAAATTTTAGGCATCAGTACTATAAAAAATCTAAAAATTGACAAGATCTATCCCATTATCCCGAGATCCAACCTGATCATATGATAATAGATCCATCTAAATCCATACCAGAATTAAATAATCTGTAAGAGGATACTTCCCGATATCTACACCTATAAGAATATAGTATTCTTAAGTTTCATAGGTCTCCTAGATAGGGTGTGAGATAAATCTCAGTATCCCACCACCAATGGTGTCTATAAATATCCATTAATTTTATACAATAGGAAATATTCTGGTATAATAATTTAAAGCAGGTAAAGAGATAATAAAAACTATAAATGGTTTATCGCTGGTTCCTGGAAGGAAACTAAGAAAACACTACCTTTTATAGCCCATTCCATAATAACTCTAAAATTTTATTATTTCTTTCAATCCCTATAATCAAATTTAAAAGAGAATACATGACTAATAACATAGTAGTATAGGGGACTCCATGCATAGTATCATTATAGTATCACAACGTTCTCCATGCTCGTATAGTATAAAATTTTGGGTATTCCATTCCTAGTACCACAAAATGGGGACACCTTTCCCAGTATCAAATAATAGGGACACAATACTGAATATCACTAATGTAAGGGATTTTATTTCCATTATCACTGATGTGATGGACTCCATGACTAGTATCACTTAAGTAAGGGATTTCATGACCAATATTTCATTATAATTGGTATCCATGTCCATAGTTTTTATTAAGGGTTTCCATGCTGATATTTAATTATTAAGGGCCTCATTGACCATTTAGTATACATATAAAGGGTATTCATGTCCATTTCGTGTAATTCATGCATATGGATTGTCATACCCTTTCATTAAATTTCATAATGGTCTTCCTTCCCATCCATTCTATTTAATAAGGGTCAACATTTCCTTATATCATATAATTTATACATAGTCATTAGATATCATAGAAGCTAATATATAATCCATTTATCATTATCATTTAACATCAAAAAGGGAGAAAAAATTGTTCAATATAAAATTGGTGACATGGGATTACCACTCACCACTATCCAATTTAATTTTTATTGAGAGTTTTATCCATGAAACAACAGTACATCCATTCATTTCATTTATAATTTTACAATTTTGAAGAATGACCAAAAAATCTAATTGATTCCTTTTCCATATTCTCATTAAATAAATTTTGTCATGTTAGATGACAAATCCAAATGGATGGATCCATCAGTGGTAGTCAATATCAAGATGTATAATAAGATCATTTGGCTCCAAATAAGGAAACAAATTTATAGAAATTACATTTTATGGGAAAAGGATAAACTTTCATGCGACACAATGGCACATATAATAAAACATTAAAACATTTGGAATAATTTATAGACCACCTACCTCATACTCATATAGATTTCTACTCCCACAGTTAGCCTCTTATTTATCCTGGAGTAGAAGAGATATAAAATAGATCATCACCCAAAAATATATCTTAGAACCCTAGACCTCAATAACGTTTTCAAGAGAAAGATAAATAAATAATGACTAAATAAGAATCACGATCTTACCAAGAGGAATATAATGAGAAAAATATTTTTTAGATTGAAATTCAGATGGAAGAACAAGATCAAATACTACCAAAGACCTTCAATGGACCTCAAAGGAAGAAAAACTAGGTTGTTTTACCATTGCATTATATACGGAGAGAAGATAATCTTTTAAAACATTTAGTTAATGTAAAATACTTCATTTTACCTAAAAATAACAGTTGGATAGTTTGTTTGCACGTTTGGCCAAACCCTGTACCAATCGTGCACCATATGCTGTAAGGATGGGCACCTCCCACTGTAAGGCCACGCGGTTTGAGAAAAAATGTTCCAAAATTTAAAAAATCATATTATAAAATATCTATAGTTTCATTATGAGCATGTGGCCCCTATCACATGGTTAGAGAAATTTTGTTGACTTGCTTCAGCTAACTGTCCATCCATGCACAGTTAGGAGAGACCATGCAAGTTGCATCACACAGTGTATTAACCATGTTTCCCGATGTATTTCTCCATATATGGACCAAAAACTGAAACCATCTTTAAAAGGATCCATAACTAACATAAAAAATATAAATTATTTTAGTATTCTCCCCTTAAAGGAACTCATCCCCATGTTCCACATTCAACGGCACCAAAACATCATCTACGAACAACTCTGGCCACTGAGCATGTACATCATCCCCCCTCTCCCTAGTCTCATCCTTTACCAAGTCATTCTATCCCAGTACCCATACAAAAGGAATAGACCAACCTCGAAAATTCTTAATGACCTGGTCAACAATGCCTATATGATAATTCTCAAAAGAGTCATCAAAATCTATCTAAACTTTCTTGGGATCAAAAGTATGAGATGGTATGGCATGATAACGGAGAATCTATGAAATGTGTAAGACATCATGCATAGAATGGTACCTCTATGGTAATATCAACTAATAGTCTCTGGACCCTACTATCTCCATAATCCCAATGGTCCGACAAAGAATGGTGGTAGATTCCCTTGATTATTAATCCATTTATTCCCTTGTATAGGTGATACAAGCAAGAATATATGATATCTAACCTTGAACAACATAGGATTTATATAGATATTGAAATAATATTATTTCTGAGACTAAAAAGAAGAAATACAAGTTCTGATCACATGAACCTGCTTCAAATTCTCTTGAATGACAAGAGGACCCAATAGTGTTGCATCTCCATCCCCTAACAAGAATAGGAATTAATGACACAACCTATTCTATAAGGAATAATGGGGATCAATATAAATCTTCTCCAAATAACAATTGTTGTAATAAAACTCATAATGAGGGATATGATTATCCTAAAAATTGATGAAATCTTGGATGCATGCAAGGAGCATGTACTTTAAAAAATGTATACTATATTCCAACTAGGTATTTTTCTGAGGGAGAATGCTTTTGTTTAGAATAACCTATGTACCCATAGCCTTCTGCTACCACTTCTAGAACAATCATGTAAAACAAGAATCCTGATATAAAACAATTGTACAAGGGACCCCATATATTTAGATAATCTCAATGACATATAATCTTCCAAGATCATCAACTGAGAAATTCTCCCATATAGAAATGAAGTTAGGTAATTTCATCAGTCGGTCCATGACAACCCAAAGTATGCCATAGTCTCAAGGTTACCTATGTAAGATGATAAAAATTTTCATAAAAAAATCCTCTTATTTTCATTTTAGGACTGTTAATGGTTTTAGAAATCCTACAGGTCATTGGTGTTTTTCCTTACCTTCTAATAGGTTGAATACTGAGTGAAAAGGCCTAGTATTTAAATCTGCATCCATGACCACCAGTACAGTTGGTTCATATAATGACACATCTTAGAGATAACTGGGTGAAATTCCCAATGAGAAGCATGTGACACCTGCATAAGCTCCTCTCTCATTTTGTGGGAACCTTGAAATGAACATATATACATAGTATGTCGTCATCATTGATAGTCCAATCCATAGGCGGGTTCTCACCAGCAATGCCCTCTCATAGGACCAAGCTATCTATTTCTAAAACATGTCCCATATAAACCATATTTAGATGTTAAGATGTCAGTGATAGAAATGATATAACATAATTTAAATGATTTTTATTTATCTCATTGTGTATCTTAGAAAAAAGAGCCATAAGTTTCCATTCACTACTAGCCTTAGTGACTACCTACATCTAAGTCCTCCTGCTTAGAGAATCAGAAAAATCATTTCCACTCCTAGAGGAATAGTCTAGCTCAAATTCAGAGGAATATAGATATTATACACATTTTAAATACGTGATAATTATTAATGGCTATGTAAATATATACAAGATAATCGCCAACGACCTTGTACCCTAGTGGTATAAGCTCCTACTTGGCATCCAAAAGACCCATGATCAAATCCGGGTAGGGGTGAATTTCGGGGCTACTGTAGCAGTACTGTAGCAGTGTACTGTAGTAGCAGCAGAACTATAGCAGTGGTGACACTGTAGTGGTGGAGGGACTATAGCAGGTACTGTAGAGGCTGCTGTACTGAAGCAGTGCAGGTACTGTAGTTGTACAGTTTACCAAGGGGTCCTTTGGGCCAAAAAATGGGCTTTCAAGCCTTGTATTCAGGCCACTTGGCCTTGCGCCTTCGGGCTATGTAATGGGTCTCCCTCTACCCAGTCTAAAGAGGTCATTGCTTTAAATAATAAATTGAGGCTTCAACCGCAACCTTTAAAAAATATATATACAGGAGAATCTTTTAGTCCATAAAAAACATATAATGCTCTCCTAGTTGGTAATTCCTCAAAAAACGCAAGGAATGTACAACAACCACTATTTAGAGATCATGATTCATGTAATTTATCTCATGATTCCTCAAATAATGAGATCTATACATAATGACTCTAACTTCTTACATAAAAATAGATCCTAGTATAATTCTTGAAGAATCACAATAGACATTATTTCTCCTTCCAATCTATAGAATAATCAGGATTGTTGTTGATTTCGATCTCCCTTTCAACTACTGAAATGACTTCTCACATGATTTATACCACATAAAATTAACACCATTATTATTCAAGCATGTAATAGGTGATTATAATTATGGGAAGTCCTGTATAAATTTCCTATAGTAAATAGCTGTCCCGAAGAAATAGTGTAAGTAAAATTTATTCATAGGCTTCTCACAAGTAACCACCTCTTTCAACCCCTATGGCTCCACTGAAACATCTGACTTTGAGATAATGTGACCAAATAAGTAAACCTTTTCAATCAAGAACTAAAATTAAATGAGCTCAACATATAGCTGGTGATCTCTCAGTGAATTCAAAATGAACTCAAGATATGTGGCATGATCATTCTGATTATGAGAATACACCAAGATTTCATATATTAATATAATGAAAGGGGAATCCATATAATGATTGAAAAACCAATTCATCACACCCATGAAGATACTAGGTGCATTTGTAAGACCAAACGACATCCCGAGATACTAATATAATCTGAACTGACTATGGAAAGCCAAACATGGGATATATGATGGTCTGAATCTAAGCTGAATATTTCCTGATCTCAAGTAAATCTTCAAGAATACACATTATCCTATAATATGGTAAAAATATCATCTATTAAAGGGAAGGAATATCAGTTTTTCACATTAAACAGATTTAACTTCTGGTAATCCACATCATCATGATGGTTTCATTCCCTTTTTGGGGAAAAGGTTTGGTGAACCTCAGGGATATGTCTTGGGCCTTAAAAATAAAAAACATCAAAATAATCTAGCTTACTATTTATCCCATCAAATTTAGTAGTAGTTATCATATAATGAATAGTGAATACAAGTGCAGCCCTAGGAACTACCTTGATAGTAAACTCTAACTATCTCTCAGGAGGAAACCAAAAGAAATCATCGGGGAACTCATCTCTAAATTGATCTACTATAAGAGTTAATCCAATATGATGTAGTCCCAGATCATTCATGTAAGTACTATCAATATGGGTAGTCACTCCACCTACACCAAGATTCAACGGTCCATATATACCAATCTGGATATCCCATTTTCCATTTTGAAAATATGTACCTCCCTATAGTGATGTAAACCACACCAGCCAGTGATAACTATCCACAAAGGCATGATAAGGAACTAACCAGTTCATTCCGTTAAGGAATTAAAAGATTTCAATCAAGATGAAGAAGAGGTACAATGAGAAGCATCAACTTTCTACATTAAGAGGAAAGTCATTATACATGAATATAATCTCTGACTTTATACCCAAATGTTTATATAGAATCATTGTTCCACAGGAGTACTCCTAATTAAGTCCGAGACTCACCACAACAGGAACGATTATGAAAGAATGTGATTCACCAACATATAATAAGGCAGAAATGATTGTTGAGTATACAAGAATAGTTCCTCTTATAATAGATGGGATGGAATCATGCTCATATGGTATAGGAAACACTAAATATATGTGCATTGGTTTTACAACATGACTTCCTGGAGAATATTTTTTTATGCTGGCACTAAAAATATGATGTCTAGCTACCATAACCATGACCTATTTCTCTCCCTATACAACTACTAGTACTCTATCTTCCATCCTGTGGAGTTGTTGTTGAACCTTATTCAAGAGGTGGAGCTAGAAAATATCCTCTCCCTCTCAAAATATATGGAAAGATCCTATAGAAATGTTCTAGATTCCCTAATCTGTTGCATCCTCGCCACTCGAGGGGGTCTCTCAGACACTTGGGCCTCTAATAATTGGGTTTTCCACATTGATGACATACCACCTAACTATATGTGGGAGTCAAATGGATGTCACTACTCATGTTAATATACTCAAAGCATATTTTTTACTGCTAGTAGATCTACTACACTATCTGGGTTCTTAAATTCCCTATCTACCTTCTACTTCCCCTTAGGTTCTACTCAGTGGTGTTGGATTAGTTCTCAATTTCAGACATTATAGATAAATGGAAAAAATAACCTAATAACTAATATGACTCCTCATAACATATTTAATTCATATCACTTTCAATATCTCATCAGTATTATAGTTATGTGAGAATTTATAATTCTCTATAAAATGAGTTGAATAGTCTATAACTTCCATTGAACCCTGCTACTGGTTCAGGAATTCCCCGACATGATCGGCCCTTAGGTTCTATGAAAATAATTAATCAAATAATATTTATTAGAACTCATTCCATGTCACTTATCAATACTAACTATTCAGGTGTAGAATATCCTTTTAGCATTTGGGGGAACCACTATGAAAATAAGTAGAAAGTTTTACTCACTTTTCAGGAGGTCTCTCCAGCTTATCGAATATAGTCATAACTGTCTCAAACCATAACTATACAGATTGTGGACCACCATCCCCTAAAAATATGGGTGTATGATTATAAGGCTCCAGCCTTAAACATTACTTAATCTTGAGTTATTACAAGAATAAAATTGATGATCTTTTCAGGTTTAGAGTTTTAGATAATTAGATCATAAATCATGCATTACATTCCACATTTAAATAAGGTGGTTTCATCAAAGACAATATTCACTTTTCCCATCAAAGGAAACATATATTAAAATAAAACATGGATTCTTTTTTGACACTTCCTCGACACTATCATCATATCATGTACCTTTCCCTTGACTTGTGAAAAACATTTCAAAAACATGGGATGGTCATAAAAAGCTCAGTAAGGGATATGAAAATACGAAAAGAAAACCATAGTCAATGTATACATAAGAATCAATGAAATAATACTTTATTAGGAGAATATAATCACTTTAACATACCTCATAAAGTCATAAGGTATATGAATAACTCATATAAATCATAATACATAAAGGTAGCTTGAGGCATTCATAACATTCTTACGTAGGGAGTAACCCTCATGGTTACGTTTGGAATACTCATCACTATATATTCCATAAATCTCTTTGGATAAACCTTATATTTTAACCCCTTCACATTACCCAATTCATTGGAGAGCTATCACGGGCCAACCTGCCATTATTTTATCACGGAACCACCTGTCTTAATAAACAATGTCCAAGAACCATAACATAATCATATCACATAAAACATGCATAAAGGAAAAAAACATTTCCACATTCCAATCACAAGATATCAAAAACAAATTGATATAATCAAAACATTATCAAAACCATTTTCAATACCATAATAAAATAAAATTAAAACATGGTATTTATTTTTCATTTAATAAAAAAGTTATGGCTTGTAGAGGAATCCAAAACTCAAATAATGGTCATGGCAGCAGAGAAGTCGTTGTCGCCGCATACGTAAGACAGAAAAATTCCCTTTTGTCGTTTAGTAAAATTATTTGTATAAAAAGATTCATTTTGAATAAAAGTAAAATTCAAAGGGTTTTATACACCATATAAAAGAAAGTTGTGTATAAAACCAAATATGTCTCAATGAAAGGAGATTGAGACGATGTTCCTTACATCATGTCTGACTTGACTCGATCATTATTTAATCCCTTGAATAACAAACTAGAGATAATTTATACTTTCTTAAGAACCTTTTTGAAGTTCATTATTCTTTTTATAACACTTATTACCTTGTTATAAAAATTATGTAACTATTTAAGTTAATAACAGTTGTTTTGTCGATCTTCGGTACTTGAGTCAAAAATAAATTTATTATAATTACAAGTTGTTCATGTCGTAAAATATCCATTATATCCAGAATTAAATTCATGATGTAGATATCATATATATCATATATATACATTATATTAATGAATTTATAATATTACATAACATTTAGAGGTAAAAAATGAAATGCACTGTTCATGGAGACAGTAAGCCGTACGTACGCATAAATGCTACTTTCATTTCTATTTCGTATTTAATGGAATGAAATCATAATTTTATAAAGGTATATTATAATTATAGTATAATATCATATATAATATCATTAAATCCATTTTTTATACGTCCCACATATGGCATTAACGATTCAAATCACTTAGAGGGGCGGTAGTCCACACTTCCTAAAATGAAGATATCACGTTTACCCATAATGGAAACCATAAATGTATCCCATAAATTAAAAATAAATAAGCCTAAGAAAAACATAAACATAATATATATCATATATAAATATAGTTACATATTAATGGCCACCATGAAAGATGTTAAAATAAGATTGAACAATCATCGTTTTGTGAGGCAATAATTCGCCACTCATAGAAACAGTAAGTTTTTTTAACCGTTTGATGGATGTGTGTGTAAGTGTAAATCAAATAATACTCATAAAAACATCCTAGTATATTTAATATACTATTTTTGTTACAAATGAAATTAATAAATAGAGTTTACGGGGTTGGAGAAGTAAAATAAAACAAAAGAACATAAGAGAAGACATTACCTTTAAATCGGGTAACTCCCCTTGGTTTGAACCAAAAGGGTTTCTTGAAGAGATTTCTGAAAAATTTAAGGCTTCTAGGATGAATAGAGGTATGTGTAGTGATAAAATTAGTAGAGTATGTCTGAGACAATGGCTTTAGAGGTGTGGGTAAGGTGGTATAGGTGGGGGCCTTTTATAAGAGGGAGTAAGGGCACTCTTGGAAAGTCATGAAATGATACATTATTATAAAATGATTTTCGGATTTTAAAGGTCCCACAATGATATATTTCGAGGATAAGGTGATAAGGGTTCTAAATCCACCCATAAAATATGTTTTTGATAAGTCTATGTCTTAAATTTTACATTATCTTTTCATTTTATTTAAATCATTCATTAATGAGGTAATCACTACATCATCATGGTGTCATAAATAAATTTAATTATTTAATGTCTAAAAAATATAAAAAAAATATCTTGATGTAAGAAATATGTTTAGCTTTCCAATTACTATTTATATTCTAATATATCATTTATTTATACAAAAGAAATTTTTTTTACTTTGGTGTTACATACTTTTGTTATATTTATCTTTCATTAAAAATAAAAAGATAAAATGTCACTATCCCACAAAAGTGATTCCATGGAGTCCTAAAGTTGGAAACAGGCATCCCATGGTCATCCATGACACAAACAATATAATTATGACACATGTTGGGGTCATTTTATATTATTATGATATTATTTTATTACCTTTAACTACCTGATTACTAATTAATCACGATAATTAAAGATAATTACCATCGTTACTATTCATAATGTCCAAAAACAAAAGAATCTTAATTACATAATTTGGACCATCTGATTCCAAATATGGAATCCATTTTACCAAATTCCATACACCGAAATTGTAGTAATTAATTTAAAAATAATTCACACTGTCAAAACAAATAGCGGGTTTTTTGAATCAATATCTATCAAAAGTTTGACACTTGTTTATGCCCAATTACAAAGTGAAATTAATTAAAATGACCAAAACTGGATTAAATTGTAAAAATATATTCTAATTACACTTGAAAACCAATTAAAAAGATAATCTAACCATATAATTAAATTAGATGAAAATGCAGTTTTGATGTAAAATGCAGTATTTTTCACTATTAATTAAAAATTGAACATTTTCAGAATAATACCAAAAATTTAACCAAAGTAAATTTCAATGTCCCAATTCTTATGAATATGTTTATTTTTACTAATAGAGCTTCTAAATTTGTCAAAATATTGATTAAAAAAGGTTCGCCATCAAAAGGCGGTAAAAAAATATTTTAAAAATATTAGAGAATTTTATGCTTAAGATTGGATTTATTCTCATTTTAAGCCTCTAAAACACAATCTAATTAATAAATATATATAGATATTAAAATACATAATTCTTTATGTAAATGGGATGTTACATCCTTCCCCCTTTAGAAAATTGTGTCCCCGAAATTTATTTACTTATCGAATAAGTGGGGGTATTTATCCCTCATTACATTTTCAGATTTCCTTGTTGCCTCTTAAATCATGTGGTTTTTCCACAAAACCTTTACTTGATGAATCAACTTATTCCAAAATAATTGCTCCCTATGGTCAAGAATCTAGACTTCTTATTCCTCATATGATATATTTTCTTCCATCTGAACTACCTCTAGACTCAAAACATGAGATTGATCTGGTATGAACTTCCTTAACATTGAAACATGAAAAACATTGTGTGCCTAAGATAAACTCGGAGGTAAAGCCACTCGGTAAGCAAATAATCCAACTCTCTCCAGAATTTCAAATGGTCCAATGAACCTTGGACTCAGCTTTCCTATCTTACCAAATTGCATCACACTTTTCCATGGTGAAATTTTGAGGAAGACATGATCACTAACCTCAAAAGAGAGATCCTTCCTCATGTTGTCTACATAACTTTTTTGCCTACTCTGAGCTGTTCTCATGTGTTTCTGTATCAGCTGAAATTTTCAGCCTACTCTTCTATTAATTCTGATCCCATCAACTTCCTTTCACCAACTTCATCCCAAAATGACTGAGTTTGACAGTGCTTCCCATATAATGCCTCAAATGGTGTTATCTGTATACTAGAATGAAAAATGTTATTATAAGAAAACTCAACCAAAGAAAGATGTTGGTCCCAACTTCCCTGATAATCCACTGAAAAACCACATATAATATCCGACAATATCTTAATTGTTCATTCTGACTTACCATCTGATTGAGGATGAAAAGCTGTACTAAAATTTAATTCAGTACCCAACAACTTCTGAAGGCCTTTCAAAAGTTAGAAGTAAACCTGGGATCATGATCCGACACAATGGAGAGGGGATATCCATGTAACCTGACTATCTCTTTAAGATACAAACAATAATGTTTATCTAGGGAGAAATTATCTTGTATAGCATGGAAATGAGCATATTTAGTCAAGCGATCAACAATAACCCAGATTGCGTTATTACCTCGAGGTGTCTTCGGCAATACTAAAATGAAGTCCATGGATATATTCTCTCATTTCCACTCTGGCACTAGTAAAGGCTGAAGAATCTATTTCGGTAACTCATGCTCTACTTTAACCTGTTGACAAGTCAAAAACTTCACAGTAAAATCAGCAATATCTCTTTTCATTCCATCCCACTAGTAATACTCCCAAATATCTCTATACATTATAGTACTTCCAGGATGAACTGAAAATGGAGAACTATGAGCTTCACATAACAACTCTCTCTCTTCAATTATGAATCACATGGCACACACAAATACTTCTCAAATATCAAAACAAAATCATTATCAATGTTGAATTCAGGTTACATACCCTTCTAAACCAACTCTACGTTTTTCTGCAACTCTCCGTCTTGCTTTTAAGCTTTCTTAATTTTGTTTGATAGAGAAGATTTCACTGATACCTGAAACAAAACAGAAGAACATCCTGCACCAACAACTTCTTTGCCAAGGTTCATAAAATCCTAAACCAAAGGATCATGTTTCAAATGTAACATGGTTAATGAAGCATTATTTTTTCTACTCAAAGCATCAGCCACTTTATTTGCTTTTCCTGGATGGTAATGAATTATACAATAATAATCCTTGATTTATTCTACCCATATCCTTTATATCATGTTCTATTCTTTCTAAGTGAATATATACTTTATACTTTTGTGATTAGTATATATTTAACACCTTACACCATACAAATGATGCCTCCAAATTTTTAAATCGAAAACCACAACATCTAATTCCAAATCATGTGTAGGTTAATTTACCTATTGAGTTTTCAACTGACGTGAAGAATTATCAATTACTTCATCATTCTGCATTAGGACGCAACCAAGTCCTTTCAATGAGCATCACTTTAGATAAAAAACTCGCCATTCTTGGAAGGTAGTGCGAAAACTAGAGCATTCATCAATCTTCTTTTCAATTCTTGAATACAATCATCACATTCGTTTTTCCAAATAAACTTAAGACCCTTCCAAGTAAGCTTAGTCATTGGACTAGAAAACCGTGAAATGTTTTTAACAAACCTTTGGTAATAGCCTTCCAAAACAAGAAAACTACGATTCAGGGTTACATTTGTGGGTCTTGGCCATTCTTCAACAAATTTTGTTTTTACAGGATCAACAATTATTCCATATTTAGAAACAATGTGACCAAAGAAAGAAATTTCTTGCAACCTAAACTCACACTTTCTGAATTTCCCATACCATTTATTTTCTTTTAAGGTTTTAAAAATAACCCTTAAATGACTTTCATGCTCCTCTTTACTTTTAGAAAACAATAAAATATCATCAATGAAAACAACCACAAACTTATCCAATAACTCAGGGAAAATTCTATTCATAATGTCCATGAATACAGGAGGTGCATCGGTTAACCCACAAGGAATTACTACAAATTTATAATGGCCATATCTTGTATGAAATGCAGTCTTCAGAATATCTTCTTCCTTTACCATCAACTGATGGTACCCCGATCTCAGGTCAATATTTGAAAAATAATGAGCTCCCAGGAACTGATCAAACAAATCCTCGATATGAGGAAAAGGATATTTGTTCTTAAAAGTGATGTTATTCAAGTCTCTATAATCAATGCATTGTCTCATTGAACCATATTTCTTTTTAAAAAATAAGACAGGAGCACCCCACGGTGATGTGCTAGGTCGAATGAAACATTTCTCTAATAAATCTTTCAATTGCTCCATCAACTCTAAAATTTCAATTTGAGCCATTCTATAAGGGGGTTTTGAAATTGGATTAGCATCAAGAAGTAAGTCAACAGTAAATTCAACTTCCCGGTCTGGTATTATTATAGGCAACTCATGAGGAAAAACATCAGGATACTCACTTACCACTGCCACATCATTAATCTGAACGGTTACTTTGTTTTCAACAATATGTGCAAGGTAACAGTCATTTCCATCATTTACAAGTTTCTAAGCCTCTTGATAGGTTATCAAGAATAAGGGTTCATTATTGTACAGAAATTGAAAGTCTTTCTGAAAAGAAACGTCATTAGCTCTACAATCAATCTTAGCATGGTAAACAGAGAGTCAATCCATACCTAGGATAACATCAAACTCTATTAGAGGTAAAACAATAAGGGTTTCAAGTAGGTTCTTTCCATGGATAAGGATAGGAAGATTCTTAAAAATTCTTTTCTCCTCTATATTTCCCCTAGGTGTTTTTACCACAAGTTCAGGAGTCATTTTTGAGATGGAATTCCCAATTTACTAGAAAATATTTCATAGATGAAAGAATGTGTAGACCCCGAATCAAACAATACATTGGAATAATCTAAAAAATAAAACAAAGTACCTGATACCACTTCATTTGATGGCCCAACATTTGCTGAAGTAGTTACTAAGGATTTCACCACACCTTTCTGCTTATAGTCTGACTGCTTCGCATCATTTGTTCTCCTTGTCGAACACTCGATTGCATAATGACCCATCTGATTGCACTTGAAACATTTCACTAACTGTAAATAAAATTATCTCTAACCATCACCCTGATCTTTTTAAGTGCAATAACGAGCCTTATGTCCCATCTTACCACATCGGTAGCACTTTCCATAATTCAAAAGACATTCCGCAATATGCTTTTTACCACATTTATTAGAAACTGAAAACTATGTTTTCTTACCATCAGACCTTTTTGAAGGATTCTTCCCTTTCTCCTACAACCTTGGTATCTTCTTCTATTAGTGTTTATAGAACACTTTATCATCAAAAAACTCTATTTCCACCTTCTCAGCACATCTAACAAGCTTTTCATGACACTTGAACTCAGAAGAAGCTAAAGCTCATTGATATTTTGGATTTAATCTTGTGTAAAAATGATTGATTTTACTATCAAGGTCTTGGATAAAATTTGGAACATACCTTTCTAATCGAGTGAACTTTTCTTCATAAGCAGCCATTGAGTCATCCTCTCACCTCAATTCTAAGAATTATCTTTCCATCCTATGTTAAACAGCCTTAGGAAAATATTTCTCAAGAAACATACCTTTGAATTCATCCCACTCAAGAGCATCAATCTCATCAGCGTCCCTGAAATTTTTAACCATCAGCCACCAATGATCTGCTTCACCCTCCAAACGATAAACATCAAGACTATCCTTTTGATTGTCTGAACACCATATGAAATTGAAAATCTTCTCTAGTGCTTTAATCCACCCTTCATCTAGCACAGGGTCAGATGATCCTTTGAATGATGGGGGTGTTTCCTCATGAAATGTTCCACCACTGACACATTCCTCTGCGGTTGATCTGGATAATCTCGTGCATGGATACCACCACCATTTATCGCTTGAGTCAACTACACCATTACTGCAACAAACTATTCTGTTCCAATTCCGACCATCTCTGGATGCTGATTTGGAAGGTCATTTCCTTCTTTATGCCTTCCTAGCAATGCTTCCCTGTTTCCTCTGCGAAAAACCATTCTGAACAAACATGTCTTAGATGAAGCAACATGGTAATCTTCAAATGCTATATCATTTTAATTTGAACATAAATTTTTTTTTGGATAATCATTTAATCGAAGTCTAACTCCTAAAGTTTTCTAAACCAACCTCTGATACAAACTATAAGTCCCCAACCTTAAACATTACTGAATCTTGTGTTATTACAAGTATAAACAATGTGGATTTTTTCAGGTTTATATTTTTAGATAATTAGATCATAAATCATGCGTTACATTCCACATTTAAACAAGGTGGTAACATCAAAGACAATATTCACTTTTCCCATCAAAGGAAACATATTTTAAATAAAACATGGAATCTTTCTTGACACTTCCTCGACACTATAATCACATCATGTACCTTTCACTTGACCTGTGAAAATCATTTCAAAAAATTGGGAAGAGCATAAAAAGCTCAGTAAAGTATATACAAATACGTAAAGAAAACCTTAGTCCATGTATACAAAAGAATCAATGAAATCATACTTTATTCATAGAATATAAGCACTTAAACAAACCTCAAAAAATCATAAGCTTTATGAATAAATCATAGAAATCATAAGACATAATGGTAACTTGAGGAATTCATAACATTCTTACGTTGGGAGTAACCCTCATGGTTATGTTTGGAGTACCCATCATTGTATATTCCCTAAATCTCTTCAGAGAAACCTTACTGTTTAACCCCTTCGTGTTACCTAATGCATTGGAGAGCTATCACGGGATCAACCGCCCTAAGTTTATCATGGAACCACCCATCTTCCTAAACAATGACCAAGAACCATAATAAAATCATATCACATAAAACATGAATAAAGGAAACATAACATTTCCACATTTCAGTCACAAGATATCAAAAACACATTGATATAATCAAAATGTTATCTAACCCATTTCCAATACCATAATAAAAGAAAAGAAAAACATGCTATTTATTTTTCATTTAATAAAAAAGTTATGGCTTTTAGAGGAATCTGAAACTCAAATAATGCTCATAGTGGCAGAGAAGTCATTGTCTCCACATACATAAGACAAAAACATTCCCTTTTGTCATTTAGTAAAACGATTCGAGAATATGCCTCAATGAAATGAGATTGAGATGAAGATCCTTACCTCGTGTTTGACTTGACTCGATCATTCTATAATATCTTGAATAATAAAGTAAAGATAATTTATACTTTCTTAAGAACCATTTTTAGGTTAATTATTCCTTTTATTACACTTATTACCATGTTATGAACATTAAGTATTTATTTAAGTTAATAACGGTTGTTTTGTTGATCTTTGGTACTTGAGTTAAAAATAAACATCATATAATTACAAGTTGTTAATGTGGTAAAATATCCATTATATCCAGAATTATATTCATGATGTAGATATCATATATATCATATATATCCTGTATATGCATTCATTTATAATATTACATAAAATTTAGAGGTATGAAATGAAATCCACCGTTCATGGAGACGGTAAGCCGTGTGTACGCATGAACGCTACTTTCATTTCTATTTCATATTTAATGGAATGAAATAATAATGATATAAAGGTATATAATAATTCCAGAATAATATCATATATAATATCATTAACTGCATTCTTTATACATCCCACATATGGAATTAACGATTCAAATCACTTTCAGGGGGCGGTAGTCCGCACTTACAAAAATGAAAATATCGCGTTTACCCATAATGGTTTGTAATAAATGAAAAATAATGAAGCATAAGGAAAACATAAACATAATATATATCATATATAAATATAGTTACATCTTAATGGCCACCATGAAAGGTGTTAAAAGAAGATTGAACAGTCATCGTTTCATGAGGCAGTAATTCGCCACTCACAGAAACAGTATGTTCTTTAACCATTTGATGGAGGTGTCTATAAGTGTAAATAAAATCCTTCTCATAAAAAAATACTATTATATTTAAGATACTAGGTCATTACAAAATAAAGGAATTAGAAGATTTTAGGAAGTTGGAGAAGAAAAAGAAAACAAAAGAACATAAGAGAATAGATTACCTTTAAATCGGGTAACTCCCCTTGGTTTGAACCAAAAGGGTTTCTTGAGGAGCTTTATGAAACTTTTAAGGCTTCTAGGATGAAGAGAGGGATGTGGAGAGGTAAAATGATCAGATTTTGGCTGAGAAAATGGCTTCAGAGGTGTGAGTAAGGTGGTAGAGGTAGGGGCATTTTATAAGAGGGTGGAGGGGCACTCTTGGAATGTCCTGAAATTTTACTTTATTATAATACGAGTTTCAGATTTTAAAGGTCCCAAAATGATATATTTATAGAATAAGGTGATAATAGTTTGAAATAATCCCATAAAATAGGTTCTTTACAAGTGTAAGTATTATATTTTACATTATCTTTCATTTTATTTAAATCATTCATTAATGAGTTAATAACTACATCATCATGGTGTCATAAATAAATTTATTTATTTAATGTATAAAAATACCATGATATAGGAAATCTTTTTATCTTTCCAATTACTATTTATATTCAAATAGATCATTTATTTAGAAAAAGATAAAATTGTTTTACTTAAGTGTTACATACTTTTGTTATATTTAACTTTCATTAAAAATAAAAAGGTAAAAAGTCACTATCACACAAAAGTGCTTCCATGGGGTCCCAAAGTTTGAAAAAGGCATCCCATGGTCGGAAATGACACAACCAATAGCTTTAGGACACATGTTGGGGTCATTTTATATTATTATTATATTATTATATTACCCTTAACTACCTGATTACTAATTAATCCCGATAATTAAAGATAATTATCGTCGTTAATATTCATAATGTCCAAAAACAAAAGATTCTTAATTACATAATTTAGAAGATATTATTCCAAATATGGAATCCATTTTACCAAATTCCAAACACAGAAATTGTAGTAATTAATTTAAAAATAATTTCTACTGTCAAAACAAATAGAGGGTTTTTTTGAAAAAATATCTATCAAAATTTTGACATATCTTTATGACCAATTCCAAAGTGAAATTAATTAAAATGGAAAACATTGGATTAAATGGTAAAAATATATTCTAATTACACTTGAAACTCAATTAAAAAGATAATCTATCCATATAATTAAATTAGATGAAAAATCAGTTTTGAAGTAAAATGCAGTATTTTTCACTATTCATTAGAAAATGAACATTGTCAGAATAATAGAAAAAATTTATCCAAAGTAAATTTCAATGTCCCAATTCTAAAGAATAAGATTATTTTGAAAAATAGAGCTTTTAAAATAATCAAAAGATATATTTAAAAATGGTTCACCATCAAAAGGTGGTAAAACCATCTTTTAAATATATTAGAGAATTATATGCTTAAGATTGGATTTATTCTCATTTTAAGCCACTAAAACACTATCTAATTCATAAATAGACATAGATATAGAAATCCATAATTATTTACTTACTTTGGAAGTTACAATGATTCTATTATAACTCCTTATTCAACTCTCATGTATTAGGGGTTGATCAAGAAGCTCCCTATAAGGTTTATTAAAGTAATAGGAAATCTCATTGAAATCGGGAATCATCACCAAGATCCAGTATAGGAAGAGTTTCCATGACTGAAGGTATAACTGGAGGCTCCTATCCCACTAACTCCATGAAATGGTTATCACCTCTCTCTAGGTTTATAGCTATAGGATGTTTTGGGGGAATTTCTCTATAATTTTCAAAGTCATTCCTCAGATAATATTGGATAAATTAATAATCCATGATATAGAAATAAAAGAGGTAAAAATGCATTCTATGTACCAATAAAACAACTATTTTATCTCAAAGAGTCAGGTATAGGTGACAAAAACATGTATATAAAATAATAGTGATGATGCCTACATCCCACTACTATGTTCGAGACTGGGACAAGCTCTGTTTTTTTAATTTCATTTTAATTCATTATTTCATATTTGATTTAAAATTTCATTTTAAAATGGATGAAACAAAGGGCCTACCCCTTATGATTTATAAGGTCTCATACACCTTATGAACCAAAATATGGTGTCCAATTAATCCACACCATAATATTTTCTAGTACAAGTGACCAATGGTCTATCAATCAATGTTCTATAACTCACTACTTATTGTGGCTTTCATATCCAATAAAGGAAAAAAATATTAGGTTTTGGATGGCACTCTAAGTAAAAACTATGTTTCACCAATAACCTTCATGAATACTTATCCATTTAACAATTCTATCTATAAAATTAAAAAAACTAATGGAAATCATAGGAAGTTAAATAAACACAATTCTCCTACAGGGAATAGAATATGAATGGAATGTCGATTTCCTAAAGGGTACGTAAAATGTTGCATTCTCAATGATTACATTCCCACATTTCATCAGGTAATTTATAAAATATAAACCTCAATATCAATAGTAATATCACAATTCATGTACATCACCCAATAGTGGAATCATATCGACTAAAAGAAGTAAAAATCTATAAATACAAATTCCCATTCAAGCCAATTTTTATTTTCTCTATACATGGGTTAGATACACCTAAGAACATATCATTACCAAATTCCATAACTTTCCTAATCTATTTTCTATTGTCTGGAAATAGTAAATAAATAATTGAAAATCTCTAATATTTATTTGTGATGTCCCGTGCCTGAATTATACTCAGAGTTGCCTCATTCCTAGTTGGGAACATGGCCTCAATCGTATCTCCCTAGATGCCAGAGGCTTTCTAATAGTAGAGAGGGTGTGTTAAATGTCATTGGGGAGACTATTCCCTTATTAATAGAGTGGAACAAAGTGGATAAGTAATAATATATAATAGTATAAGAATATATAAACTTACTTCATAGAAGAAGAAGATATAAAAAACCAAGAGATAATAATCTACTGATAAATAGATCATATATAAAAGGTTGATAATTCCATGTCTCCAAAGTAGGAAAACATGAATGAAAATAGCAGGTAGCAGTACTATACAAAAGGTACAATAAGAGAAAAATCTATCCTAGAATCCTAGGATCTACCTTTTTAATATACTATGAGCTCAATCATAAGTCTTTATAAAAGTAATGAAATCATAAGAGGATAATTCCACTTATCCACACATACAAGAATATAGTCAAGTTGGGTACCATAGGCAGCTCAGATAGGGTGTGAGATAATTCTCAATAGGCTACCACCAATGTCCTCTCTAAATATACCATCTATGTATGGAATATTACAGTGTGAAGGTATAAAAATGTAAATCAGGTAAAGAGATAAAAAAACTATAAATGGGTTGGATCTAGTTCTTGAATGGAAACTAGGATGACAGTACAAGTTTTGTCCCATGTATGAACAACTCTAATATAGTATGAAGGGTCACAATGACTCATATAAAATTTAAAATGGACTCCATGTCTAGTATCATAGTAGTATATGTGATATCATGATGAGTATCACAATGAGTTCACAACAGAATCAATTCATGTATAGTATCATAGTATAGGGATGTCATACCTAGTATCATAGAATAGGTATGTTATGCCCAGGATCATAGAATTTGGATGTCGTTACTAGTATTACAGAAATAAGGGACACCATTCCAAGTATCAATGAAGTAAGGGACGTCGTTTCTAATATCACTAAGATAAGGGATTACATGCCTAGTATTTCATTTTGAAGGATCTTTATGCCCGTATTTCATTATTAAGGGTCCATGTTCACATATTTCATTATTAAGGGTCTCCATACCAATTTAGTAAAATTATTAATTATAGTCTTTCCCATTTGGTATAATTTAATAATATGGGTTTAAATTCCCACTAATAACATTTCACAAGACTCTCCATTCCCATTCATTATATTTATTAAGGGTCATTAATACCTTATATCATATTATTTATATATAACCATTGGATTTAATTTGATCCAAAGTATATTACATTTTTCTTTATCATTTAATAGAAACAAGGGTGAATCTATTGATCAATTTAAAATAGGTGATGTTGTCTTACCAATACACATTATCCAATTCAATTATTGTTAAGAGTTTTATCCATGATACAACACTAAATACATATATTTCATTTATAATCTCAGAATTTTGAAGCAATATGAAACACTCTGATATGTTCGTTGTCCATATTCTCATTAAATTAATTATGGAATTTATGAGGGAACACCCAAAGGGGTGTATCCATATAAGTTAGTCATCTGAAAAGGTATAATAAGATCATTAGGTTCCAAATAAGAAAACCAACTTAATTGAATTAAAATATAGGGGCAACGCATAATGAAATAGGAATGTGGCACAATGGAACATATTATAAAACATCAAGACTTGAGGAATAATTTATAGACCACCTAATTCATACTCATATGATCGTCTTTATCCAGTATCAGCCTCTTGTTTGTCCTAGATTTGAATGGATATTTTAAATGGATCAAAGACATAAAAATGGGGTTTATGAGTTTGTGCCTCAATAATTTTTTTAAGAGAAAGATAAATTAATGTATAAAAATGAGATTATATGTTATCTAGAAGAATACAACGAGAGGAATGGTGTATAGAGAAAAATTTAGATGGATGAACAAGATCAAATACTACAACAAATATTTTAATGAGTTAAAATGGGGGAAGGAGGGTGTTGTCCACTTGAATGATCCAAGGGAATATGATAATAGGTTAGAACATTTCATTAAGAGATATCCATCATTTAACACAAAAATAGCGGTCACATGGTTTGACCACATAGTTGGAAAAATAGTGTTCCATATTCCTTAAGGAGGGGTACTTCACACAGATTGGTTACACAGTTAGAGAAACTGTGCACCAATCATAAAAAACACCTCTTCTAAACTTTTTTGGGTCTTTGTTCTGAAATGTTCCCCCTGGGACATAGTTTAGGAAACTCATGAACCCTTATTCACCCCACTATCCAACCCTACATTATTAAGAGAGACCATTCAAGTTGGGTCACATGATTTCTACAAAACATGTGGCCTGATGTTTTTCTCCACATGCTAGAGTTTTGAGCTCTGAAGAAGCCCCATACACCCCAAAAACAATTATAACCTCATTAGTCATCCTTATTAGGTTCGTAACAACGAACTGGATAAAAATTAAATGTTTCAATGTCAGAGATAATAAATCAGGCTCATACACAACCATCACATAATGAATAACCACACACATGTGTGCAAAAAAAACATTAAATAATCGTATCATTAATATCAAGAAATTAAAAAGTATTCCATACTACCTTTCTAAAGGTACCATATTACAATATTTCAATTGATATAAGATTATATAACCCAAACTAATAATTTCATAAAATCATTTAATGGGTGATTTATAATACATAACATCATGAAAAATAAAGCCCAGTTTTAGATAAATATAAAAAAGTAATTGAAATCATCAAAGTGAGAAGATAGTATTACCATTTAAAGGTAAATATATTTCATGAATTGATGCAACATTAGGTTTCAAAATAACAAATTGGAATATTAGCAGTAAGAGAAAACATGTATATGAATAAAACACCCATATAATAGATGTAATCACTTAAGAGTATTTTTATTATTGAAAACATATTATAATTTTATGGGAAAAAATTTTCATAGAGAGGGATTTGAATTATTAACTCAATTAAAATATAGATATAAAAGTTCACATAATATATAAAATTTAACAATTTAATATATTTAATATTGATGGTAGATTTTCAGTTGAAACTGTAAATCATAGAGAATGATATTGGAGTTTCCAATGTCCCTTGATACTCCAAATAAGTTTGATGTAAAAAAAATTTTAGAGGGATATCATAAAATGATCAATAAATCACAATAATTATAATATGTTTATTCCATATGAAATAAATAGGGAAGTGACTACAATATTTCAATGAAAATAAGGTATATAATAAGAAACATTTCTCACAAGATCAAAGATTTAGGCATGTAACCCTTACAATTACTCTTGATTCACAAGTAACTACTTTAGTATCCTGTATCTTAATGATAATCAACATAATAACCTACATAATAAGATTATTCATCAACATATCCACTTATATCGTTAATTTATAATAATACTCTTCAACTATTATAATTTTATGAATGGGTTCATACCATTTTTATTTGTTTTGAAATAGTGGTGTGAAACATTCTTATATTCATAAACATTATCAATAAAAATTGAAGCTATTATAACTTCAGTTCTATGATGTATTATAAAATTATAATTTCATTAAATGATATTTTTATTTCATTTCATGTATTAAAATTTGGCGATGAGCTAGTTTTGGCATAACATCGATATCTATAGATTACATTATAACAATCATTAAATATTTATTTCCATAAAGGGTCATGTTAATGATATATAATGTAGATATATATCTTATATATTCATCAGTTATAAACTTAAAATATCCATGATATATATGGAGGGAATTGGAGTGTGTAACAACACAAAATTTTATCAATGGGAGTCTTTTTCTTATAGTTATTTTATATGGTATAAATCACATTATATCACATAATTAACCAAATAAGAACATTATAATTGAATAATTAATGAAATAACAATTATTTCTAGAAGTTAAAAACATGTACCTATGAAATTGTAAAATGGCTTTCAGAATAGTAATGTGACCCTTGTGAATAGTAAAGTGGCCAATAGAATAGTAACCTTACCTATGAAAGTATAAATAAAATTTCGGTATCTTATAAATGAAAATATGATCGAATTATATCATTGTTTAAGTAAATATTTTTTTTAAATTTCTTAATTACGTGTTGGTATTTTATAAGTTATAAATGTTTTATTACACTTTTATGATTAATTTTATAATTTTAAAATAAATTTTATTTTCATATTATTTTTTCACAAATAAATATATTTTTTATATTATGATCATAAGATAATATTTTGAGACCTTTGTTAATTTTCCAAAGTGTTATCAAATTAGTTATAATTCTAAATTCTGTATGTTTAGAGTAAATGAATATTTTAAATAAAAATTTAATTTCACATACTTAGAAAATTATTTTTAAAAAATTAGGTTAATTTTTTAAATAAAAACATCATAATTTTTTAGGGTGAATTTTTGGGATTTTTCTGAAATGCATGATTTTTTAGTCAGTAATAAAATATATTAATTTATGATATATATACATTATAAGTTGAAAACAAAATTCCATGGTTCTTGGGTGATTTAAGAACTATTGGTTCAAACTCACCTTATCTATCTATTATATTTAGTCACAATAATCCTCACTATTTATTTTCTTTATCAAGATAATAAACTAATGAATAAAATAATTAGAAAACACCACTATCCACCACATTAAATACCACATCTTCTACTCACACATTCCTAACATTGAGAATTGTCCAAATTATACAAAATAATCTTCCCAAACCTCTCACCCATATAAATAATCTATTGTTCTCATCAAAATTCCAAAATATTTTCCCTAAGGATGCTCTCAAGTAGGATAAATTCAAGACATAAATTCCTCTTTCCTTTTCATTTGTTTTATTTTAACGTTATTTATTTTATAATTCTCTCCCCATCTACCCACATATAAATTGAATGATAACTCATTTAAATTCATATATTGAAATTTTATTATATTTAATTAATATTACATCAACAATTCATTCCCCGATCCTTTTGATTTAAAAAATAAAAATATCATATGGGATATGTTAATTTATCACATTTAATGACTATTGGTTTTTTATTTTTATTACCATATTAAATGCTAGTCATGAAACCATTTTTATTGTTTCATGAGATTATAATATAAATATTATATCCTATTTAATTTTCTAGAACAATTATATTTACATGTTATTAAATAATATAACTAAAGGAGATAGTTGTGATTGAAAAACTGCTAAAACTAATCCAAACGATTATCATTAACATGTTATCTAATGATTCATCCTCACATAAAAAAATAATTTATAATGAAAATTACACTTTTGTTTTTTCATTAATAACATATAACTTAAATTATGGGAAATTATACCCATTCTACATGAACTTCCATACTCGTATTCAAGAGAACTGATCATGAAAACTAAGAAAATGAACACTTCCGAATAAGAAAAATTAACACTATAAATCCTCAAAAATACCATAAATGAAAAAAAATAAAATTATAATAAATTAATTACATGTATAAATTTTTATTTACTTATTAATTTATGAATTTAATTTTATTATACATGACATTAATATAAATTTTGGAATTGTTGAGGACCAAAGTTAAGGGATCCATCATGAACCTCCATATTTCCTTCTGGTTATATTCTCTCTATTTACCCAAAGTAACACATTTTTATTTTTATATAGATATTCTAAATTCTTTTTAAATTTCCAAATTCATGTATCAATTTCTTATCATCATTCTATGATGTGGAAATATGTGTTTTTAAAAGGTTCCCATCTCAATTCTTCCTGATAAGCAAGCCTGATTCAAGGAAACATCCCAATTTCATACCCATTTTCAAGCATACATTATAAAAAAATTTAATAAACCAATATTTTTATAAAATCAGAAATTTTATGAGAAAAAATATAAAGGTTCATTTCTGGTTTTATACAAACAATTATTCCTTTTCTATTTTAAATAATGTTTAATGTTTCCCTTAAACAATATTAAAATGTTTTATTTCTAATGATTTTTAAAAACTTTATTTACTTGTTTTGACTTTTTTTGACATCATTTATCATGATAAGTTCTTATATTATCTTATGAATGTCTATTTATAATTTAAATCCATCTTTTAATGGACACCATTATGATAATCCCTTTTGATATTCCTTTTGACATGATTATGAAAGCCAATTCATTTCTTAGGTACCCCATATGTTTATGTATGATTGATTTTGCAGGATTCTTTATATGGAAAAAATATTCATGAATATGTTATGATAGGTGCATCTAGATAGTGATCGATTAAACTGGGTAGTTTTTAGTCACATGAGAAGTCGTGTGCAATGGTTATGGTGGCTAGCCTTGACTCATGCTCCCTATACAATAGTCTTGGTGATTACCCTAGACTCGTTCTCCTTCTTGTGAAATGAGACCTGACTCATGATAAAGTCATGTTTTATGTTTATATTCCATTACTATGATTCCATGATTATATGAATCCATTTTCTATATGCTATTATTCGATATGTTTAATCATGTTCCATGATTTTGTATGTCATTATGTTATTCCTTCTAACCCTTTGCTATGATTTATTTTTTTATTTACTTAGTGATATTTTTATTTCATCCCATTATTCATCTATCCCCCAGGTTATCCTATAGATATGTATGGGATCAAATGAAATTAGGATCTCTTTAATAATATTAAATAAAATATGGTCTTATTTTTTAATCAAGATGATTAATTTTGTATAAAATGTCCAACTCGCATGACTTTACAACCCGTTGCATGTAACTTGATGTTAAAGTTTCCTTGAAATCATATATCGTTTTGTGTAAAAGGCTAGGGTTACTGTAGTTTATTTTATAAGAAGGTCTAGTTGTCTACGGAGACTATAAATAGACATCTTTAGTACAAACCCAAGGGATAAGAATATGTAGGAGAAAACATCCCTAAATATTGGTTATATAGAGTAAGTGGTTTATTATAAAAATACATCCCAATCTAGATACTAAAAGTGTACATGGTTTTGGTAAAAATGAACCTAGGAGTAACAACTCCAACAATGTGTTATATACTTGATTTTCATGACCCATTCTAGTGGGGCCCATGTTGTGACTCCCCATACCCACCTCCAATATGCTAGGTGTATGTGACTAGCACCAAGTAGGCATGTCACTAACTAGGGATGAATTTTGTATGTACTTATATGCATGAACACATCTCCAAGATAAAAAATGCTAAAATATAAAAACTACTATGTAAAAAATACATGCATACCACTATTTCTGAAAACTAGAGTACAAAGGAATGTAATATAAAGAGAACAGGTCCAAAATACAAACCCACAAAAATAATGAGTTTATAATCACCAAGTCCATACTATAAGAAAAAGGTACTAGGAATTTTGTTTACAGTCACAATAACAGATCTCGATCTTTCTAGTCTCACAATGCACTATCTGGTTCTAGTCCACCTAGGACTTCATAGAAAGGTCATTCATCTTCACAAGACACAACACATCTGGGAAATTCCTATGTCGGTGTGAGTATAACAATACTTTGTAGGACACCTAGAAACCAAAAAGCAATATAAAAAAGGAGTTATATAGTAAGTTCTACACAAATATATATCAATAGAACATATAATAACAATATAAATATATTCAAAACAAATCCACACATTGTAGTGGTCACTCACAGCCACATCATAACAACCACATGAATTCCAATTGAAGATTCCAAGAAGATATCATCATAGCGAACACACTCCTGAGTACAATAGAACTGATGATGTCCATATGAGAGGTATTTCTTGTCAGTTCATTCCATGAGAAAGATACACATATAGATCTGAAGAGTGATACAATAAAATACAATAGATGAGGATAATATCTAGGTCCATGGGGTGATACAAACAACTCAATCTAGATTAACCCAACAAGTAGAGGATCAACGCCTATGTAGTGTTGGTCACATAGATACCAAGAAATTCACCTAGGGAATTAATAATGAATGTAGGATTAAACTTCAGGGTTCTTGGGATTTTCCTACAACACTATCCATGAATTCCTACTCAAGGTATCACAGTTCTATTAGTAAAAAGTGATTCTTACCAAGCATTAGGGAAACAAAAAAGAGAATGAACCATAAATAAACGTGTCTAAGATACAAGGGAAAAGAGACTCAATCCATGTAAAAAGGGGTGCATAGCATGTATAAGGAACACACGTCGTGTTTCCTTACCCTAGGTACTACCCATGTACAATGGAAATTGTCATTCCAATATTTTTCATGTATTATATGGGTACAAACCGTATAGAAGGAGTCACATGTCGTGTCTATCCATTCATCTCCACTAGTGTGCTATGTTTATGTGTTAGTACATGGTATTTTCACGTGTATTTTTTACCGTGTACCAATATATGTAGTAGTCTATGTAACTGGATTCAGCCATACCATGTGGGGGAGTACATAGCATATAGGAAACCCATGTATTCTAGAAAATGTGTTTGTACATCCAATGTACACATCGAGTGATCCAATGGTGAACACACACCATGTAGACCAGACAACATACCATGTGTTCTAGATTTTATAGAAATTTATGTTCTTCCTTCGTGTGCCTTGGCCATTCTCTCATATCTCGTTCTCGTTTTCTATTCACCTCAAAGCTCTTGATTCGAAGACTTTTCTCCATCCTGCCAATGAATCAATGTGTTTTATAAATTATATCATCTTGGAAATATGATTTAATTCAACCCTATATAACTCATCAAAATAATTGATTCTCCTGAACCACTTTGAATATTCCACCACATTCATTGGAAAACCTCCTTCATGTTGTCCTGATGTTGGATCTCCAATTTTGAATTGTTGCGCCAAGAAACAAATGTGTATCGATCGATTATTCAAAATTTTTGGGACTAAAGAATAATGTTCATCAAGAAAGAAAGAAATCAGGGTGATTAAAGCACAAGAAACAATCACAAGGAATAAACCTCATCTATTTTTTCATTTCGGCCTTAATATATTCTCGTAAGATTGATAAATGCATCACTCAATCAATATCTGGGAATAAATCCCAAGAAACCCTTCAAATATCATAACATCCTACATATATGATCAATATGCGGAATAATCTGTTCATGGATTAGTTCGTTTTTGTCATAGGAATCGTGAATGGGAAAGAAGAATAAAAATAATGCATCCTTCCTATATTTCATATCCCTCTTATGTAGATTGATCACCACATCATCGCCTTGACAAGATCTATCTAGATCAGTGTCTGTCGATCGTCGCTCTAAGATCTTTTCATTGTTCATCTAAGAGGATTATCCAGATCTTTCTTCAACAGTCCATCAACATCCCCATGGTTATGCAGCTAGCCCTGGGATATCTTCATAATAATCTATTTAAATATCAACCAATATCATTCCATGAAAAATAGTAATAAAATAATCTATTCAATTATTTTAATCATTTTTGCACCCACAATGAATTTTCATAACTGACCTATGACAAAAAATGTTAGGTTGTGCCTTGGGTAATGAAATTATTATAAACATAGTGGTTTCTCTCATATTTCTAATCCGGGAACCCATTTAGATTTTATTACACTTTTCATGAGAACCCATGAGCGGATGCTATTTAATATTTTAATATTTTTGAAACAATTATTCTATGCACATCTGGCCTCGGAATCGCATAACTTATCAATATGTAGTGTCAAACATAATCCATATAATATTTAAATACCATACATAGAAAATATAAGATATTAAATTCTCCCTACCTTGGGGATTTATTTCCATAAAAATACCAAACAAGGATAATAAAAAATATGTGGGTACTGAGTATGAATTGGAGCATCCATTTCCCAAGTAATCCCCTGGAGATTCAGGTAATTCCATTGAAAACACACTAATGTAATTGATTTCCCATTAAGTATCTTCTCCTACAAATCCTTGTCCTCCACTGGGTACTCGTTGAATGTCTCCCCATCCTCATTGTCCCGTACACCCCAGTCTATGATGAGTGATCAGTCCTGCACGTAACTCCTCATATGTTAATCATGGAAGATGTCGTTTACTCGATATAACTATGTATCTTGATCCAAGTATCATTCCACATATACAACTCCATGTAGTACCTAAAACGGGTTGATGAATCTGAAGGATATCTTACTGCCTTGGCCAAATCTCTATAATCTTTGTCGATGTGAAACCCAAAGAAACAAAAGGTCTCTTTCCTCAAACACTAATGGCCTCCATCGCCTATTAGAATAAGACTTCTGAAATCTATTTTTAGTCTCCATCCACTCTTGGATGATCTCCACCTTCTTTTTAGTAGCCTGTACCAACTTCGGGCTTGTGAGTGCTGACTCACCTTAGTCAGTCAATCAAAATGGGGACCTGTAGGGTCACCCGTACAAAGCCTCAAACGGTTTCATACAAATGGTGGAATGGTTGATTTTTGTTTACTCAAACTCTATCAGTGGAAGGTGATCCACCCTAATATGTTTAAAGTATAACAAGAAAGATGGAAACATTTCCTCCAAAACTTGAATGGTCTACTCAGTCTGGTCGTCCGTTTGGTGGTGAATCACTATTCTCATCTGTCACTAGGTCCCAAAGGCCTCTTGTAATCCCTTCCAAAACAAGGATTTAAAATGAGCATCATGATCTGAAACTATCTTATATGGAACTCCATGGAGTCAAACTATCTATTGAACATAGAGGCATCTCAAGATATCCACCAAACTCTGCTATTAGATATCTAGAAGTGGTCCTACTTGGTGAGTCAGTCAACAATCACCTATATAGAATCATATCCCCTAGATATACATGGTAAAACCATGATGAATTCCATCAATATCCCAGCCCAATTCTATTTTGGCACCATAATGGGTTGATCTATTCCCGTTGGATCCTAGGTATCAGCCTTCACTTACTGACAAGTAAGGAATCGAGAAAAAATAAACTCCACAACTCTTTTATTTATCTCTGTCCACAAAAACTAATGTGGTAGGTCATAGTACATTTTCAACACACCTAGATGTGCCACCAAAGGGGACATTTGAAACTCCCTCAAAACCTCCTCCTTCAATTTCACTGGTATGACACTGTTTCCTCTAAAAATAATGAATTGTTGCACATCTTTTGAATATCCATCAAAAGCATTCCATGTTGGCATCTAAGAATATAAGGTCTCACAGTTGGAATCCCCAATCTTTGCCTCCCAGAATCTTTGTAAAAGTGGTGGGGTAAAATCCATTTATGAGAGGTAAACATCTTCATCTCCATAAGGATAACTATAATGATTCCAACTACTCTGACACCACATTCAGAAACTATGAACTAGAACTTATACTAAGATCATCTTCTACCATGTTCCCCTTCACAAGAGTATATAAAATACCAAATTCATTGTCCAAGATTAACTCTATACATCGTTTCTATATCATGTTCATATTCTTACAAGAAAAGATAAACTTTAAAATCTTGTGATCAGAGTTGAAAATAAACCAATTTCCCATCACGAAGTGTCGCCACAACTTCAACATGAATACTACCACTGCTAACTCAAGATCATGGTCACATATTTCTGCTCATGTGGTATCAACTAGCATAAACCATAGGAAATCATTGCATTCTTATGCATCAAGACACAACCAAGCCCACTTCCAGATTTATATTATAACACTAAGTACTCAACAACATCCTTCAACAATATCAATATTAGAGTGATCATAAAACTCTATATAAACTACTAAAAAACCTATTAGAAATTATCTATCCACCTGAAATGGTTCCCCTTTTGAGTTAAATATTTCATAGGTTATGATGTCCTGGAGAAATAAGGTATGAATATATGATAATAGCATGTTATCCAAAGGAATCTATGAACCACCATCATACTCTTGGGTGGATCACATGATAAAGCTTCCTCGACCTTGGATGGGTCCATTGTAACTCCATCCACTGAGAAACTATTTCCTATAATGTGGACCGCTTGGATCCAAAACTATCACTTTAATAATTTCCCATAATGCAAATGCTCTCAAAGTATGTCCAGAACTATAATTTTTTGTATCGTTTGTTCCTTCCTAGACGTTGAGTATACAAGGATATCATCGATGAAGACTACCACAATCCTTTCTAAAAAAGGATGAAAGATCCAACTCATGAATCCCATGAAAACTTATGGGGTTTTCCTCATACCAAAGGGAATCACCAAGTACTCATAATGGATGTAATAAAATATTAATGTCATGTTCAGTATATCCTTATCTATAAATCATAGCTAGTGATGTCCTGATCCAATGTCACCCTTCGAGAACCATCATGCCCCTTTAAACTGGTAAAAGTGTTCATCGATCCCTGGTATGGGATAATTATTCTTCATGATCACCTGGATCATGCATCGATAGTCCACTCACAAACCCAAGCTCCCATATCACTTTTTGGAAAACAAAAATGGGTCCACCTAGGGTAAAACACGGGGTCTCACGAAGCCTTTCCTCTTCAAGTCCTCCAACTACACCCAAATTGTGCAATGCTCTGTAAGAGTCATATTATATGTTTTTGAAAATAGTAGTGTCGGCTCAGGTTGTAAATCAAGGAAGAAGTATATCTTTTTGTGGGGAGTTAAGCCTAGAACATCTTTAAGAAATATGTCCTCATACTCCATTACAACTACTATAAACTGGAAGCTCATTACATCTTCTAACCAAGGGTAAGGCTATCCAACTTATGATTAATCTGCTACACCCTCCTATGCAGGAGTCCATCCTATCTTTCCTAGGTTTCATTTTCAACAAAAAGGGTAAAATTCATCCCATAACTATTGAAACACCACACACTTTGCTTAAAATAGTCAATCTAGGCATGGAATATAGATAACCAATCCATACCATGAATAAATTCGTAAGGCCTCAACTTCCACACCAAGAGGTTCTAACTGAAAATCTCACCCACAAGGGTCATGTCACAATATTTTCACAACTATGTGATCATTTAGTATTCTCCATTAGGTGTCTTTATGCGTAAGGGTCAATTCAACGATTCAATTGTAATATCTAGGTCTCGAACATTATATATGGAAAGAAAGGAATAGATAGAACCTGTGTATATTAGTACTGTATCTAAATTAAAAAAAATCTTAGATTGTACTTCAAATCATTCAAGGATACCATAATTTATAATCCGCGACTAAGTCAATTTATCTCCTCCACTATCCTCTAGCTCCCTAAACTTAGAGTGGACCACATAGGAGTGGTTTTGGTAACATATCAAAACATTGACAACATCCTACTTCTCTCATAGCTCCTCTACCACATCCTCCACCTAGAAGATCAAACTAATCCTGTCATTTTCATTTACTTAATGGACCATCCACTGTATCCCTATTAGTAGTAAGGAGGGTTAGACAATATCAAGATTGATGTACCATGCAATAACATGAACAAAACCTCCTCTCCCTAGGTTGACTGGACCCACTCTGTGATCCCTAAACTATAGATCATCTATCTAGGGACCTTCTCTTATGATGCCTCCCTTGTCTAGGACCGTGTGACTGACATCGACTCCTTGCCTCCAAGGTCTATACACCTACTTGTCCACAGTTGGCTATCACTGATAGTATCTTCTCATCCCAGAATCTTACAATAACCAAAACTCTCTTAAGAACCCCAACATAAGTCAGAACACAAAGAGGAAAAAATATGGATTAGATTTCTCTTTGTAGAACTCACTAGAAGGTCCAGTCCCTGATTTACTAATATGTAAAAATATCCATCATGTACCTGTAATGGTTGGTAAACCTTGATAAATAATCATCCACTCTAATTTTTCTCTATTGGAGCTGAAGAAGCTCTTATATACACGTAGGTCTTACTGTGACTGGTGAAAAATCCTCTCTAAAGAGGAGATCGAGCTATGTCCATAAAATACTCTACTCATCATGAGTCTGGATAGCCAAACTTCAACATCATCGCATTGATCCTTGTAGAATGATCACCACCAGGACCACCATCTGGTCAACTAGTGCCCTGAATAGGTGGAAAACTCATCTCACCACCTCATGCCAGTCCTTAGCCACCTGTGGGATGGGCTCACCTCATAACTGAATGGGCGCCTATATATTAAACTTTTGAAGCATGATCAGCCACTGCTCCTTGTCTTTTGGTACTATAAGTACTATCTTATTCTATATAGGTGGAAGTATGGCTGCTACACCCCCTAAAGGTGAAATTTGGAAAACTGGTCCCTATATTGAAGGCTCTTCACTGAGGGGTTCATCCTCATTATCAAGATGATGAATCCTAGTTGGTATTCATCATAGATACATCCTGAAATAAAACAAGATGTACCAATATCAATGATTATATCTGGATATCTAAATCAAGAAGGACATGAAAACACAACCAATTACTATATGATTTATGTACCATTATTTTTCCCGCCACCAATGTTCTCATGCACAGAGTTGAAAAGTAGGTTATCAAAGTCCTATTGTATTGAAATGTCATCCACCTCACCAGCACTAGAGTCTTTGTACCGAAAGCTAAACTCAAGAAACATAAAAATTTTTCCCCCAAAAAAATGTCATAGTCTCTCAGCCCTAAGGTAGAACTGACCGCCTGTCATAGAACTCTATCATCAGCCATCCTTGGGGGGCCCATGCCACGACTCCCCAAGATCACCTCCAATAGTCCATGGGATGGTTACTAGCCTCGAGTATGCATATCAATAACATGGGAGGGATTTCCTATGTACCTGTACACATGCATGTATCTCCAATCCCATAAAATGATGAAATGTAAATACTACTATGAATAAAATTCATGCATAGCACTATATCTCACAACCAGAGTATGATGAAATGTAATGTAATGTGAATATGGATAGATTAAAATCCCAAAAAAAGATTATGTAACCATAAGTACAACTTATAAGAAAAAGGCATTGTGACTGTTCTATGTAGCTACAGGAAAACACCTCGATCTATCTGATATAACAAATCGTCATATGGTCTGGATTCAACTAGAACTCCATCAAAAGGTTGATCGTATGCACAATAAATTGCACAATCCAAAAAATCCCGTGTAGGGGTGAGTATAACAATACACATTAGGACACCCCAAAACCCCAAATAAATATAATAATGAAATGATACAGTAATCTTTACACATTTATATGTATACAACATATACAACAAAAATATCTAGATACATTGAAAATAGACTCATAGTCTAGAGGTAGCACACAAACACTACATACCAACCCTATAAACTCAACTCAAAGATTTAATGAAGCATTAATCTGGGAGAATTCACTCTTGATTCTGATAGAACTGGTGACATCATTCTAAGAGTTACTTATCATCCGGGTTTGCTATGGAAAATTTACACTGATATCTCTGAAGAAACTTATGACACACCAAAACATATGATAATCATATCCAAGTCCATGTGGTGATACCAAAAACACAATCAAGAATAACCAGCCAAGTATTGGATTTTTTTCTCACGTAGTGTTTTTCATGTCGATATTGATAAATCCAATTGGATCCATGTCCTCGGTATCCCTCTCCCCTTCCAGAATTTTTCATTTCTCAAGGCTATTATGGACTCCCTTAGAGGCTTTCTCTATGTGGATGACTTCACTATCATTGGAGAGGATATCTATGTTACTGGATCTGTGTTGATCTCGACCTATCTTCTCCTTCCCTAGATAGGATTCCCCTAAAGGGTCACAGATCATTCGAGTGTCACTAGAATATTTTTAACCCATGTACCCTTGGATTTTCCTTGGTGCCTTCTCCAGGGGAACTCTGAGCATGCGTGTAGGATACATACACATGTAGTTCGTTGACATGCTTCTAGAGATGCTTCGGTAAGTGTTTATTTCCAATTTTTGGATGGAGGTGGAGAGTCATCGATGGATTTTATTGTTCCACTAGAAGGTCCCATCCTTTACGAATCACTTAATCCTATATGTGGTACCATCCTGGAATGGTACGTTATTGAATCTTCTGACCTAGCACGAGTGGTTTTCTTAAGTGGCCCACATGTTTCCCCCTCATGGTTGTTGATTTTTTTCACCTAAGTGATCACCACCTCCAGATTTTGTCTGATGGAGGGATGTTGGAACCCTTCCTGAAGTTCCCTGATATGAATCCCCTAGTATTACCCTCCCCCATTGTCGACCTGATTCCCAATGCTATTGACCTACTCATGGGTGGTGGTCATGGGGGATCATCTTCCCCCCCAACAGGCGGGGGGTCGCTATCAAGGAGGGGGGAGGGTATCTGGAGTGGTGACCTGGATCCTTACTCGACATGGGTGAAGGGTCAACCTTCTGTGTTCATGTACCTTCCTTATAGAGAATGATTAAAAATTATTAATGTTAATTCTCACAAGTCCTTGCCATCTTCTGATCCTCGGGACTTGTGCGTGGGTGTATGCACATGATCAAAATCAAAGAAAAACCTATGTTGGAATCAGGAGTTCTCTACATCCCCCAAAAGGGGACCAAGGTGTTGGGGGCCAAATATGGGCATTACCAGTTTTAATATTACCTTTAATTATATGGATTTCTTGTTTCCTCAAAGCACGGATGAAAACTGACTTCCTAGAATTGGATATCATGAAGAACAATCCTTATATTTTTGTTTTTCTATATGATACATAAGTTCCTCCTAAACTCAATAAGTTTAATCATAAAATATGGATAGATGCATCCATTAATGAAGACCCATCCAATCATTATATCTGGACCTTTTAGAGAGGGGATGCCTTGGTGGAGCTGATCCAAGCCGGTGACCAGTTCATCACCAAGAGGGTGAAGATGGGTATGAAAACCCTTTAAATGAATTATGTTTATCGAAACTATGATAGCCAAAGGGGGTAATTCTTGTGTTTAGAGCTTAGTGATTTTGGACCTAGAGATATTACATGGATAATATGTGGGGACTTCAACATTATGGCTGCCCTGGAGGATAAAAAAGTAAAATTTCTGTTCCCACAAAGGGATAGCTTTGATTTTTCCTAGTTCATGGAAATCAAGGGACTGTTGGATTTGGTGTACATGGGGGATCTCTTTATGTGTTGTAATAACCAAAAGGGGAACATATGTTGTTGGATTCATCTTAGTAATTTCTTTGAAAACATGCACACCATCACCACATTTCCAAATGAAAAGGTTAATCATCTAGTGCGTGGAATTTCAGAAAACTCTCCATTGTTGGTCCATCTGTCTACTAGGCAGGAGTCGCATGAAAGTTTCATGTTCCAAGCCCATTGGTTTCATAACCCAAACATTATATAATCAGAACTCTCTTCTTGGGGGGAACCGGTCTGGGGGAACACCTGGGTGGCTATCCATAACAAGCTTAGGCAATTGAAGTAGGGGCTCCAATCATGTGAATGAAATATTCCTCCTATCAACCAGTATATGGATGCCCTAAAATAGGATATTCAGAAACATTAAGGCTTCTTCAAGGATATTTGGAAGGAACTAGTGTTTAATGATCTTTTGGACAAGAAGATCATGATGGAAAATATGATACTCAGACAAGAATAGAAATATCAGGAGATCTCCAAGATCAAATGGTTACATGTGGGGGATAAGGACACAACGTATTTCCATGTATTTATCTAGGAGAAAAAACATCCCATTAAAAACAATATCAAGTGGGAGGATGGATCTTACATGAGTTATAGAGATGATTTTTGAAACATGGCTATATGATTTTTTAACGATCTATTTGTAGGTCCAAATGTGAGGTTGACAAATGGGTACCCCAAATTTAATGCAGAACATTGGGAAATTATCCCCACTAGTGTATCCTCTCAGGATAATGATATTCGGGATGTGATCCCTGGAGAAGTTGGTATTCATGAAGCTATGATGAACCATAACTCAAAGAGTTCATCAAGGGCTGACAGCTTCTTGGGGTTGTTCTATAGATGTTCATGGGAGGTAGTTAAGGGAGACATTTTTTCACCAATCCATGACTTCTTTCGTAGGGGTTACCTACAATAGTTTTCTAGTGCCATGATCTTTATAATTATTCTGATGGATAAGTACCCCTCCTCTATCTCAATCATTGTAGACTTGTAAGTATGTGAAATTTCTCCTATAAGATCCTTTAAATCACCATAAACAAGAGGTTTTCCATGTGTCTTCCCTAGTAGGTATCTATAGAGAAACATGGTTTTGTGAGGGTGTGACCCATCCACGATGTTATTTCACTAGCGTGGGAAATGTTGGGAGATATGAACTGTAAGACCCATGGATTGAATATGGTAATGAAACTAGAAATGAATAAGTCTTGCGACATGGTTGAATGGGAGTTTATTAACATGTTCCTAACTAACATGGGCCTGTCTCCCAAGGCTGTGGATATTATCTTCAAATGTTTTACCACTTCGTGGATGGTTGTCACCTTCTTGGAGAGAGCGTGTGACTTCTTCAAAGTGGTTCGAGGCCTAGGCCATGGAGGCCCCATCTTCCCGATTATTTTAATTCTTATGCAAGATACTCTCAGCAGCATGATTAAAAAAGGGATCTCAAATGGGAGCATTATGCCTTATAGGAGGAAAAAGAGCATGCATTCCATCTCCAACTTTATGTTCACAGAAGAGACAATCATCTTCTCAAATGTTGGAAAGAAGATTGTGTGTGGAATCAAGAGGTTATTGAAGGAGTAATGAATTTGTAGTAGGAAGTTGATCAACAATTTCTAGAGAAACCTGTATATATACAATAGGTGTGCTCTAAACTGGGACTCCCAACTGAGAAGTAGAGTAGACATGTAGTGAGGTACTTTCCCATTAGAGTACCTCGACACTACTATATATTCAGGCTGCATAGAAATTCAGTATTTTGACTAGGTGGTGAGTAAGATCATAGGGCAGGTTCTCAACTAGAAAAATCACCTCCTACCCTTTGGGGGGAGTATTTTTGTTGTGAATAATGTACTGTCTGTAATCTTGGTGCATGTGTTGGTTGTGAACCATGTGCTGAAATGTGTGATCAATTATATTGACATATTGGTGGGTAGTTTTAGTTGGTATGTACTTTCTGAAGGAAATAGGCATTGGTTATCATGGGAGAGGATGGATCGGCCTATTCAATATGGTGGTATTAATGTGAAATGCTTGAGGAACACCATTGAATTCATGCACATAAAACTATAATAGGAACTGATTAAATAAAGAACTCTATAGATGAGAACAATGGCCCATATCTACAGTGGAAATTCGGATGTTGTTAGCATTCAGGGTTCTCCCCTTTGTTCTTGGATCCCCCCCCCCCCTCATTCCATCTCCCCCCAGTATTCTTGTTTGATTGTGGGAGAATGTAAATTTCTCTTCTTGTTTCAGAAGAGGGAAGGATCTATGATTGGGTATTAAGGGTGTCATTCCAAATCAATTGTTGGACCCCGGGACACCCTGAGAGGGGAGGGGTGAATCAGGGTGTCAACTTTTTCTTATTAAAGTTGTGGATCTGGTTCCCACGTTGGTAGGAACTAGTAAAATTTGTATGATGGATATGATCAGCAATGAAAAATTCATATGCAAAGAGATGAAAAAACTATTTTTACCTGGTTCACCACTAAGGGCTACATCCAAGAAGCATACGCCGACAGGTTGTCGGTCGTACCAAAATCCACTATGCTTCACTAGCTATAGATTACAAATTTTTTGTTATAGTCACTCAGTCCCAGGCTCACTGCCTTTACAAAAGTTTAGGGATAGCTCACTGCGTCCCTCGGGTCACTCCCGTTGACTCCCCCTGGATCACTGTCATTGGTGAAGTCCCAATCAGTTTATAGACGTGAAGGTCTCTTCAATAGATGTGCATTGAAGTTCGTTGTCTCCTGTTCAGCATGAGACTTTGCTTGCATCAGGGTTCAGAGTTGATGCTCTTTTTAGTTAAATCCTTCTTCTTTAGTTCAATGACTGAATGCACTAGATCTCCTTGTCTTTGTTTTCTTGAATCACAATCACTTATGTGATTGCTAAATAAATGATGATCAGCTTACTTGTCATCTTCAGAATCAGTTCACCATGTATGCATGAGATCGTGTATGTATCATTTATATTTCTTCTTCAATATCACTTTGCCCTGAAAGTATCAGGCAATCTTTCAGCTCCTGTGCAGCTACAAAAAGGCGGGCGTGCTTCAAACAATATATCGCTCTCCTTTTCAAGCCCAGTGCGCAAGTCTCAATACGGCACGCAAGTCCTCGGCGCGCAAGTCTAAACTGGCATGCAATTGACACCAAAGCACATGCGCGACGCTTCCTTCCCCAACTAAAAACTTGCGCGTCCCACTTACTTTTTCTCCCAAACCGCCTTGGGCGTGCAGCCAACAACCAGCGCACAACCTCTACTTGCGTGACCCAACTACCACTAGCATGGATCAATCACTTATGCGACAAGAGCTCGAACAATATCTATATCTTGAACTCCGTTGTAAATGAAGAGGGGTCCTCTATTTATAGGAAAACTGGACCCCCTGCGCGACGGTGCGCAAGTCAACTAGTGGTGCGCCAGTATCGGCGTGCAGGTCTCTTCCCCTGCTATTCACTTGCATGACCAACTTCCAAAATTGTGCAAACCTATTTCCTTTTCCAAACATCGATCTTATGATCTGGAAAAACCATAGTTGTGCAAGTTATCATGCTTCAAAGGGATCGGCGCACAAGTCTCTTCTCAGCGCATAAGTCACCTGCGCAACCTCACCAAAACATGCGCGACCCTTATCCCTTTGCCATATTTTGATGATCTGATTTCAAAAAAATATGGTGCGCAAGTTTCCTATCCTCCAAGACCTCGGCGCGCAAGTCCCTTTTCCAAAAACACTTTTCTTTATTTGTCGGTTTTCAGGCCCAAAAATTTGGCAAACACTGGGAAACAGCACCACCTTGTATATACTCTTTTTTCCACCTCTAGATCATCCATTCCTTTGTCAATGTTCCTTGAATAAAACATGGATCATTATCCACCGTCCTTGAACTCGACATGCCACCATGGAATCTCCTTTGTCAACAAATTTGTATGTCGTTTTTTTGCTTTGTCAACAAGCATGATCACCTCAACAACACTTCTTCTTGGTGATCGGTATCCTTCAGCAACTCTTCTGATTTTATCACAAACTCCACTATTGTGATATGTATTGTTTGAAGGCATAGATTTGGAATCATCATCTTCTATTACAATGTGATGTGCATGGCTATCTCATAATTCCAATCCCTGCACGGCCATCTTAGAATTCCACTCATTTTCACATTGTCTTCTTCATCAACCGTCATGATCTACTTCATGCAAACCATATGATTCAATTCGTCAAGAAGTCTCTTGCATGGTTGTCATGCAATCATGAGTAATTGCATGGTCTTCATCAAAAACCCATGGGTCTCATGCAATAATGACGAATTGTATGGTCTTCATCAAAACACATGGTTCTCATAAAATAAGGAGGAATTGCATGGTCTTCACCCAAAAACCCCATTCTTCTTTAATCATCCTAAGATGGATTACACCTCACATTCTTCATTGTTGTAAACAATGTATCACCTTTGACACATGTTCTTTGAACTTATGATCAGTACAACAATAGTCTCTCACATTCTTCATTCTTGTAAACAATGTATCACTTTTGACACATGTTCTTTGAACTTATGATCAGTATAACAATCGTCTGAATTATCATTCCTCCACTTCATCCGATTACTTCTTGATCTCCTTCATTTTGATCTTCATTGAAAATTATTGTCAACAAATAAAACCTTATACACATATTGGTTCCAACATCAATATCCTTCAAGGAGGTGATCGTGCATAATATCTTCATCAGTGAAATTATGTACAAGAGACAATAAGAAATATTTGAATTGATTACTATTAATTCGGAGTCACCCATATGTGTGATTACCCCGTCTGATGCAGGGAACATTTCCCTCATGGAATTCAATAGTATATCAACACCTCTGGTGCCTCCTGACAGATGGAATGAAACTGTGTGGTGTAAATGTATTCCATCCATGTATAATTTCCTTCCCTGGTTCATTCAGTATCATTCATTACAAACTGATGACAACATTAAAAAAGTGGGGATTAGTCTCACATCATGATGCCCCTCCTATAAAGAAAACTGAAAAGTGAGCATGGATCACAACTTATTTGACGGAGAATGGGACAAAGATGTGTGGAGTTTAATTGGTACCTTCATAGCTCTCTCATCCACTGCCCTTTGTGATGCTTCATTCTTGGAGAAATGGTTTTAGGGGGGCGACTGTTTCAGGCCAAGAAAGATTGGATCGAGTGGTTATTCATAGTATAGGTTTCTTGTATCTATGAAAATATTGAAACTAAAATTGATATGATGGGTCCCTATCCACTAGTATGTGCACTATTATGAGAATAATGATCTTTCTTGTTGACATGGTTACTCTTTTTTGGAACTGGAGGGATCCCCTTCTCTACGTCCTCTTCCATCCAGACTGTCCATAGCTTGACCTTCTAATCCTAGGAAATAAGGACATTGGATTCAATGGATACCCCCAAAAAATGGACTCAAACTGAATACTGATGGTTCCTTTAATATGGGATTCATGCGTGGAGGAGAGGGGGATTAGAATTTTGGGGGAAGCATCCTCCTAGAATTCACAACGTATTATGGTATTGGCACAATGATTCCAGAAAAAGAGAATAATGTTCATACTGTCCTCAATCCTTGTGACCACAAGAGCATGGTACTTAATCATGTGGAAACCAAAAAAATTATTTTAAATGACTCCCAAAAAGGAAGGGGTTCCACCGTATGTTCGATTACATATATGATCATAAAATAAAAGTCCCTTCTCAAGAGGATCTTCTAGGTCACCGACACTTGGTGGGGGAAAATAAGGTATAAAATCACCCGGATTCTCTGGCTGAACATGGGTCCTTTTTCACTTGTCTCCCTAACATTACTTTTCAGAAACTATAAGGGGTTAATGTGATTCAGGGGGATTCCCTTGATCTTCACAACCTTGAGCATCCCTAGGTTGGGACTTTCACTGATCCATTGTCTCCCTTTTTTCCCACTTACTGATTGTACCTATTCCTTGAATAAGATTAAATATGATTATGATTATGTCCTAATGAAGGTATCATAGTACTATGAGTATTATATGATTCATACCAACCTTTAGGGAAACAAAAAAGTGAAAGAACCCTAAAAACTATTCAGAGATACAAGGGAAAATAGAATCAATCCTTATATAAATAGGCACACATCGTGTAGTAGGCTCACACTCCATGTCCCTAAACCCTGGGAAATACCCATATATAACAACCTATATCATTAAAAAATGTTTCATGTAGAATATGGGTACACATGATGTAGAAGGATTCACACATCGTGTCCATCCATATGGGGTCTGCTCGTGTGCTCTGCGCATGTGCTAGTACATTGAGTCATCTTGTGTATTCTTACCCTTGTAATAGTGCATGGAGTAGTCAATATAACTTGTTTAGGCGATTTCATGTGGGGGATTACATTCCAGGTATGAAACTTGTGTACTCCACCCCATGTATGTGTACTTCCCTTTCACACACCGAGTGGTCCAACGATGGACACAAACTATCTATACCGGACTATATGCCTTGTGTTCTGGATTTTCTAGGATGTCGTGTTCTTTCTCCATGCTCTCCAACCGATCTTCCAGATCTTATATCAGCGGTCCGTTCACCTTGAAACTCGAGATTCATTGTCGTTTCACAACCCTCACACCGAATGTATGTTTTTTTGTCCTTAAATTTGCTCAGAAATATGATTTAATTTAACCCATAGTATCTTTCCTAAAGAAAAGATTCCCCAAACTAATACTATTCAATCAGCGCGATCACTATTGCACCACTTTTGAGTCATCCCGATACCGGATCTCCAATTCTAGAATATTTTTCCTAGAAACTATGGTGAAATGATCAATCATTCAAAAGTGGGAGGAAGAATGAAGAACACACACCATGAATGTAAGAAATTAGGGCAGAACAAAGCATAAAGAATGATCTAAAAGAATGAACCTAATTCGTTTTTCGTTCCGACCTTGATCCATTCCCATAATAATGATAAAAAAATCAATCAATCAATATCTAGGAACAAATCCCGATAAACCATGGAAATATCATCTCATACAACTTATATGATTGATTTATCGGCTAATATATTCATGGATTTGTAAGTGTTCATTGTAGGAATCAAGAATGGTATATAAGAGTCCTAATAACACACCCTAACTGGATTTTTGATCTCTCGCTGAAAAAGTTAGATCACCGTGTCATTTCCATTGGAGAGATCCATCTAGATCGGTGTTTTTCAATCATCTATCCAAGGTCTCAACATTGTTCTCTGGAGAGGATTCCCAAAATTTCTTTATAATTGTCATCTAGTGTCTCCATGGTTACGTGGCTAACCTTTGGATCTTTGTATATTTATCTATATAAATATCCCCAAATCACTACATAAAAAATGTAATAAAATATTTTATTCAATTATTTTATTCATTTCCCCACACATGATTATTTGTTCACAACTGACCTACACTGACCAATGGCAGGTTGTGTATAGGGTTAAACCATTATTCTGAACTCAATGGTGCCCTCAAATTTCTGATCGAAGCACCCATTTATGCATGATTTAACTTTTTTAGGAAATTCTTACACACATGCTATTTAATATTTAAATGCTTTTTAAATTTTTTTTTTTTGCATACCAGGCCTCTAAATCACACAACATCTCATCCCCTGGTTTAATACATAATCCATATTGTATTTAAATATAATACATGAAGAATATGATACATTACATTGACTATGGATAACTTGGTACATGAAAATGGGTCATACTACGCTCCTGGTTTTACACTTTAGGAAGATATGATTTCGTAAATTTAAAATCTCATTACGAACCATTATTAAGGGAATGAAAATTCTAATTAGAATATATGTTTGGAAACAAATCATGTATAAACTATATTTAATCATTGTAAATCACAAGTTAGGCTATAATTTTCTTTTATAAGTTTATATTTTTATGTTCATTGTTTCCTTTTATTATAATTATTATTTATTCCAGCCCCCTAATTGAACTTTATTTTTTTGTTTAATAGATTAAAATAGAATACATCATTCCACCAATCAATGTGATTGGAAATTTGATTATTTCCCTAGTGATATTCAAAATATGACAGTAATGGGTGCTCGAAACATCAAAAGAGTACTTGATCAATCGGGTCACGTAATGATTAATAACGTGAACATATTAAACACCCTCATTATCCTAAGAGAGATAATGTTTCCATAAAATCCTTCATACAGAAAAGGACTTCACTGTTTTGTGAATCTATTACTCCCCTCCCCACAGAACAATGGATTAACTCCATTGACAAGATATTTCACATCTTCTAGTACTCTGAAGAAGAGATAGTTGTGCTATAAATTTATCATTTTGATGGGGAAGCTGATTAGTGGTGGAAACTAATCAATAAAAAAAAGTACAAGGAGGAAATTGAAACCATCGAATATGAAAACTTCAAAAAATTCTTTTCAATAAACATTCTCCAAGAACCCTCTATTATAATATTGAATGGGAGTTCCATGGATTGAATAAAAATGAATAATTTCCTATCAGGGTGTACCAGGAAAACCTTAAATGGATTTCATGATATGCCTCTGGTTTTGTCATGAACACAAAAAATCAAGGTAGATCAATTCATTAGTGGGATAAATCCAAGTCTATGAAGATCATTGGAAATTCTTGACATTGATAGTTATAAAGAGATTTTTTATTATGCACTTAAGTTGAAATGGGGATCAGAGACTCTCAATGGTCTCATAGACCTAGTGAAAAAAAGTTGAAAATGGAGTCTAATATGGGTGGATCATCATATAAATACCATGATAGAGAGAAGGCATAATATTCTGTGTGTCAAAATTATAGGATGAAGCATCATGAGATCATTCTAAAGGGAACTATGAAATTTTTAATAAGGGGACGAATGTGGCATCTGGATAAGAACAACTGAAGGGATATAAAGAATCCCACTAATATATAAGAATAAGGGAAGGATCATATCAACACTCAACCTACAGTTCTGTGTCAAAACTGCAAGGTACATGAGAATTATGAAAATCATTTCCCAAATCCAAGGGTGGATGCAGGTAATCAACCAAAATAACCTCCAAAGTATAAAGGAAGGTCATATTTGATCACAAATATTGAATTTATCCCAAAAATGATTTGTTTATTGGTATGCTAATTATTCATTCAAAAATATTGAATGTAATATTTCTTTCTATTTCTACACATTCCTTCATATCATTTATATTTATTATAACTATTCAAACACCACCTCATAATTTAGAGGTTGATTTATCTGTGAGAACAAAAAATAGGGAAATTATTGTATTAAAAAATTATGAAATATCTTCTCTCAGTGTTTGTGGACTTCACCTCCTAGAAAATATATTCATAATACATATGGTGGAGTTTAAGGCTATTTTTATCATGGGTTATCTATCATTAAATTAATTTAATATAAATTATTGGGAAACGTAGATAACACTTCACATCCTGAAGCATCCTCCAATTCTATACATGTGAAAATAGGATGATGAATCTACTTCAAAATCATTTTCTAAAGTCTAGATATAAATCACTTTAAGGAATCATGTCTAACTCTAATGATTAAGATAAAGGATTGAATCAGAGTCGAAGACATGCCCATTGTGAGGGACTAAAATTATGTGTTCCCCAAAGAATTTTTTGGTCATCCTCCTGGTCAAGAGGTTTAGTTCTCAATTGAATTTATTCCTAGATCTTTTTCATTAACATAGACACCTTATAAAATGGCCATTGATGAGTAGGAAGAAATAAAGAATTAGTTAAAGGAGAATCTATACAAGGGTTTTATATGCCCCAGTGCTTGGGGTACACCAATCCTCGTTGTCAATAAGAATGATGAATCAATGATCCTCTGCATTTATTATCATGTGGTCAATAAAATCATGAAAAAGAACATGTAATGACCCTAAATTTTATATATAGATTTTCTACCTTCATATTATACTATTTTATAGTATAATCCACATAAAATACCTTATATACCATTATAAAATTTTATTAAAGAGAAATTAAGATGTATTTTTAGAAGTTAAGGAACCTATACCAATGAAATAATAAAATGACCTTAGGAAAATTTATATGAACCTTATAAATAGTAAACTGGATAACTAAATAGTAACCACAAAAATTAAATTATATATAAAATTTAAGAATCTTATAAGTGAAGATGTGATATAATTATATCATAGTATATGTAAGTAAATATTTTAAAATTATTAATTATGTGATGGTATTTTTATAAGTCATTAATATTTTTTACATTTTTATAATTATTTTATTAATTTAAAATAAATATTATTTTCATGAAATGTATTCATAATTTAATATTTTTATGACTTATGGTTCTAATTTAATTTTATGAGGCCTAAATTTTTATTCAAAGTGTCATAAAATAAGTTATAATTTTAAAATATATATTCTCCAAGTAAATGAATATTTTAATTAAAAAATTACTCATATTTGGAAAATAATTTTCATAAAATGGAGTTCTTTTTTTTATTATATACATCATACAATTTTTAGGGTGAATTTCTTGTATTTTTCTAAAATACATGAATTTTTTATGAATAGTAAAATATGATAATTTAAATAAAAGCTGAATACATGAATTATGGAGTCATAGATTATGTAACAAAGATATATGCCAAAAATATCGAAACCCCTTTCATTATTTGAATATATATTGTGATAATTCTCAATCTATTCATAGTCTTGAGCTGAAATAACAAACTAATGAATACAATATTGACATAACACCTCTCTCCTCCACTATAAATACCACCTCTCACCCACTATTCTCCTCACACTTCTAAATATTTTTAAAGTGCATAATTTTTTCCAAAAACTCTTCCTTAGATCCTCCCTAACTTTCATGAGCTCATAGTCACATCTAAATTCCAAAACCCTTTCCCTAAGGAGGTTCTCCAGGAGGAGATATTTAAGAGTTAAAATACTCTACCTTTTTCTTTTAAATTCCATTTTGATTTATTTTCTATTCTTATTTTATCCTAACATACCATAATCCAAATAGAATTATAACTCTATTATCATTCATATAATTTAATTTTTTTTAATGGAATCAAACCAATTAAAATCGTCCCCCCTCTTTTTTTCTAAAAATGAAATTGTTGCCCGTGATGTGTCAATTTAATGACATCATGGGAAATGAACATTCATTTTACTTTAACTCCTTCAAGGATTCTAATAAAAAATTAAATGGATGAAAAATAGATTTTAAATTATAGTTTATAACAAAATTTATTTCCATTAACTATAATATATACATAATACGAAATGATAAAACAAAACAATTTCTTTGTGATCCAAAAAACACGGCAAAATTAACCTAAAACGATTATCATTAACTTTTATCCAATGAATAATAGTCATTTTATATAACAAAAATTGTTTTATGATATTTTAAATTTTTTTAGGATCAATAATAACATATAATAACAATTCTGGATTTTCATCCTCATTTAAAATGAACTTCTATTCTTGAATGAAAGTGAACCGATCTTGAAAACCATGAAAATGAATGTTCTCGAATGATGAAATTAAACACTATAACTCTTACAAAGACCCATTAAAGAACATAATATATCCATAATGAATCATATTTATGTATAAATGGTTCTTGATTTTCTAATTAAGGAATATAATGTGATTATACAAGATATTAACGTGAAGGATGTTTTCGGAAAAAATGTAAGGGGATTGGTCAAACCCGACTCTCTTTCTTTGGGTTTTCCCTATTCACAAAATATTTAGTATGATTATTCATTAAAAATCATTTAATCATTATTTGTTCAATTTTTATGGCATATAAATTTTTTTCTACTATATTTATTGATAAGCACAATGTTTTCCAAAAGAACTCATCATTCAAAAAAAGAACACACCTTTTACTTCTCAAAATAGTTTCATTCACTCAAGGTTGATGATTCTTATATCATGTATGTTATTCCTTATTTCATTTTGAAACCCAAATAATGTAGATTTACCATTTATGAAATTAAAACCATTCCTTTCTGTGGGATATTTTATGTCTAATATTAATATATGATCTATGTGTCATGCATGATAATGTAAATGTTATGATGTGACAGGTGTGCCTGGTATTATATAGCTCAAAGTATATGATAAGATGTAACAGGTACACCCATAATTGTATACAGCTCCAATGAATTGGGTTATGTAAAGAACCTCATGAGTAAAGTGAAATATGCAAGAATATGATGTCATCTTTTCTCACAATTATGTGTGGTAGTTAACCACTAAGACATGATGTTTCATTTTTATGTATTCCACATTTCTCTCCTTTATCTAATGTTTCCTCTAATTATCATGATAATGATGTTATGATTATTCTTGGTCCATGTTATATTGTTTCATGTTCTTATCTATCCTTTTTCTGGGATTTTATCTCAAACCATTTTTTGTATTTCCTCACGTGACTACGTATACTAAGGAGAACACAAGGGATAATAAGAATATAGGGAAGAAAGAATTAAATAAATGATTATGTTTTATGTTTTGAAAGTTATGTATGGTCCCATTTTGATGAAGAAACTAAACATTTGGATTCCCATTGGGTGACGTTTATATGTTGTTAAAATGAGTTGATAGTAATGTAAGAAAACTCAAGGTCTCTCTAGTAGTCATAAGAGTATGGATTAGTTAATTTAGAAATTATGATTAGATAATATTAGTGAAAACCCTTAGTATGAGACTATGTATAAGTGAGCACCCAAGAAGATTTCTTTTTATTAAATTTTAAACATAGGTATCCTATAATACATTATATTAGTGTTAATTGTACAAAGGATTAAATTATTTATTCATGACTGGATGAATTATATTTTTTTTAAACATTTTATGTTTTATAAAATAGTGGGAACCATGGGTATCCAGCCCGATAACCCATTTGAGGGATATTGCATCAATTGCCCGAATCACTTCCCTAATGCCTTGGGTGGTGTAGTTCAAAATTTCATGGAGATGCTTACCCATATGTCTCAGGTTAAAAACAATAACCTAGTTAATGATGAACTTCCTCCTTCACCAAAAAGGGAGAAACTATATATTAATTCCTTTATTCAGCAATGACCATCAAAATTTAGTGGATATTCTGATCCACTAGTTTCCGAATAGTTGGTTAACTGAATAGAGATGATGTTTTCTATACTTCAATATTCTATTATGGAGAAGGTGGTTGTTTCCACTTATCTTCTAGATGGAGAGTCCGACCAATGGGGGGATTTGATTAAAAAACTATGTTGAGGGATGAAATTGAAGAGATGGAGTGGGAATAATTTATGATAATGTTTCATAACAAGTATTTCTCTTGAACTCTTTGAAAAAATTGGAGATATAATTCATAGAGCTAAAGAAAATGTACTGAGAATCTATCATGACCTACAACGAAAATTTCACAAGGTTTGCAAGGTATGATTTGGAGTATGTTATAAAAATGATAGAAAAAATGATAGATTCTTTAGTTGATTAAAACCACACCTTTTAAAGGCTCTTACAATTTGAGACTTTATTAGTTATGATGAAGTAGTTCAATATTCTATAAATGTGGAGATGGTGTTTTGAGAATGGTCCCATGGATATGGTGATAAGAAATAAAAGATAGAGATTCATGTCGGGAGATCTGATGAGAAACGTGGAAAGAAATTTCAACCACCTACATGTCAAAAATGTGGGAAAAGTGTCTTGGTAACTACCACAAAGGTACTGGGAATTGCATAAAGTGTGGAAGATAAGGCAAAAAATCTCATGAATGTTGAAAATACAAGAGAAGGAAAGGGAACGTGGTTGAGGAAAGGAGAGCACCACCTATGGTCCAATGATACCACTGTAGGAAGTAGGGTCAATGTGCAAGCTACTACACTAAATATCAAGTCCTCGGTGGTAATCATTGTCATTATCCTCTAGAGCCAAATGATCAAGGGAAGGGTTATTCCATCACATCAGCTGATGTATAGAATGAAAATGAAGTCATATAAGGTACAAATCCTATTCATTCAATAATGGAAAAAGTCTTTTTATTCTAGTTATACGCCTTCCGGTATATCATTCTTGTTTTCTAGAAATATTAAATCAAAGACCTGAAACCCTTAAGTAGAGAAATATATAAAAAAATCAAGTGGTACAATAATTTAAACCCAAGTGTTGGACTCTTCTCCTATTAGAGTATGTGGAAATATTATTCCAGTGAATCTCCTGATACATCCTTTGGTGGAATTTGATTACATAATGGGAATGGATTGGATATCATTATATAGAGCATAAATAAACTATCAGGAATTGGAATTATATTTTCTTTTCTGAACCACCTCATGCCCCACTACAAAATTAAAGGAAGATGATAAATCTATTTTAGAAAATCCTTCAATGGTGTGGGTGTTGAATCCTTATAAAGAAGAATACCTCACTCAAATTAATTAGTCAAAGAAAGTTATCCACCACTGTGAAATTCCCATCGTAATGGAATACAATGATGTTTTCCTTGAAGAGTTACATGTACTACCACCTGATTATGAGTTAGATTTCTCAATAGAACTCACACCCAGAGCTAGTACCATCTGAATGTGTCCCAATTGGATGGGTCCTATAACACTTGAGGAGATAAAGAAGTAGTTATAAGATCATTTTTAAAAAGTGTTTATATTCCATAGTGTTTCACCTTGGTGTGTGCCAGTGCTCTTTGAAAAAAATAGGGATGGGTCAATGAAGTAATGTATGAATTATCGGGAACTCAACAAGATCAAAATAATGAATAATTGTACTCTTCCATGGATTGATGACTTTCTCGATCAGTAGTGAAGATATTAATACTTCTAAAAGGTGTATCTTCATTATAGATATCATCAGAGTAAGGTGAAGAATGAATATATTCATAAGAAAATGTTCCATATAATATGTGGGCTCTATGAGTTTCTAGGGATTCCCTTAAAACTTATTAATTCCCCTTAAATCATTACTGATTTTATGATTAGAGTCTTTACACATCACCTTGAATTTATTTGTAGTGTTTATTGATGATATTCTCAAATAATCTATGATAAAGAGGAACATGAAGAATATCTATGAATCATGTTGGGATCATTATGGAAGGATAATTTGTATGGAAAGTTTAGAAAGTGTGACTTTTGGATGAAACAAGTCACATTATTGTGACATGTGATCTTAAGTGATGGAATTTCGTTGGACCCTTCAGAAACAAAGGAAATTATGGATGCCCAGGACCCTTTAGTTTCACATAAATACATAGTTTTCTTGGTTCGTCTAGTACTATCGACATTTTGTATGAAATTTATCTTGATTTTAAATCCCACTAACTATGTTAATAATGAAAGGGGTATAGTATTTATAGAAGTAATAATGTGAAGAAAGCTTCAAGGTGATAAAGAAAAGGTTGATTACTATACTTGGACTCGCATTACTAAAATTTAGGGAAAGTATTATGATACAAATTGATGCATCAAAGAAAGGTTTTGGTTGTGTACTCATTATAAATAATAATGTAATCTTATATATGTCACAAAAGTTTAAGATCCATGAGCCGAACAACCCAACGCATGATCGAGAGATGACCGCTATGATTTTTACGTTGAAAATATGGTGTCACTACCACTATAGTGATAAGTGAGACATATATACCAATCACAAGAGACTAAAGTATATATTCACACCATATGAGATCATAATTTTTCAAATCAGATGGTTAGAGATATTCAAAGACTAATATTCCTCTATTCACTATCACACTAAAAAGGCCAACAAGGTAGCTATTTCTCTAACAAGAAACGAACCTAACACTATATACATGTTGTGGATTGCGAAACACCCAATATTTATAGACATTCAAAGTGTGGATTTTCAAATCATAGGATAAGGGAATACATCCTAACTTTTTCAAATTATTTACCAAACATCTATCTAAGAGAATATTAAAGTTGAAAAATGGATGATTTTGAATTGAAAAACATAGTGAATGCAGTAAAAGAATGGAAGCTGCAATAGTTCCATATCAAAAATGATGGTGTTATTTGGTTTGGAATGAATCTTTGTGTTTATTAATCACCTTGGATAATGAAGGATCTTTTTGAAAAATGAAAATATCTCATCATTATCTATCTGTCATAGGAGTACCAATATGTACAATGATCTCTGATAACACATCTGGTGGGATAACATGGAAAAGGTGATTGAAGAGTATATCTGAAGGTTCTTGATTTGTCAGTATGTTAATTAATATTTAAAAAAGAACCAAAGGATGATTAAAACATTGCCTTTACCCATGAGGAAATTGGATAATTTCACTATGGACTTTGTCACTGGTCTCACGAAGACATCCAAAAATAATAATTTGATATGGGTTGTGGAGGACGACTAACCCAGACTACACAATTTCTAATTATTCAAGAATATATCTCAATTTAATAACTTAATAATATATATGATAATGAATTGGTGAGACTATACGGGGTTCCACTGTCAGTTGTCTCTAGTAATGATCACAGGTTCACATGTAAATTCTAGAGGATTCTTCAAAACACTTTGAGTACTAAATTAAATATCAACAATGCCTATCACCCCCAAAATAATAGGAAATCTAAAAGGACTATTCAAACTCTCGAAGATATGATAAAATATAACTCATTAATATTCAAAGGTGTATGGGATCAGCATCATTCATTGGTTGAGTTCTCATAAAAAAATAGCTTCCACTCTAGTATTCAGATGGATCCATATGAAGCTATATATGGAAAGAGATAAAGAACTCCAACCATATTTGATGATGTTTTTGAAAGAAAGCTACGTGGACCTGATCCTGTGTAAGAGATGACATAAAAGTTCCAGACCATCCAGAAACATATCAAAGATTCTCAGAGTCAGAAAACAAGATATGATGACAACTGTCAAAGGGACTTGGTGTTTGATTCTAGTGATAAAGTATTCCTTCGAATATCACCATGGAAAGGAGTCATGTGGTTTGGAAGGAAAGGTAAGATAAACCCAAGGTGCATTGTCCCCTTTGAGATCCTTGGTCATTTAGGATTTGTGGCCTATCGACATTCACTTCCATAGAATATGGCTCATGTTCATGATGTTTTCTGCATATCACTCCTAAGTTAGTATATACCAGATTCCTCACATGTACTAAACACAAACATGGTATAAGTAGAAGATTATATCTCATAAGAGGATAAGATAGTATTGATTATGGACAGGATAGATAATGTTTTACTCTATAAGACAACCCACCTTGTCCAAGATTTTTAGAACAACCATAAGCCTGAAGAAAAAATGTGGGAACTTGAGGAGGAGATCAATGAAAATTAACCTCATGTGTTTATGTAAAATAAAATAGCATGGTCGAATTTTCAAAAGGGGGGAAGAGTGTAATGACCCAAACTTTTAATAATATAATTTCTCCCTTCTTATAGTAATTTTATATAGCATAGACCCAAAAAATCCCTTAGAGACTCTGATAAAAGTATTTTAAAAGAATAACTAATGAAATAAGATGTATTTCTAGAAGTTAAAGAACCTATACCAATGAAATAGTAACTTGAACTTATGAATATTAAGATGCCCTTTATGAATAGTTATCCAGTCAACCAAAGAGAAACCTTACCCATTAATTTATTAATAAATTTATGCATATTATAACTGAAAATATGATATAATTATATCATAATATATATATGTTAATATTTTAATGAAATTTAATGAAGTGTTTGTATTTTTATAAGTAATAAATATTTAAATACATTTTTATAATTAGATTATTAATTTAAAAGAAAATTTATTTTCATGAATTGTATATATAAATTAATATTTTTATTTCTCATGGTTTTAAGATAATTTTATGAGACCATAAAGAATTTTTAAAAGTGTTATAAAATAATTTATAATTTTTAAATGATAATTTTGAAAGTAAATAATGATTATAATTGAAATTTAAATTACTCATATTTAGAAAATTGTTTCCATAAAATAGAGTTCATTTTTTAATTCTATCCATCAGAAAATGGTTAGGGTGAATTCTTTGAATTTTTCAAAAATACGTGAATTTTTATGAATAGTAAAATATGATAATTTACAATAAAAGATAAATACATGAATTATGCAGTCATAGATAATTTAAGGATGATATAAGTGCAAAATATGGAACAATCATTCGTTATTTTAATATATTTTGAGATAATTCTCAAACTATTCATATTCATTTCCCAAAATAATAAAAAATGAATATAATATTGGGAAACACCCCTCTCCACCACTATTAATACCTCCCTCACCCCCTCTTCACCTCACACATCTCAAGATTTCATCCTTTCCTAAGTTCTACTTAATACTATTACTTATCCCCTAATTCACATCCACGAGCTTGTGGTCTCATTAAAATACCAAAACCCTTTCCCTAGGGAGATTCTCAATGAGGTGATATTTATGAGGTAAAATATTATTCCTTTTTCATATAAATTACATTCCAATTTCATTTATATTTTTATTTTCTATTCACCCCCCTCATATTAATGTAATGATTACTCCATAACCTTTAATATTTTATAATTACATCATATTAATGAAATCAATATCACTAAAATCCTCCCCCTATCTATTAATTTTCTAAAAATTAAATTGTCATTATTGATGTTTCAATTTACTAATATCATGGGTGATGAAATTTAATTTTCCTTTAACACCTTGAAGGATGTTAATAAAACCATTAATTTGATAAAAACAGATTTTAATATATATTTTATTACCATCTTTATGTTCTATAAATATCCTATTTTCATAATAATAAACGATAAAACAAAATGAGTTCATTGTGATAAGAACCCGCCAAAATTAAACAACCCAATCATCATTAACTTTTAACTAATGAATCATCCTCATGGTGTAATTACCTGACCACAATTACCCAATTTCATTGAATTATTACATAACAATGGCATGTTATAAGAAATCATGTCCCGAAAGACCGATCAGTTTTGTACCCTTAGAAGTACTAGATACATAATTAACTTTTACATTACATTATGAAATAAAAAAACATTGTGTCACCTTTTAACACTCTTATATCCCTTATCCTATCCCTATAGTTTAATCATAATATACTTATTTACATCCAGGGAAAAATAAAAAATAAGAAAGGGGTGAGCATAGATGCTCATTAAGGATAACAACATAGAGAAAAATATCATAAATTTGCATAAACATTTAATGCAATGTATAAGTCTAAAACACAAACCATTTAAACTAAACTTCCGAATAATATGGAAAAGATAAATTAAATAATATCATTTAAATATTAACAAGGATATTATACTAGTCTAATAATCACATGTAATTTTAATTTCCAATTACATAATGATGGATTGCATAATTTCAGAAATCATAACCACATAGTCAAGGCATTGATCAAAGACATCAAATAAGATTTTGTCAATGACTTATTCCAATACACTAGTTTGTCTCATGAGATCTACTAATGCATCGTGGATCTATAGCGGGCCCCACTCGTCACTTACTAAGTCCAATGCATTCTTCATATGAAAAGGTTGAAACATACCATAAACTTTCATATTAAAACATCCATATGAAATGTCAATACATTATAAATAAACTGTGAATTGTATAAAAGTAACACATCCACAGTCAAAAAAATCACAAAACCATCAGTACAATATGGAAGATTTTATCATAATAAATCAACTTCAAACAAGTGTAAAATCTATCCAAGGATGTTGACATAGATGAAATCAAAACTATTTGTGAGAAAATAAATTCCTATTTTGAAATAATTTAAACTTCACATAATTATAAACGAAAACATTTATTTTGAAAATATGCTTATATTCTTGTAAGGGATGCTTCTAAGGTATTGTAATGGCAGAAAATATCTGCACCCTCTGTATAAAAAAACATTCTTTCTTTAATTTTGTCGAAATCTCGTAAAGGACCTTGTTTAGAAAAAAAGATTACTTTATAAATATTATATAAAATGTCAAGCATGGGTATAAATGACTTTAACCCATAGATGAAAAAATATTAAAAATGTTTTTAAATACATTTTTATGAAACCAGGATGTAGATGTTAAAGAGGCCCCAGTAAATACTCACATATAAACAACCTCGGATAATGAAGAGATTGTAGAATTAACACCTAACTTGTAATTTTCCTTGATCGACGATAATTTAACCTCATATATAATAGTTAAATCATTTTTATTAAATTATAAAATAACCTCATATATAAATATGATATCATATATGATCTTCTAATATTTATTTGTTAATAATATTTCAGTAGTATCGTTGTTTCAGGTGTTAACTGATCTGTTTTCCTTTATATGATTGGTTACATAAGACATGGTTTTTATGGATTGGATGTATTTTATTCATATACAGAATTATATTGAGTTCTTAAATGTTATTTATTATCATAAATTGAAAATTATTCTTGAATGGTTATGATGTGGATTGAATTTCATCGCATTTGTGGAGACGGTAATTTGTACGTACGCACAAGCGACAATATCATTCTATTGATGGTGAAATAGTATCTAATTGGATGGTATATCATATATACAGAATAATTAACATGTTATATTTATTATTTACATCAATTATACTCATTAATATACCCATCCATATAATGAAGTGTTTGAATGACGAACTACACCACGATGTGGAGTTAGTAAGCCGTACATATGCACGTATGGTGACTTGTCATTCATATGATGGATTTAATAATAAATATGGTTCTAAAATATTTATAATAAACTCAAAGTATGTATAAGTTAGTGGATTTATTAATTTGTTATGGAATAAACAAAGAAAGAGGATGTGGAAGAAGAAAACAACTTTGGAATAGGTGGTGAAATTATTACCTCTTCTTCGGGGGTTTCCTTTTGAGTTGATCAAAAGGGCTCCTTAGGTTTTTTTTATCAATGTAAGGCCTCTAGGTCAAATTGAGGGTAGTTAGTGGATATTTTATAAGGTTATGGCCAAGCTAAATGTCTTTGGTGGTTTGATTTTACAAGAAGGGGAAGTACCCTTTTATAACAGAGGTTATGGTCACTTTAGGAAAAACATGAAATATTATTTTATTATACAATAATATTCAGTTTATAATTTCTTATACAAGATTTATTTGGAGACTAAAGTGATGATGGGTCTAAAAACTCCCAACCAATAGGTTCTAGACGGGTCTATCTCCCCATATTAATCTTATCTTTTAGATTTAACTCTTAGTTAAATAGTTTATCTTTTTCCATGTATTCTTGTATTATTATAATAAATAGTTAACAAACATACTATAAAATTCCAGGATAACCCCAATTTTTCTTTATTGATATATATAAACATATATAATTCATTGGCTGAGCCATATATTTTTACGAATATTATATCTATTAATAATATAGAATTTTTTTAAAAAATTAATTTATATCAATTTTGACACTATTTGGTATTTTGTTTTTGTGAAAGTCATAACAACATTATCACTTAGAAAAAAAATTATTTAATAAACCCTAAAATGTCATATTAAGCTATAAAATTAGTTTAATTCATAAAAATTCCCAATTTACATCTATTTGGATATTTCTAATATCAATTATTTTTATTTTTTATTAATAAAGAAATTATTGCATCATCATTGTGTCTTAAATAAATTTAATTATTTAATGATTAAAAGTATAAATAAAATTATATTACATAGGAAATATTTTTATATTTCTAATGAATATTTTTCGTTGAATTTACCTTATGTGTAATCCTATATTAAAAATGTTTAGTTTTTAAACATTGAATTTAACACTTTTAACTCTTCTTTAAATAAAATAATAATAATTGTCCAAATGTAATCCAAGTGGACCAAAAGGGTCATATTTTATTCCTAAGGTTGATTTTTGTCGAAATAAACTTTTCCAATCGAATTAGGACATGAGTTAGGTTAATTATAATATCATTTTTTCTTTAATTACCCTTTTTACTTTTAATCGAGGTAAATAAAGGTCAAAAGGTACTATTCACCAAAAATTATTTTCATCTTGTTGAACTAAATTTTACATACTAATTTCAACCATATTTTTCAGATTTTTGTAATTTAGTTCACATAAGCGTTAAAATTACGTTTTATGAAAAATTTCAATTATGCCTAGAAGGTGGGTAAAAGATGTTAAAAAATTCAATAAAATTTTATACATCAAATCTTTTTATAAAATGACTCAAATTAATTACATTGAACTAATATATGTATTATATATCTATTTTTACTTTAAATAAATTAAAATAAAAATATTAATTATTCTAATTAATGTCGGTTTTAAAAAATAACGCAGTGTTTTTCACTATTCATAAAAAATTTAATGTTTTCAAAAAAATACAAAAAATTAACCCTAAGATAGTTTTGATATTCCAAATCCAAAAATGAAGTCCATTTTGAAAAATAAAATTTAAAAAATTTTAAAAAATGGGTATTACTATTCATAATAGAATGTTTGATTTGTTATGGTGTGTTAGAACTCAAATTAGCATACATCAAGGCTATTGTATTATTCAAAGAGAAGTGCGCCATGCAAGATTGGGGTGTTAAATTCTTCCATCATTCAAATAATTTCATTATAGAAATTTAGAGAATATTAATGCATAAAAATAATTGTGAGGTTCTTCATCATAACATCGTTGGGTTCCCACATTTCCTCTTCCATCTGATGGTTTCTCCATAGAACATTCGCCAGACGAGTCATCCAGTTTCTCAACACTTGTTCTCTGGTATCATGATATATGATTGGATCTTCGCAATAAGACAAGTATATTTCTAGTTCTATTTCTTTATAGGTGAGTACATGCTTTGCTTCAGGAATGTTTTTTCTCAACAGTGATATGTGGAACACATCAAGAAATTTGGAGAGACTTGGCAGCATTTCTAAATGATAAGATACAACTCTAATTCATTCAAGAATATTGAAAGTTCTGATGTACCTATTAATTAATTTTTCTTTCTTACCGAATCCTATAACACCCTTCCATGAAGATACCTGCAAGAAAACATGATCTCATATTTGAAATTCCAAATACTTTCTTTGGTTATCGTCATATCTCTTCTTCCTCCTTTGACCTTCTTTGATGTGGGTTTGGATAACCTTCACATTTTCCATTGTTTCCCCACAAAGGTTTGGGCATACAAGTTTCCTTTCACCAACATCATCCCAATAATTTGATGTGTGTCATCTCATTATATATAAAGCTTTAATAGTGCCATTTGAATACTTGAATGGAAGATATTGTTATAGGAAAATTATAGCAGAGGTAAATATTGATCCCACATACCTTTAAAGTCAGGTGAGTAAGATCTGAACATGTCTTCTATGGTTTGAATAGTCTGTTCTAATTATCCATCAGTTTCAGGGTTCTAGGAAATTCTCAAACGAAGTTCAGTATCGAAGGAATTTTAAAGAATTTTCCAAAATCTTGATATAAAATGGGTACCACAATCAGAAACAATTGATTGGAGTACTCCATGAAGTCTTACAACTTCATTAATATATAGTTTTTCTAAACGTTCAAGTGGTAAATCTTATCTTATGCCATGAAAATGTTCTGACTTGGTAAGATGATCAACAATGAACCATATTGAATCATTCCTTCTTGGAGTCTTTGGTTGCCCCATGATAAATTCCATCATAATATTATCGCATTTCCACTCAGTTATGGGAAGAGGATTCATGGCTCCTCTAGGATGTTGTCTTCTATCCTTCACCTGTTGACAAACCATACATCTTAACATAGATACCGAAACATCCCCCTTCATGTTGTCCCACCAAAAATGTTCCTTCAAATCTCTATACATATTAGTACTACCATGGTGTATAGAGAAATTGGAGCTATGAGCATCATCCGTCAATTCTCTTTTTAGACCAGGTATGTTAGGAACACAATGTCTCTTCCAAAATTTCAAAATTCCATCTTCATATATATGACAACCCTGCTTTTTATTACAACTTAAACATGATTTATTACATAAAACTTCACTTGATACAACAAAGAAGATCGAGAGGTTTAGTGTCTTTGGGGCTTAGGATCATTACATAAAAACTTTAAACTTGAAATACAACATCCTTATTGAAAACTTCCTTTACATGACCACTACATTCCTTCGTACTTAGCATTGCATGGGATAACCTGAGGACATGCATAAGAAAAGGGTGAGCTATAAAGCCCAGTAAGGGAGTAAACAATGAATAACATGAGGAGTGAAATACATGTTAGGCAATAGGAATATCAATAGAGCATAATAGAAACATGAACATAAAGGCATGATAAAGCATGATAATCATAACATGGAAATGTGGCAACAACGCTTAACATTGAATTAGCATGAGCCAAGGCTCATTGCACATGGAGCATGAGTAAACCCTCATTGCACTTGAAGCACGAGTAAACCCTCGTTGCACTTGAATTAGCATGAGTCAACACTCATTGCACATGACGTATCATGATACTATACTTTACCCAATGCATTGGAGCGCTATCAGGGCGCACCCTTCTTAAACATTTCATTTCATGCATAAGTGTGCCACATGGATCATAAAACATGGATTCATAAAACATAATCATTTATTCCACGATAAAGGAATGTGGAATTCATACATGAAACTTTACAATCAATATGTAAATTTGCATAAAGGTGAATACCCTTGATGGAGAAATGGGCATGGTATTCACTACACAAAGACATTGGCTTAGAAAATCGGTGCGATTTCGGCAGCATAACGGCGTGACATAAGAATTCATAAAAAAAAGTTGATGAGAGAGAAAGGGGTTTCTCATAATATTTACATGTAATGGACAGTAAGGAGGTCATATATATACATGTCCCAACAATTGAAATGGAATTTAGATTCATGATACAAAAGTATTGCTTGAATGTAAAAGAAGAGAGAGAAGTTCCTTTCGGAATTTCGGCATAGTAACGGGTGTACATGGGAGGCATTTAATGAGAGAGAAAGGGTTCTCCCATCATTCAAACAATAAGAGGGCAGTATGGGGGAGGTGCGAAACCATACCCCAACATTCATAATTGAAATAAAAAGGGCAATACAACTTAAAGAAAATTGACAAAAATGAGAAAGGAAGAAAAAACCCTTACTTGGAAGTGTGCTTCCAAAGGCTAGAGAGAGGCTTGTGAGAGGCTTCTTGGGAGCTTGGGGCACCTTGAGAAGATTCTAGAGAGAGTAGGGCAGAGTTTGGATGAACTTCAAGGGCTTTGAGTGAGGAGGAAGTGGGAGCTTGGGTGGGTTTATATAGGAAAGGTGAGAGAATTCTTTATTATTTAGGTTTGGGACCCCTTATATTAAAATAATCCAAACCACAAACCATCCCATGGTATTTGCCCATGGTTTCTGGAAAAGGAAAGAGGAAAACAATATTTTACAAGGCCAAGGTCCGAACTTATTAAAAAATTAGGGTTGCTTATGTGGAGGTGAGTCACTCTCCCATGGAAATTAATTTAAAAAGGCAAAGTGTTGAATAAGTCTTGAGGGCTCCATTAATGCTTTGAAAAGTGAGTCAAACAAACCCAAAACCTCATTATTTTAATGATAAAACACATATTTGCCGAACATAAGGATTATGGTATTTTATTACATCACCAATGGGTCATTATGATGTCATAAAACACATTATATATTTAAATGTTATTTAATTTTTACCCAAAAATTTGACTGTCTCAGAAAATTATGAAAAATTCACCGTTGGATAATTTCGACGTCCTGATTCCAAAAATAATATTTATTTTATCTAAATAATTTTCTAAATATGTGAATTTTTACTTTTAAAATAAAAACCGACATTTATAAAAAAATTCACGGGTTTTGACAGAAATGGCTTTCAAACCTTAATAAAAATTTTAATTGCATTCATAAAATTATAAGATCATTTATATTTAATAAAAATTAATTTAATATTAATAATAATATTTTATTAAAATATTATTTAATTCAAAAATCCTTTAATTTAATAAAATATAATTCTTAATTAAATAATAACTAAAAACACCGTTTGTACTTTAAAAACTAATTACAATGTATCAAAAATAACTAGAAATTATATTCATTATTATATACAAAAATAATGTACATGAACATGGTGCTACTTATTTGTTACATAACCCCTTAAAATAGCCGCATAAGACCTAAGGGTAAGGTTTGCGATGGTGACAGACTCTTGGGGTTCCTCGGATAACATTTCTCGAGTGGTAATCTCTATCAACTTCCATTTTTCCCGTAGACGATCACGTTCGAGCTTGACTTGATGAAGCTCAGCTTGGGCTTGGTCAAGGGCAAAGCCCAAAGACGCCACCTCCTTTCCGAGCTCCGACAAATGGGCTTCGTAAGGGGCAATTCTACTGGATGAGTCCATCGCTTCCTTTGTCTGAGTAGAAAATTGGTTCGTTAAAGCCTTGTATTTAAACTACCCAGATGATCATTGTTCAACGGCCATAAAAGTAACGGTCACAAATCTTAACGTAAAACTAAAGAATTTGACATCTTATAAAAACATTTTTTTTTCATAATGAAACCTTTAACTGGATCAAGAGGGATTTTCCATTAATGAAATTTTGGGTCGTTACAACATCCCCCCCTTAAGAAATTTCGCCCTCGAAATTTTCCTTTTCCCACACTAAAACAAATGTGGGTAACTTAGCTTCATCATATCCTCCGACTCCCAAGTAGCTTCTTCAAACTTGTGGTTTCTCCACAACACCTTGACGAGGGGAATTGTCTTATTTCGTAGAACTTTTTCTCTACGATCCAAGATCTTCACTGGTTTCTCCTCATAAGAAAGATCGTCTTCTAATTGTACCACCTCAGAAGAGAGTACATGTGAAGGGTCTGGTATGTACTTCCTTAAGAGGGATACATGGAAGACATCATGCACCTTGGCCATAGTAGGTGGAAGTGCTAGTCGATAGGCCACAGCCCCAACACGATCAAGAATCTCGAAGGGGCCGATGTACCTTGGACTTAACTTCCCTTTCTTTCCAAACCTCATGACCTTCTTCCACGGAGATATGCGTAAAAACACCATGTCTCCGACTTTAAACTCAAGGTCTCGTCGACGATTATCTGCATAACTCTTCTGTCGACTTTGGGCTGCCTTGATATGCTGCTGAATGGTTTTCACCTTCTCCACCATTTCTTCGACCATTTCTGGTCCAAGCAGCTTACGTTCACCGACCTCATCCCAACATGCCGGTGTTCTACACCTTTTCCCATACAGGGCTTCATATCGTGCCATTTGGATGCTCGAGTGGAAACTATTATTATAAGAGAACTCAACTAGAGGAAGATGTTGATCTCATCCTCATTTAAAGTCCATTGAGCACGCTCTCAACATATCCTCAACTGTTTGGATAGTCCGCTCGGATTGGCCATCAGTTTGAGGATGATAGGCCGTACTAAAGTTCAGTTCAGTATTCAGATCATGTTGAAGACTCTTCCAAAACTTAGAGGTAAATCTTGGATCTCGGTCAGACACAATAGATAGTGGTACTCCATGCAACCGTACCACTTCCCTGATATATATCCGTGCCAGTTGATCCAAAGAGAAATCCTCTCGAATAGCAATGAAGTGTGCAGTCTTTGTAAGACGATCCACAATAACCCAGATTGCATTGTTGCTTTTGGATGTCCTTGGAAGTCCAATGACGAAGTCCATGGTGATGTTCTCCCATTTCCATTCTGGTATGGGCAATGGTTTCATCATCCCCTTAGACTTCTGCCTCTCTGCCTTCACTTGCTGACACACCAGGCACTTTGATGTATATTCAGCGATCTCCTTCTTCATATTATCCCACCAAAAGTTTTCTCGGAGATCTCGATACATCTTTGTGCTCCCTGGGTGAATAGAGAAATTTGAACTATGTGCATCATCCAAAAGTTCCTTCTTCAGCTCCGAACTTGATGGGACACATAGTCTTTTCCCAAACCGCACAATTCCTTCTTCATTAACATTAAACTCTGAGGATTTTCCCTTTTTGATAGCTTCCACTTTTTCTTGGATTCTCGCATCATCCTTTTGAGCATCCTTTAACCTTTCCAAAAGAGATAGTTGAGCAATCATTTGCGAAAGGATTGATGATGTTCCCTTCTTTATGATTCCCACGTCCATCTTCATCAAGTCTAAGAAGATTGGATCCTTCTCAATTCTCATCATTGATAGAATTGCTGGATCCTTTCTACTTAGGGCATCCGCCACCTTGTTCGCCTTCCCAGGGTGGTAATGTATTGAACAGTCATAATCCTTGATGAGCTCTATCCATCTTCTCTGGAGCATATTAAGCTCTTTCTGTGTGAATATATATTTAAGACTTTTGTGGTCAGTATATATCTCACATTTCTCTCCATAGAGATAATGCCGCCAGATTTTCAAGGCAAAGATCACCGCCGCCAACTCCAGATCATGCGTTGGATAGTTTCTCTCATGGATTTTCAACTGCCTTGAGGTATAGGATATCACTTTATCATTCTGCATCAGCACACATCCTAAGCCCTTCTTCGAAGCATCACTGAATACCAAAAAAAGCTCCCCACTTGTGGGTAAAGTGAGCACGGGTGCAGTGATAAGCCTCCTTTTCAACTCCTTGAAGCTTTCTTCGCATTCATCACTCCAAGAAAACTTTACTCCCTTTCGAGTTAGCTTGGTAAGAGGGTTGGACAATCGTGAGAAGTTTCTCACAAATCGTCGATAATATCCAGCTAACCCCAAGAAGCTACGGATATCAGTTACCGATATTGGCCTCGGCCATCCCTCAATTGCATCTGTTTTGGAGGGGTCCACAGATATCCCATTGCTTGTGATGATATGGCCCAAGAATGAGACCTCCTTCAACCAGAACTCACACTTGCTGTAATTGGCATAGAGCTTCTCCTTGCGCAAAGTCTCCAGTACAGTTCTTAAATGCTCCTCATGGTCCTCCTTGGTTTTGGAGTATATTAGAATATCATCTATAAAGACTACCACAAATTTATCTAGGTAATCTCTAAAGACTCTATTCATCAAGTCCATGAATATTGCTGGAGCATTGGTGAGTCCAAAAGGCATTACTATGAATTCATAGTGCCCGTACCTTGTACGAAAAGCAGTCTTGGGGATATCTTCCTTCTTCACCCTTACTTGATAATATCCCGACCGCAAGTCGACCTTGGAGAAGTATTGTGCTCCACGCAGCTGATCAAACAAGTCATCTATTCTTGGGAGAGGATACTTGTTCTTTATCGTGATTTTGTTAAGTTCACGATAATCGATGCAAAGCCGCATCGACCCATCCTTCTTCTTGACGAAGAGGACTGGTGCACCCCATGGTGATGCACTTGGGCGTATAATCCCTTTATCCAGATTCTCCTGTAGTTGTTTCTTCAGTTCTTCAAGCTCAACCACAGCCATTCTATATGGAGTCTTGGATATTGGTAGCGCCCCAGGTATAAGTTCAATTGAGAACTCAACATCTCTTCTTGGAGGAAGACCAGGAAGTTCCTCGGGAAATACTTCAGCGAATTCCCTCACAATAGGCATTTCTTCAAGGGTGGTTTCTTCCTTGGACTCAATCATCTGAGCCAGATATGCGTGCTCATAAGGCAGTAATATCCATGCTTGAGATGATGGAGCTAAAGGAGATTCATCTTCCTTTTGACACTTGTAAAGAATTGGGGGTCGATTCTCCATATGGAGTGTGATTTCCCTCTCCCGACAATTTATGTTGGCTCTATATAAGGAAAGCCAATCCATGCCAAGAATTGCATCAAATTCCACCAAAGGGAGTATGACGAGGTTTGCCGGGAAATTCAATCCATAGATTATAACATGGGAGGACTTATACTCATGGGATGCAATGATTTCCCCATTTGCCGTACTCACCGACATCTTTACTTCCATGATTTGTGGTGGTGCAGGGATTATTCTACTAAACTTTTGAGATATAAAAGAATGCGTAGAACCTGAATCAAAAAGTACGTTCGCTATTCTTGAATGAATAACTAGCGTACCTGTCATCACTTCGTTGTCGGGGTTCACTTCGGCAGAAGTGATGGCAAAAGCTCTTCCTTGCTGTCTTGGAGGTTGTTGATTGCCTCCGATAACCCTTGGATTAGGGCATTGATTCGCAAAATGACCCGGTTCTTTGCATTTGAAGCATTGAACAACACGTTGAGGTTCGAACGGAGCGTTCCTCCCCTCCGTCGCAGCCGCGGGTCCTTCTTGCTGACAGTTAACAGCTAGGTGCCCTTCTCTTCCACACTTAAATCATTTTATTGTCCCCCTAAGGCAATTTCTAGGGTGCTTTTTTCCACACTTTTGGCAAGTGGGGTGCTGGAATTTCTTAGCGCCGTTGGATTTATCCATCGGACCACCAGCATTGAAGTCCACCTTCCGCTTCTTGTCCCCATGATACCCCTGTGATTCTCCGGTCTCCATTTCAACCTTGAGGGCACATCGGACAATTTCCTCATAGCTGTCGAAGTCACGGATCGCTAATGCTTTCCGCAAGCTAGGCTTCAGCCCACCAAAGAAGCGGTCAACCTTGCATTCGGGGGTAAAGACAAAGCCGGAAGCGTATCGTGCAAGCCTTGTGAAGTTTGCCTCGTACGCTCCCACAGATTCCTCATCTTTCTGCTTGAGGGAAAGGAAGTCCCTTTCCATCTTAAGACGGAGGGTGCGTGGAAAATATTTATTGAAAAACATCTTCCGGAATACCTTCCATTCCAAAGCCTCGATCTCCTCCTCAGGCTTCGTATTTTTGATCAACGTCCACCATTGATCAGCTTCACCCTCCATACGATAAGCCTCCAGGAGAACCTTCTCTTTTTCAGAGCATTGGAGGATGGAGAATATCTTTTCAATGGAGTTGATCCATTGTTCAGCAATCGTGGGATCGGATGATCCACTAAAAGTAGGAGGCCTTTGTCTCATGAAGCTTTCAATAGCGACTTGTTCTTTCTTAGGGGGGGTTGAACGTTCCTCTTGACCAGTGTTTCTATTCAAAACTTGAGTTAGCTGAGAGAGAAGCGTGACAAAGTTCGCGATTCCCGCTCCCATTGGATTGGGCATCTCATTGGTACAATCATCACACTGATCTTCACAACGGTTGTTAGCCCGAGTTCTCCTATTACCGGCCATTGGCTGGAATAAAAGGAAAGTTAGGGGTAACACATAGAGGGTAATCCAAAGACAAAAGTTGATGACTTATAAATAAACTTTAATCTCTTTAACTAATGAGTCTATAGGATTCAATCCAGGATTTTCATGATCTTCCTTCTAACATATATTCTTAGGGGCATTTTTCCCTTAATAAGGGTTCATACTAAGATTGTGAATTTATCAAAACATATCCCCCGGGAGTGTCGTAACCAAGAGTGCAGCAAGGCCCTTTGTCGTGCACCAGTTCCCGTTCGAGTCTAGCTCAAAGCGGTGTTTTCGGGTTTTACCCCTAGGATACATCTGTGCCAGAGCCGCCTCTACCTGCTCGTATCCAGACAGGGATGTATTTGTTTGATAAAACACTTACTTAGTATTTACCAAAATTTAGGGATGTTTTTATTATGCTTAGTCTTGTATCTAAGGCTTTACTAGGGTTTCCTAATCCCAAAAATAACTAAACCTATCCTCTGATACCAACTATGACAACCCTGCTTTTTATTACAACTTAAACATGCTTTATTACATAAAACTTCACTTGATACAACAAAGAAGATCGAGAGGTTTAGTGTCTTTGGGGCTTAGGATCATTACATAAAAACTTTAAACTTGAAATACAACATCCTTATTGAAAACTTCCTTTACATGACCACTACATTCCTTCGTACTTAGCATTGCATGGGATAACCTGAGGACATGCATAAGAAAAGGGTGAGCTATAAAGCCCAGTAAGGGAGTAAACAATGAATAACATGAGGAGTGAAATACATGTTAGGAAATAGGCATATCAATAGAGAATAATAGAAACATGAACATAAAGGCATGATAAAGCATGATAATCATAACATGGAAATGTGGCAACAATGCTTAACATTGAATTAGCATGAGCCAAGGCTCATTGCACATGGAGCATGAGTAAACCCTCATTGCACTTGAAGCACGAGTAAACCCTCGTTTCACTTGAATTAGCATGAGTCAACACTCATTGCACATGACGTATCATGATACTATACTTTACCCAATGCATTGGAGCGCTATCAGGGCGCACCCTTCTTAAACATTTCATTTCATGCATAAGTGTGCCACATGGATCATAAAACATGGATTCATAAAACATAATCATTTATTCCACGATAAAGGAATGTGGAATTCATACATGAAACTTTACAATCAATATGTAAATGTGCATAAAGGTGAATACCCTTGATGGAGAAATGGGCATGGTATTCACTACACAAAGACATTGGCTTAGAAAATCGGTGCGATTTCGGCAGCATAACGGCGTGACATAAGAATTCATAAAAAAAAGTTGATGAGAGAGAAAGGGGTTCCTCATCATATTTACATGTAATGGACAGTAAGGAGGTCATATATATACATGTCCCAACAATTGAAATGGAATTTAGATTCATGATACAAAAGTATTGCTTGAATGTAAAAGAAGAGAGAGAAGTTCCTTTCGGAATTTCGGCATAGTAACGGGTGTACATGGGAGGCATTTAATGAGAGAGAAAGGGTTCTCCCATCATTCAAACAATAAGAGGGTAGTATGGGGGAGGTGCGAAACCATACCCCAACATTCATAATTGAAATAAAAAGGGCAATACAACTTAAAGAAAATTGACAAAAAATGAGAAAGGAAGAAAAAACCCTTACTTGGAAGTGTGCTTCCAAAGGCTAGAGAGAGGCTTCTTGAGAGCTTGGGGCACCTTGAGAGGATTCTAGAGAGAGTAGGGCAGAGGTTGGACGAACTTAAAGGGCTTTGAGTAAGGAGGAAGTGGGAGCTTGGGTGGGTTTATATAGGAAAGGTGAGAGAATTCTTTATTATTTAGGTTTGGGACCCCTTATATTAAAATAATCCAAACCACAAACCATCCCATGGTATTTGCCCATGGTTTCTGGAAAAGGAAAGAGGAAAACAATATTTTACAAGGCCAAGGTCCGAACTTATTAAAAAATTAGGGTTGCTTATGTGGAGGTGAGTCACACTCCCATGGAAATTAATTTAAAAAGGCAAAGTGTTGAATAAGTCTTGAGGGCTCCATTAATGCTTTGAAAAGTGAGTCAAACAAACCCAAAACCTCATTATTTTAATGATAAAACACATATTGGCCGAACATAATGATTATGGTATTTTATTACATCACCAATGGGTCATTATGATGTCATAAAACACATTATATATTTAAATGGTATTTAATTTTTACCCAAAAATTTGACTGTCTCAGAAAATTATGAAAAATTCAGCGTTGGATAATTTAGACGTCCTGATTCCAAAAATAATATTTATTTTATCTAAATAATTTTCTAAATATGTGAATTTTTACTTTTAAAATAAAAACCGACATTTATAAAAAAATTCACGGGTTTTGACAGAAATGGCTTTCAAACCTTAATAAAAATTTTAATTGCATTCATAAAATTATAAGATCATTTATATTTAATAAAAATTAATTTAATATTAATAATAATATTTTATTAAAATATTATTTAATTCAAAAATCCTTTAATTTAATAAAATATAATTCTTAATTAAATAATAACTAAAAACACCGTTTGTACTTTAAAAACTAATTACAATGTATCAAAAATGACTAGAAATTATATTCATTATTATATACAAAAATAATGTACATGAACATGGTGCTACTTATTTGTTACATAACCCCTTAAAATAGCCGCATAAGACCTAAGGGTAAGGTGTGCGATGGTGACAGACTCTTGGGGTTGCTCGGATAACATTGCTCGAGTGGTAATCTCTATCAACTTCCATTTTTCCCGTAGACGATCACGTTCGAGCTTGACTTGATGAAGCTCAGCTTGGGCTTGGTCAAGGGCAAAGCCCAAAGACGCCACCTCCTTTCCGAGCTCCGACAAATGGGCTTCGTAAGGGGCAATTCTACTGGATGAGGCCATCGCTTCCTTTGTCTGAGTAGAAAATTGGTTCGTTAAAGCCTTGTATTTAAACTACCCAGATGATCATTGTTCAACGGCCATAAAAGTAACGGTCACAAATCTTAACGTAAAACTAAAGAAGTTGACATCTTATAAAAACATTTTTTTTTCATAATGAAACCTTTAACTGGATCAAGAGGGATTTTCCATTAATGAAATTTTGGGTCGTTACAATATATGAAGTCAATCAATCTACCATCATTCATAGAATTAATTTTCTTTCGAAACTCCTCTTCATCGGTCTAAGAAATTTTTATCCTTTAAAGTAAAGTTGGATTGGAAACCATTTGAAAAATTATTGACGGTTCACATTCCATGATTATTCCCATATCCATATTTACTAGATCCATGAACATATGACCCCTTTACACTCTCATCATGTTCAATACTCAGTGATCCTTTTCTCTCAAAGCATCTACCACCTTTTTTTCCTCCCTGGGTTGTAGTGTATAGTGCAATCATAATCATTGAGTAGTTCATGCCATAGTGTTTTCTTCTTGTTGAGTATGTTATGTGAGAATATATATTTCAAACTCTTATGATTGTTATATATCTCACATTTTTCACCATAGATATCATGTCTCTATATCATCAATGAAAATATTATAGATTGTAAATCAAGATCCTGAGTATGATGTTTTTGTTCATTAATGTTTAGCTATCACGATTTATAGGCAATAACCCTATCATTCTTGTATAAGGAAAAAACCAAGTCCTTTCTTATATGCAGAAATATGAATATCAAACCCATCATTCCCTGATGGTAGAGTTGGGATAAGATCATTCATTAATCATTTCTTGAGTTCATCAAAACATTATTCACACTCTTTTTTCCAAATGAGTTTATCCCCTTTACATTTGAGCGTGGTTAATGTGATAGCCAATCGGAAAAAATATTTGATGAAACGCCGATAATAATCTGCTAAACAAATAAAACTGCCTACCTCAATTATAATCTTCGGTGATGTCTAGTATTGTATTGCTCTTGTCTTATAAAGATCAATAGAGATTCCATCCATAGAGACAAAATGTCCACGAAAAGAAAGATTATGAAGCCATAATTCATACTTTTTAAATGTCTCAAGTAATTAATTTATATAAGACTCTATAGAATTGTGCACAATTGATTTTCATGATCTTCATATCTTCTGGAGTAAACCAAGATATCATCAATAATACCACTAAAAAGTCACCAAGATATTCTTTAAAAACTCTATTCATTAGATACATGAAAATAGAGGGTACAATAGGTAGTCCAAAAGGAATTACTCTAAACCGATATTGCCTATACCTTATATGAAATGTTGTCTTCAGAATGTCTTCCTTTTTCACACACAACTAATGATATTCAGATCAAAGTTAAATATTTTAAAAATATTGACCTCCATGTATTTGATCGAATAAATCATCAATTCACGGTAGGGGATACTTGTTCTTTACTTATATATCATTGATCTCCCAGTAGTCAATGCACAACCTCATAGATCCATGTTTCTTCTTAAAAAAAAAGAACAGTGGATCTCTATAGAGAAACACTCAGGAAAATAAATCCATTATTACTCAATTATTATTGTTTTTTATTTAGTTCCACTAATTCTATTGTTGAAATTCTATAAGGGTTCTTCAATATTTACTTAATCCATGAATTAAATCTAGGTAAAACTCAATTTTCCATTCTGGAGGATTTCCAGGTAAATACTCTAGAAACACATCAACATATTATAGAACAATAGGTACATCCTCTATTTCAACATTCATTTCCTCACCCATAGTTATTTCACTCTCCTCCTCCAAAATAATTTAATTTAGTAGAGATTCTGAGGGTGGATCTAGATAAGAATCAGTTGGTGACATTTCTACTCTAAAGTTAAGGTACTTCTTATCATCATCAAAAAATTTAACCACCTTCTTCTTACAATAAATTTTATCATCATGGTCCAAAAACCAATCCATACCGAGGGTTATATCAAATTCAATCATGGGTATGATGATGGGATCAACAGATTAAGAACATTTATACGCTCTGTTGGGAACTGATTAACAAAACATTGTCATAATGATACTTCTCTAAAGAGTTTTGAATGAACACTCCCTTTTTAAATCAAATTGGAGATATATTTTTTTTTTGAAAACTGTGAAGATATGAAACAATGCGATGATCTATAATCAAATAAATCATTGGCTAAATTTGTGAAAACCATTAAATTACCTGCCACCACATCATTCAGAGCTTCAACCTCTGCAGCAGTTCTCTCATAATATTTCCCTTGCTCCCTTGGAATTTTTTTGGTCAATTTCCTTGGCACTTAGGAAAATCATTTTCATAATTCCCCATTTCTCTACAATTGTAGCATTCAACATTGACATCCACTTTTTTCCCTTGCAATCACGATCTTGTTGGCCCTTTTCACATCACATGTAACAGACTCCCATTCCCTTCAGGAAAGTACCATGGTGTTTCCTCCCACATTTACTAAAGGATGGAATTAAAAATTTCCTATATTCTGCTTATTTTCATTTCTAGAGTGTTCATCAGATCTCTTCGTCTCTTTATTTTCATTAAACATGTAAAACATAGAGAATTAATTTTCTATCTTGATAGCACATGAGACAATATAATCATACGATGAGAAGGATTGTGAGACTAATTCTCAATGGTGAAGTAGTTTTAACCCATCAAATTATAGATCAATATTACTCCTTAGGTTTAGTATATAATATTTTGCATGCCTTTCTAACCTTTTAAAGTTGGCCTCATACTTTGCGACATTCTCATCTTCCTTTTGCCTCAGACTCATAAATTGTCTTTTCATATCTGCTCGATGGACAAGAGCAAAGTATTTTTCTAATAAAATCTCATTAAACTCCCTCCATTACATATTTGATACTTCTTCCTCTTCCTTTGTGTTTTGAATTAAATACCACCATTGATTTGCATCTCCCGTGAGGCGATGAATAGCCATGACAACTATTTCCCTTCCGCTACTCCCCAAAGCATGAAATATTTTCTCTAAGGACCATATCCATTGCTCAGCTACAAATGGATTTTCATTCCCATTGACTATTGGTAGTTTTTTCCTCATGAATCAGTCTATCATTCATACTCCGTTTTGGGGATCAGGGTGCTCCATACATGTATGGTTATTATTCATAACCTGAGTGAGTTTTCCCAGTATGGTGATAAGCTGATCATCACAAATTACATCACCAAATCCACTATAATTATCTTGAGTAAGAGGGTTATCCCTACATGGAATATGTGAATTGATACCATTTCCATTCCTTACAATATACTTCATTTATAAACAATGGCATACACTAGATTAGTTTATGAATCACAATTCATAATTCTAAACTTGTAAAACACTTAACATGAATTGGAAAATTTATCTATATAATCCATAATCATAAATATGTTTTCTTTGAGTAGGTATATGCACATAAATCATTCATAATATTTTTTAAAGAAAATGTGAATTATCCAAATCATATCCCCTGGGAGTGTCATAACCAAGAGTGCAGCAATGCTCGTTGTTGTGTACCAGGATACGCTGGTTCAATCCCGAAACTCCTTGTAATAGTATTTACTCCTAGGTACATCTTTTCCAGATCCACCTCTACGTGCTCGTATTCAGAACTAGATTTATTGCTTAAAAAATACACAAAATCTCTACATTATAAAAATTATAGGATGTTCTTCTATACTAATATTCAATGTCAATCTAAGGGTAATGTTCTCTAATCAGATATTTTCTAAATCTAGATTCCAATATTTTTACTAAACTTCCTCGAATACCAACTTTTACACCATGACCCTAGTCACCCAGATTCAGTGTATTATTACATAACCTTGGCATAATACTAGAAATAATTTCCCGAAAGACAATCAATTTAGTATCCTAGGAAGTACTAGATACATAAATAGGTTTTTCATTACATCATGAAATAAAAAACAACAATTTCCCCCTCTAAACACTCTTATAATTCTTAGAATATTCCTGCAAGTTAATCATAATATAATTCTTCACATACTGGGAAAAATAAAACATAATAAAGGGGTGATCTCAGATGCCCAGTAAGGATAACAATGTAGCGAAAACAATCATAAATAATCATAAACATTTCAGGCAATGTATAAGACTAAAATACTAGACTTTTAAACATAAAATTCAGTATAATATGGAAAATAAAAATCAAATTATTCCATTTACTTATTCACATGGATATTCTACTTGTAAAATAATCACATTTAATATAAATAACAAATTTCATAATGATGGAATGCATAATGATGGACATCATAACCACAAAGTCAAGGCGGTGTTCCAATACTACAAATTAGATTTTGTCAAGGCCTTGTGCCAAGACACTAATTTGTCTCATGAGATCTACCAATTAATCTAAAAGCTATAGTGGGTTCCACCCATCACTTACAAAGTCCAATGCATTCCACATATGAAAATGTTGAATCATAACATAAACATTCATATTAAAACTAGCATACGAAATGTAAATAATTTATCAATAAACCATGAATGGTATAAAAATAACACATCCACTTTCAAAAATATCACAAAACCATAAATACAATATGGATGATTTTATCATAATAAATCAACTTCAAACGTGTAAAATCAATCAATGTTTGTTGACATAGATGGAATCAACACTATTTGAGAGAAATATATCTTTATATTTTGATATCATTTAAAAGTCACATAATTATAAAATAAAACATTTATTTTGAAAATATTCATATGAGCTTTTATGGAAATCTTGAAATGTGTTATAATTATAGAAAATAGATGCACCCGCTGTATAAGTTAAAAAACATTCTTTCATTAATTTTGTCGAAAAGGTCATAAAGGAAATTATTTGGAAACCCAAGGAATTATTACTTAATAAAAATTCTATAAAAATTCAAACAAGGGTATAACTAAATTTAACCCATAGTCTAAGAAATAGTAAAAATGTTTTTATATTCATTTTTAAGAAACATGGATGTGAATGATAAAGAGGACTCAGAAGATACTCGCGTATAAAAAACCTCGGATAACGAAGAGATTGAAGAATTAATACTTACCTTGTACTTTTCCTTGATCAATGGTATGTTAACATCTGGAATAATAGTTACATAATAGTTATTAAATTATAAAATAACCACATACATAAATATGATATCATATATGATCTTCTAATGTAACTTTGTAAATAATATTTCGGCAGTATCATGGTTTCAGGTGTTAACTGGTTTGTTTTCCTTTATATGCTTGGTTACGTAAGAAATTTTTTTTATGGATAGGATGTATTTTAATGATATAAATAATTATATTAATTTTTTAAATGTTTTTTTAATCATAAAATTAACATTATTATTGAATGGTTATGACATGGAATGAATTTCCTCTCGTTCGTATAGGCGATAATTAGTACGTATAGACGAGAAAAAATATCATTATATTGGTGGTGAAATCGTATGTAATTGGATATTATATAATATATAAATAATCATTAAAATTTTATATTTATTATTTACATCAGTTATACTCATTATTATAACCATTCAAAAAAATGAAGTGTTTGAATAACAAACTACACTACGACGTGGTGACGGTAAGCCATACGTACGCATGTATGGTGACTTTTCATTCATAGGATGGATAGAATAATGAATATGGTAATACCATATTTATAATAAAATAAAATTATGTATAAGGTACTGGATTTATTATTTTGGCATGGAAACAACCAAGAAAGAGGAAGTGGAAGAATAAAAGAACTTTGAAAGGGGTGGTGAAATTATTACAACTTCATTAGGTGTTTCCTTTTGGGTTGATCAAAAGGGCTCCTTAGGTTGAATTTATGATAAATTTAAATCCACTAGGTCAAATTTATGGTAGTTGGGAGGATATTTTTTACTAGGTATGGCTTATCCAAAAGGATTTTGAGGTGTGATTTTGAGATATGGGGAAGTACCCTTTTATAAGAGAGGTGAGGGTCACTTTAGGAAAAGTATGAAATATTATATTATTATACAATAAAATTCGGTTTATAATGGTTCCAAAAGGATTTATTTAGAGACTATAGTGGGGAATGGGTCGAGAAAATCTCAAACAATTGGTTTTTGATAGGTTTAGGTCACCATATTAAACTTATATTTCAGATTTAACTCAATCTTAAATATTTTAACTTTTACCATGTATTCTTATATTATTATAATAAATAGTTAATAATGTTACCATAAAAATCCAAGAGAACCCCAAGTGTTTCATTATTGATATATCTAACTTAATATATTTCCTTTGTATTAAACTTAGATATTTATGAATATTATATTAATTAATAATATATTATTTTTTTAAAAATCATTTATGTTAATTTTGATACTATTTGGTATTTTGTTTTTGTGTAAGTAATAAAAACTTTATCATTTAGAAAAAAATTATTTAATCAACACTAACATTCAATATTAACCTATAAAATTAGTGTAATTCATAAAAAGTTTCAATTTACATTTATTTGGATATTTATAATATCAATTATTTTAATCTTTCATTAATAACGTAATTACAATATCATCATTGTGTCATAGATAAATCTTATTATATGTATAAAAATTATAAATAAAATACCATTTTGTAGTAAATTTTTTTATATGTATTATGAATATTTTTAGTTGAATTTATCTTATCTATAACCCTATATTAAAAATTGTTTAGTTATTAAAAATTAAATTTAACACTTTTAACTCTTATTTAAATAAAATAATAATAAATGTCCAAATCAAATCAAAGTGGGCCAAATGGATCATATTTTATTCATAAAGTTAATTTGGTTCTATATAAGCTTATCCAATATAATTAATACATGTGTTAGGGTAATTATAATATCATTTTTACCTTTAATTACCATATTTACTTTTAACCATGGTAAATAAAACTCAAAAGTTACTATTCACCAAAAATTATTTTCAACTTATGGAACCAAATTTTACATGATAATTGCAACCGTGTATCTCAGATTTTTGAAATTCAATTCACAAAAGCCGTAAAATTACATTTTATGCAAATTTGCAAATGTGCCTAGAAGGTGGGTAAAAGACGTTAAAAAATTCAATAAAATTTTATACATATAATCTTATTTTAAAATGACTCCAATGAATTACATTGAACTAATATAGGTATTATGTATATATTTTGACTTTAAAATAAATTTAAATAAAAATAATAATTATTTAAATAAAAGTCAGTTTTAAACAATAACGCAGTGTTTTTAACTATTCATCAAAAATTGAATGTTTTTAGAAAAATACCACAATATCACCATAAGCTATTTTTGATATTATGAATCCAAAAATTAAGTCAATTTTAAAATGAATTATCAAATTTCAAAAATTGGGTATTAATATTCATAGGGGCTAGATTGATTGATCAAGGTGTGTTAGAACTCGAAGTTGCGTACAACGCAAGCTATTGTATTTTTCAAAGAAAAGTGTATCATGGAAGCTTGGGTTGTTACACATGGTATATAAAAAACTAATTATAATATCATTTAATCTTATAGGGGATAACTAATAATATATAATTAAAATTCCTGATATTCATCTTCATTTTAAACGAACTTCCATTCCGGAATAAAGGTGAACTGGTCGTGAAAAACATGAAAATGAATGTTCTCGAATGATGAAATTAAACAATATAACTCATTAAAAGTCTGATAAAAGAATATAATAAAATCATAATGAATCATATTCATATAGAAATGTTTAGTTAAATTCTAATTAATTAATCTAATGTGATTATACATGATATTAACATGAAGTATGTTTTCAGACAAAAGGTAAGGTGATTTCTCGAACCCAGCTCTCTTTCTTTAGGATTTCCCTCATTATCCACATATTTAGTATGATTATTCATTAAAATTAATTTCTTCTTCATTATCATACCTTTTATGGGAAATAATTTTTTTTAATTTAGTTTAGGAAAGAAACACAATTTCATTCAAAATAACTCTTCTTCCCAATAAACATACCTTTTACTTCTTGAGATTTTTTCCTTCAATCAAGGTTGATGATTCTTATATCAGGAATGTTATCCCCTCTTTAGTTTGGGATCCCAAATTTGGTGAGTGTTTTCATTATGAAATTAAACCCATTCATTTCCATGGGTTATTTTACTTTCATGATTCAAATATGATCATTGTGTAATTCTTCACAGTCTAAATGTTATAATGTAATGGGTGAACTTAGAATTATATAGCACAAAGTAAATGATAAGATGTGATGGATGCACCGGTAATTATATAGTGATCCAATTCATTAGTAAATATGTAGAACCTCATGAGTAAATTTAAATATACGTGAACATGATGCTAGCTTTTTTTACCACTATGTGTGGTAGTTAACCACTAAGACATGAAGTTTCAGTTTTGGAATTTCCACATTTCATGCCTTTATTTAATGTTTCCCCTCATGATTATGATTATGATGTTATGAATATGATCACCCCATGTTATATTGTTTCATGTACTTATATACTCACATACTGGAATATTATCTCAACCCATTTTTATGTATATCTTCAGATTACTACATGTACTAAGGAGAACAGAAGGGACAATAAGAAGCTCTAGAAGTAGGAATTAAAAAAATGATAATGTTTTATGTTCTAAAAGTTATGTATGGTACTAGTTCTTCCAAGACAATAAAATTTGGACCCTTGTTTTGTAACAGTTTTATGTTGTTAAAATAATGTTATAGTAATGTAAGAATATTTATTGCCGCTATACAACAAGTATCCACTACTACAGTTAGATGACTTGTTTGATCAGCTGCATGGGGGAAGTTATTTTTCTAAGGTGGACCTTGAGTCAGGATATCACCAATTAAAGGTGAGGAAGAAATAAATTTCCATGAAAATACTTATAATGAGATATGGACATTATGAGTTCATATATATACCCTTTGGAGTCACTAACTCTCCATAAAGTTTAATACATTTCATGAATAGTGTCTTTAGATATTACCTCGAAAAAATTTTCATCGCCTTTATTAATGGTAAAATTATATACTACAAGATAAAGGAGGGGAATGAGGGTAATTTGAATACTACTTTGAAAACATTGTGGATGGATAAAATTTATGTAATGTACAATAAATTTCTGTTCTGGATAGAGGAAATTTCTTTCATGGGTCATGTTATGCTTAGAAAAGGAATATGTGTGGACCCTTTCAAGACAAAGGCAATTGAATAGTGTCCCAGACTAACATATGTAATGGATATCCATAGTTTCCTTGGAATAATATGTAATTAATGATGATTTTTAAATAATTACTCATGATATTCAAACACACTAACCTATCTGACTCAAAAGGATGTGATGTTTGTCTGGACTCGTGAAATTGAAGGCATCTTCAAAGAGCTGAAGAACAATCTTATCACTGCACCAGTAATCACACTTCCAAAAAAGATGGTAACTATTTGTGGTGTATAGTGATGATTAATACAAGGTATTATTATATTTACTAATGAAAAATTATAATGTGATATCCTATTCTTCATGGTAGTTGAAAATTCATGTGGAAAACTATCACATGCATGATCTGGAGTTAGCAATTGTGATCATGGCATTTTAAATATGGCACCATTATCTTTATTGGGAGAACAATGACATATATACTGATCAATGGAGTCTAAAATATATATTCACATAAAAGGATCGTAATATTCTCTAGTGAATATGGTTAGAGATCATCATGGATTATGACTATTCAATCCACTAGCATCCTGGTGAGAAAAATAAGGTGGAAAATGAACTAAGTAGAAAGGATCATGTGTCCTTATCAATTATGAGAATTGATAAGGATCCAATCCTCTTATATTTTCAAATGATGGACATGGGAATATGTAATTAAGGACTATTAGAATTATTTTCTAAAATGGTTACTCAACCATCCATTATGGAGAAAATAAATGATTCTCAAAAGAATGATGTTGAAATCCAGAAGAAGGTGGAAGATACGAGAATGGGGAAATACTCAAAGTTAAAATTGATGAGAAAGGAGTTGTAAGATTGGGGTCATGACTATTTTTACCATCTGATATAGATATAAAGTAGGATATTTCTAATGAATAACATAGCTCAACCATCTTTATTCACCCAAGGTTCACAAATATGTATCGAGATATCCGAGAGCACTATTGTTGGGACAATGTGAAGAAGGGGATCACTGAATATAAATCAATGTTCCTGGTATTTTAGAAAGTTATGGATGAAAGAAAAAAGTCTAAGTTAAGGATGCAACCACTTACCATACCAACATAGTAGTGGTAGAACATTGCGAGGTACATTGTCACTAGACATTCAAAGACATCTAAATGAAACAACGCTATATGGGTTGTCGTGGATCATTTTACAAAGAAATCTCACTTTATCAAAATTAAAGAGGACTTATAACTAGATCAATATGCACATATCTACATCAAAGAATTGGTAAGATTTCTTGTAATACCATTAACAATTTTATCTGATAGAGATCTTAGAATCACCTCCAATATCTGGGAAAAAAATGTTCCAACATTCTATGATAACTGAGATGAACATTCGTATAACCTATCATCCTCATACAAATGGAAAATATGAGAATAGTATTAAAACACTATTATACATGATTATATCATGCTCTATGGAGTACAAAAGAAGGATGGGACCAACATTTTCCACTCGTCAAATTCTCCTACAAAAACAGTTTCCACTCTAGAATTCAAATGGATCCAAATTAATCCCTTTATGGGGAAATATGTAGAATACAAGAATGTTGGTATGAGGTTAATGAACATATGTTTATAGGACCTGAAACGGCTGATGAAATGGTGTAGAAGGTGGAAACCATTCAAAAGGACATCATGGTATCCCAAAGATGAAAAGAGATATATGTATAAAAATATCAATGAGAGCATGAGTTTAATGTTTGAGACATGGAATTCCTATACATATCTACATGTAAGAGGATCATGAGTTTTGGTAAGAATGGAAAGATAATTCCCAAGTACATCAACCCCTTCGAGATCCTTGGTCATGCCGTAGCCATAGAACATTGACTAGAAATTCCCCCTACAATATATCAAGCACACGATTTATTCCAGGTATCCCTCTTTAAGAAGTACATACAAGGTCCTTCAGATATAAAAATTTTATAGGTGTTATATTTGGAATGTGATATCTCATACAAGGAGCATCCCTTTATGATCATGGATCATAGAGATAATGTTCTACGCATCATACTACTCACATGGTCAAAGTTATATGGTAGAACAATAAGTACAAAGACATAACATGACATCCTGAGTAAGTGATAAAGGAGAAGTACTGACACATGTTTTTACCATATATTGTAATTCAAAATTTTGAGTGTGAAATTTCATAAGGGGGGAAGAATGTAACAACCCAAAATTTGATCAATTGAAATACCTTTCTTATAGTTATTTTTTATAGTATAAATTACATTAAATAACATAATGAACACATTATATACATTATGAATGAATAATGAATTGGATAGGATGTATTTGTAGAAGTTTAGGAACTTATAGTAATGATATAGTCAGTTGGCCTTTGGAATAGTAATGTGAACCTTATGAATTGTTATTTTTTCAATAGAACAGTAACCTTACCTGTAAAAGTATAAATAAAATTTCGGTATCTTAGAAATGAAAATAAGATATAATTATATCATATTTTATGTAAATAATTGTTTTTAAAAAATTTCAATTAAGTTTTGGTATTTTATAACTCAGAAATATTTAATTACATTTTTAATTAATTTAATAATTTAAAAGAAATTTTATTTTCATAAAATGTATTACTAAAATAATATTTCTTTTTATTATTATTATAATATAACTTTGGGAGACCTTATAAAATTATTCAATGTGTTTTAAAATTAGATATAAAATTAAAATCTATATTTTTCGAGTAAATGATGATTTTAATTAAAAATTAAATTTCTTATATTTATAATATTATTTTCATTAAATGGGGTATATTTTTTATTTCAATTATTATAAAAATTATGAGGGTTAATTTTTAGGATTTTTCAAAAATACATCAATTTTTGTTGAATCGTAAAATACGGTAATTTACAGTATATATAAATTATAAGATAAATAAACTATTACATGAGTCATGGATTATATAAAAACCATTGGTTAAAACTCACATGATATAACTACAATATTTATTCAAAATAATGTTCACTATTACTTTCCATGAGAAAATTAATCCACTAAGGAATAAAATAATGAAAAAACAACACTCTCCACTACTACAAATACCCCCACCTCTTCTCCTAAAACCATCCAAACATTTAGTCTTATCCAAATTCTACCCAATAATCTTCCCAAACCACTAACACATGTAAAAGATCTATTGGTCTACTCAAAAGTCCAAAACCCTTTCCCTAATTAGGCTCTCAAGGAGGATAAATTCAAGAGGTAAATTCCCCTTGTCTTTTCTTTTATTTTCTTTTCATGTTCTTTCTTTTATTATTATCTCTTGACCTCCACTCATACAAATGGAATTATAAATCTATTACCTTATATATACTATAATTTTATTATTTTTATGTTTTAATACATCATAAATTCTTCTCCCTCTCCTTTTTGTTTAAAAAAATGAAAACATCATCTGTGATGTGTTAATTTATTACATTAAAGGAGGATAGGATTTCAATTTCTATTAATTTTTTCATGGATGGTCATGAGAAAATTTTTGTTATTTAAGTAAATTATAATATATTTATTATATCTTATTTAATGATATAGAACCATTAAATTAATTGATATTAAATAAGGGAAAAAAACGAGTTCGTTGTTGTCGAGAAACGAGAAAAATTAATCCAAATGATTATCATTAACATGTTATCTACTGATTCATCCTCATGTATAGAAAAAACATATATAATACCTATTAATTTTTTTTATTTTAAAAAATATAATTTAAATTATTTAGAATTATACCCATTCTACATGGACTTCCAAACTCATATACAAGCAAATAGAAAAGGAAAACTAAGAAAATGAACACTCTTGAACGATAAAATTGAGCACTATAAATCATAAAAATAGACAAAAATGAACGTAATAAAATAATAATAAATAAATTATATGTAAAAAGGCTCTAGAATTATTAATTAATGATTCTAATTTTATTATTTAGGACTTTAAGATCAAGTGCAGAACTGTTTTGGATATAAGTTAAGGGATCATTTTTGAACCTCTACATTTCCTTTAGGTTATGTTTTCTCACTATTTACCCAATGAAACACTTATTTATTTCTATATACTTATCATACAGTAAATTTATATGTTCTAAAATCATTTATCCATTTATTATCATATTTATTTGATATGGAAATACATGTTTTTAAAATCATCCCTTCTCGATTCTTCCTCACAAGTTAGCCTGATTCAAGGAAACGTCCCAATTTCATACCCATTTTCATGTGAAATTAATAATCCTATATAAATCACCATAATTTTGGAACAAAACAAAAATTTTATCATAAAAAACTATATTGGTTCAGTTTTATTTTTATACAAATAATTTTTCATTTCCATTTTAAAGAATCTTGAATGTTTCAATTAAAACATAAAAAAATGTTTTATTTCTAAAGTTTATTAAACACTCTTTTAACATGTTATAACTTCAGTTTTACGTAAAATAAAATTATATATTCCTATATTTCCTTATTAATATCAATTTATTATTTAAATCTGTCCTTTCATGAAAACCATTACGATATTCTCATTTCATATGCATTTCTACAAGATTATGATACACAATTTTTTTCAGGGGAAGCCCTTGTGTTTATATATGATTGCTTATGTATGATGATTTATTGTGAAAACAAATTAATAACATGTTATAATGGGTGTTCCAACATATTTCTCTAATGCACTGGGTAATGTTTAGTCTCATGAGACGTCGTGTGCAATGATCATGGTGGTTATCTGTGACTTGTGCTCCATGTGCAATGATCTTGGAGATTAGTCATGAGTTATGCTCCTACATGTGAAATGATCATTGAATAATGATAAATTCATGTTTTATTTTTTTACAAATTACCATAAATACATGAATATATGATTTCATGTTATATATGTTATGATTCTATATGTTTAATCATGTCCCATGCCTTTTTATATCATTATGTTGTGCCTTCTAACCCATGTGCTAAGATTTATTTTAATGTTTATTTCTTTAATAGTATTCTTTTGATAAAAATTTTATTAATGTATTCCCCTTGGTTATCCTCTATAGATGTGAGAGCTAAAATGATGTTAGGATCTCTTTATGAATATTTAATAAAATATATTCTCATATTGGAATCATGTTGTATTATTATGTTCACAATCTTCACGACACAAGACTTTATGATCCTTATATTGTAACTTGATGTTTAAGTGCACTTAAAATCATGTATTGATATCTTCAGAAGGATATGGTATCTATAGAATTCATATTTCCATAGAGGCAGTAGTATGAACATATGTATAGAGCATGATTTCGTTTTTCAAGGAACTAGAGAAAGGAGCAATATGTTAAATTATTTATGACGCTTAAAAATTTCATATATATCATATTTATACAAATTAAATTACCCTTTTATACCTGTAATGTCTAGTGGTGATGAAAATAAAAGCATTTTTCTTCATGGAGGATTAAGTTCGCACATATGCATGTTTCATAATTATTTTTAATGGAAAAGGGTAGGGTGTCTAATGATTTTAAAATAATTAGAATAACATGTAGTTATAATATTGATTCTGATATTATGATTAAATAAGTTTAAATATAATTTTATAAATAATAAGTATATTGTACAAATACAAATTAAAAATGATCTGTTAGAATATTATACATATCAAATAAAATTATCTTCTTCTTGAAGGGGGTTAAACCTTTAAGGTAATATATCTCAAGAATTCCAAATCCAATTTTATAAGGATAATAATATTGAATAGATTATTTGTTATATATAAGTATGAATATAGGTATATTTGGTGTGAGTGGAAGTGATGAGAGGAGATCCCATCTTATAAGAGAAAAGGGACTGAATCTATTTAAATACCCAAAAATATTTAAAATTGGAAATTCACATTCAAAGAATGTTTCTCAAAAATTCAGAAATAAAGGAAATTAGAAGTTATATGTCTGATAAAGGAATCACTCAAAACAATTTCACACGTTTTAAATAAGATTTAGTTCATTTACTCTTATATTTTTACATTTTTCCTTTTTCATTTTTATCTAGGAAACTAGTCTCTACCTTTGTAATTTATTATTTATGGTTAATAAAAAAATGGTATATATTATATAATTTTAACTGATGATAATAAATTTATTACCCATCTTATTTTATTGGATTTTAAATTTTGATACAAATTTATTATTAAATATAACTAAATATGGTATTAACATAATTTATAGGGAAAAATATTATTTTTGTTTTAAAACATAAAACATTGGTTTGTAAACTAGATTAGTTATTTTATAAATATATAATATTATTGAAAAAATGAATATTTATTTAGAATCTAGTCTCATTATTTTCCAAGTCATTATTTTAAATAAGTATTACTATAAAAACAATAGTATTTCTAATAATAGTAAAGTGAACTATTCACCTAAAAATATTTTTTTATAAAAATATCCAAAAGATATATTAAGATTGTATTTAAAAGATAAATATAAAAACTTAACTTTCATTTATAATATTTATATTATAAAATTTATATGTTTTTTTCTTAATTTAAAACATAATATATATTTTACACTCGTTTTATATGAAATTTTTTCTGTATAATATCTATTAATTTCCCTCTAATTAACTAGTCAATTTACTGTTAACATATTACCCATAAAATTTATTTTTTGTATTCAATAATAATGGAATTGGTTCCTTGAAATAAAATTCCATTTTTTAGAAAATAAAATTTTTAAGAAGAAGTTTATTTAACGGAAAAGAACTTTTAAAATGTATAAAAATTAATTTTATACCTATATATATATTAATAAAAGTTGATATAATGCTAATGTCTACTTAAATGGACCCTTATAATCTCCTCATAAGTCTTATTAATCAGATAAGATATGGTTTTAGTTTCATGTGGTTGTTCATATAACATGGATCTTGTGGAAATATCATTGATCATTAACATCTCTCTTATATGGTTTTACTCAAAAAAAATTACTCGATTTAGGCATGGTATCAGTGTATGAAAACTCTAGAAAATATATCTCATTTATGATCATATACAATAAATTCATAATGATAAATTTTACTTATAGAATCCATTTCATCATATATTATTTATTTTGTAATAAGGTTACATCAATTTATACTAGCCTATTTAATAGTTATTTTTTAACGAATATATTTAATATTAAAAATATATTAGGGTTTCTCATTTTAGAATTATATAGTGTGAAAAACATGAAATATAACATATAATTTATCTAAGAATAATATAACATGAAATCTCATGTAGTTACAGTATCCCCACTTAATTAAATTGTGTAATAACAATTATATAAATTATATTGTTAGAGTAATTTCATTAGGGATATCCTAATTAACAATACAATAATAGTTATTCAGGGGATAATTTAGGATATGGTGGGAGATTTACCTATATGAAATATAATATGAGACCTTTTGTAAAAATAAATAATTCATTTGTAATAGAATCTCAATAAGAGGTAGCATTTGCAAACCATGATGAAGAACCTTTTGATATGAAGATAATTATAATTAGACAAAAATAAATTATTTATAGGTTAAAACATAAATTACATAAGAGATACTAAAATTAAGAGTGAAAATTTTCGTCATATCTTAATAGATTTCATTGGATAGGATTTCCCTTATCCCCATGGTTCAATCTGTTGTTGGAGATTATTTTCCTCATCAGCCATTGTATTTGGGAATTGATTTTCATTATGTCTAATTTTCTAAAAATTCATGAAATGTATATTGTTATCTTATCTCTTTCCCTCACACTTTTCAGTTAAATATCCTTCATTTACATAATTATAGAATCTCAATTTGTGGAAAATTTTTCATGTTTCATTCCAGGTTTCTCTTGTGATTGTAATTAAATCATCTTTCTTTATTTATCAATGCCACATTAACTTCCATGGGATTTTGATTATGTAAAAAAAATTAATCATATTTCATGATTGTCACTTTGAAATAATCCTACAGTTTCCCACTCCATCTCTTATTATAATAAGTTATTCATTGATACAGTCACTACATTTTCCATCACACCAATTGTTAACACACTTACATATGGTTTTGGATAACATAATAACCAAATGGGTAATCATGAGTTATTAAAAATTAATAATATGGGGTTTTATCATAATCATAAATGTAATTATTCCTTGAAATATAAGGTTCTTTAACATTATTACATTTTCCTATAATGCCATTAGTTCTACCTATATCATTATTTTTTATCCTAGATTATAATTTGTTTTGTGACTCAGATTTTTTTATGTATTATTTTTAGATATTATAAGGATTAAAATTTGATACCAGGAGCTAAGAAGTTGTGGGATTTTTAGGACCGGTGTTCCCTGAATAAATGTTTGAAATATATTAAGTGTTTTAAATATCACATGTACACAGTTTTCTTGAAAAAAGTGGAATAAATCCGGAAAGGGGGCCCAGATCAGGAACATGAAGGCATCGTTGAATTCAAAATGCAGGTTTTTTCCCTAGGTATAACATAATATTTGTCAGTGTGGACTACTTATGAAAAATTCATCACCTATGTAAATAAATAAAATTAATTAATAAATTTATTTAGTTTTTTATTTGGATTCAACAACTGATTTTATAAGGCCCCAGCCTTAAACCTTACTTAATCTTGAGTTATTACAAGAATACACATTGAGGATCTTTTCAGGTTTAGAGTTTTAGAGAATTAGATCATGAAACTTGCATTACATTCCACATTTAAACAAAGGGGTTACATAAAAGACAGTATTCATTCTTCCCATCAACGGAAACATAACATTTCCACATTTCAATCACAATAAAACATTTTAGGATATTGAAATAATGAATCCATACAAAAAGAACCCATTTCCAAAACCATTTAAAACATTTAATAAAAAGAATTTTGAATCAAAGTGTCCCATACCACCATGAAGCTTTTAACATTTTAAACCATTAATATCCATATAAATAAATCCATAAAACCATTTTGAAAACATGGATATTAATAAGAACAAGTCATTAAAACATTTAAAGAGATATTTTGGTCAAAGGGTTTTTACCAAAATTAGAGACACTTGAATACAATAAATGAGGAATAACATTTAATCAGAACTTTATAATATCATGAGAATAAATGGATTCATGATATAATATTCCAAAGGACAGTATATACACCATATAAGATTGAATTGGTGCATAACAACAATGAAGTCTCAATAGGGATGTAAAATGTGATGAAATCCCTTATAAGGAAGGTATCCTTAAATTAAGGACAAATCAATCTCAAAAATATGTGTGACAAATATAAATACACCCAATATAAGTGGATATTAAGTGTAAAACAATAAAAGTTCATTCACACATATTCAATGGATGACATATTCAATGACTACATGTTGAACCCCAAGAAATCGAAATTGGGTTAAAATGTTCCCTTGACAGCCTAACGGCATCACATCAAAATGAGTTGATGAGAGATAAAAAGTGTATCTCATCACTTGGACATAAAATTTACTTCAATAAGGATGTATGAGAACATATCCCAACATAAAAATATGTAAATTAAAAGACCCAATAAAAGAAGTCTTTTAAAAAAGAGGAGGGTGAAAGGTTCCCTTACCGACTTGGGTATCTTTCAAAACATACACCCCATGAAGAAAGACAATAGGTCATTGACGTAAATACTCATAAACGAAAGTATATTACAAAAAGAGTAGAATAATGGGCAGTACATACACCACTCAATGGAATTTGTGTCAAATGTAGCATAAATCTCACGGGAGTAAAAGTGAGATGAAAAATCCCTTACGAAAACTCAGCAGCCTAACGGCGCCACATAAAACTTCCGAATATGGATTGATGAGATCAAATAGAGTATCCCATCATATTAAAATATAATTTACAGCAAGTGGAATATAAAAGAAAATCCCCCAACATTGCAAGGAGGAGTTTAAAAGAAGTGACATAAAGGAGAGTACTTAAAAAGAAAGAGAGAGGTTAGATCTCTTACGAAAGTTCGGCAGCCTAACGGCGCCACTCAAAACTTCCAAAATGTATTGATGAGAGAGAATAGGGTCTCTCATCACATGAACATAAAAATTACAGTAGGAGTAATATAAAAGAACATCCCAATCATGAGAAAGATGAGCTTAAAAGAAATGACATAAAAGAGTGTACTTAAAAAGAAAGAGAGTTGTAGGATCCCTTACCTCGGGTCCGACTTAACTCGATCGTTCTTTAATCTCCTGAATAATAAACTTGATTTAATTTACACTTTATTAAGAACCTTTTTCTAGTTCATTATTCCTATTATATCACTTATTTCAATGTTATAAACATTATGTAAACATTTAAGTTAATAATGTTTGTTTTGTCGATATTTGGTTCTTAAGTCGAAAGTGGACTTCTTACAATTACATGTTGTTCGTGTGGCCAAATGTTTATTATATCCAGAATTGTATTCATTATGTAGATATCATATATGTCATATATATCCAGTACATTCATGCATTTATAACATTACATAATCATTTAGAGGTAAGAAATGAAATGCACCGTTCATGGAGACGGTAAGCCGTACGTACGCATGAACGCTACTTTCATTTCTATTTAGTATTTTATAGAATGGAATAATAATTATATAAAGTTATATTATAATTACAGTATAATATCATATATAATATCATATTTCCATCCTTTATACATCCCACATATGGTATTTAACGAATCAAATCACTTTGAGGGGGCGGTAGTCCGCACTTCCTTAAATGAAGATATCGCGTATACCCATAATGGAAGCCATAAAGGTAAGACAAAAATGAAAAATACAGAAGCATAAATAAAACATAAACATATTATATATCATATATAAAAATAGTGACATCATAATGGCCACCTTTGAAGGTGTTAAATGAGTATTGAACAATCATCGTTTCGGGAGGCAGAATTTCACCATCCACTGAAACCGTATGTTCTTTAACCATTTGATGTAGTTGTGTGAGAGTGTAGCTTGAATAAATCTTATAACAACATCCTAGTATATTGAATATACTGTTGTTGTTACAAAAGAAGTAAATAAAAAGAGTTTAGGGGGTTGGAGAAGCAAAATAAAACAAATGAACATGAGAGAGTGAATTACCTTTAAAAGTGTAACTCCTTTTGATTTGAGCCTAAAGGCTTCCTTTGAAAGGATTCTGCCCAAAGGGAATCCTCTAGGATGAGGAGAGGGATGTGGAGAGAGTAAATGGGCAGGGGTTGGCCGAGCCAAAGGCTTGAGGAGTGTGTTAAATGAGGTAGAGGTGGGGGCCTTTTATAAGAGGAGAGGAGGGCACTTTTGGAAAGTAAGAAATATTACTTTATTTGAAAATGTGTTTCGGTTTTAAAAGGTACCACATTGATATAATTCGTGGATAAGGTTATAAGTCTTCGAAATCCACTCATCCAATTGGTTTTGGACATGTGTAGTTCATAGATTTTACATTATCTTTCCATTTTATTTAAATCGTCAAATAATGATGTCATCGCTGCAGCATTATTATGTCATAAAGGATTTAATTTATTTAATGTCTAAAAATTATAAAACAAATACTATGATGTAGGAAATCTTTTTATCTTTCCAATGACTATTTATAATCAAAATTTGGACCTGTGTAACCCTACTTAAAAATTGTTTTAGTAAAATAACTCATGTTTGTGTCAATTTAATTTTAACATTAAATAAAAAGTTATTTATGTCATTTCCCAACCAAAGTGTCTCCATGGGGTCCCCAAGTTGGCCCATGGCTTGTCTTGGTCGGCCATGACTCACCCAATAGGTGTAGGACAAGTGTAATGGTGTTTTCACATTCTTATAATATCATTTTTACCTTAAATTACACTAATTACCTCTAATCGCGATTAAGAACTTAATAAGTTACTATTCACCAAAAAATTATTATAATCTTATTGAACCACATTTTACTTCTTAATGACAACCATGTATGTCGGATTTTTGAAAATCAAAACACAATGATGGCAAAATTTCATTTAAACGGAAAATCAGTTTTTATAAGTACCACTTAGTGGTTTCACTATTCATCAAAAATTGAAGTTTTTCAGAAAAATCCCAAAAATTCACCCTAAGCTATATTTGATATTCTGAATTCAAAAATGAAGTCCGTTTTACAAAATTCAAAACATATAAGTCACATTAATTAATTTAATAATTAATTCCTGCTGTCATGACAAATAGCGTGTTTTATGAAACAATAAGTATCAAAAGATTGACACTAGTTTAAGTCTGATTTCAAAGTGAAATTGATTCCAACGACCACTATTGGATTTAATGGTAAAAATATTTTATAATTTCACTTTAAAACCAATTCAAAATATAGTCTAATCATATAAATAAATTAGATTAAAAAGTGGTTTTGAATTAAAATACAACATTTTACACTATTCATTAAAAAAAATGAACTTTATCGGAAAGATACCAAAAAATTACACAAAGTAAAATTTGATGTCCCGATTCTTAATAAGAGTTTTATTTGGTCCAAAAGAATGTTTAAGAGTGAAAAAAACTATATTTAATGACAGTTCTCCATTAAAAGGCGATAAGTGAACCTTTAGTGAAAACTAGGGCATATACGCCTAAAATTGAATTCTTTCTGTATTTTAAGCCTTTATCTTTTATTGTATAAATGTAAAAATATTTAAGAACATATATAATCATATTTTAGTTATTTCTATCCATTCCCGCCATTACAACGGCTACATGTTAACTACCATTTAGAATAATATTATTTTATTATTAGAGTGCAACGTAAGATTCCCAAGAAACTCGTTGTTGAGTGTTGGGTACGCCATCGAGCATAGCGTCCCCTTTAAAGTCATATTAATATTTTATTCACAAATATGGATACATATGAAAATGTCATATTCCTTATTTACCTGGGGTGTTACATCCTTCCCCCCTTTTGGGAATTGCGTCCTCGCAATTTTAAAATTGCGCTTGGAAACATCCTTGAACGTCCCACATCGGAGAAGAGTCGGTAAAAAAAATCACTTTAAAATAAAGAAAGATAAGTACAAAGGTCACCCGAGTTAACCCATACTAGGATTCTAAGTATGAAAATATGGACATGGAGGAGAAAACATAGGGTCATGTTCTGATGGAGAGTGATAGAAAACATGTTTAGGAGAAAGTTAACAATAAGAAAATCACAAACTTGTGATGGGTTAAACGGTGTTGGGTTCCCCAGTATGAAAAGTTAATAGAAAACATTTTTGTTTTAAGTTTCTTTTTATTGAGGAATTTATTCATAAGGAATCATAATCACTTATCATGTTGACTTTCAACTTTTACTAGATTCCTTAGTCAAACTCATATTTTTTCCAAAAGACGAGTATTTAGGGAGACTTGTTCGCATCAAGAGTACTATAATCAACTTCTAGAGAATAACCTAATCCCCAAAAGAGAACTATATACATCCCATGTATTTAGGATTTAACCAAAACCAAAACCAAAAAGGTTAGTACAAGATCAGATAATCCAGAAAAGGATAACCCCTTATAAAAAAGAAAATCTATTCTTAATCTCCAAAATTTGTCCAACAAAACCCAAAGTTCAACGAGGACCATCCGATAAACAATTTGTCCATAAAATTCTTCAAAGTAAACCAATATAAGATTGAAACCCAAATATTTGAAGGATTTAGTCACATAGTCTTCCAAGTTAAATCGTAACATTTATCTCCAAACAACATTAGTCGCTCCTAAAGCCTCACATTGAAAAGTAATTATCCTAATCACATATCCTCCAAAATCAACTTACTCTTAATTCATAAAATCATATAACTAAAAAGAATCAGTCAAACTAACCAGGGACTTCACGTAGTCCAGTGGTAGGCGATAAATACCAGTCGCACTTTGGTTGTGGGTTCGATTCCCGCAGCTTTGTCCGACGCGACGGGTTGTCACACGGTCTGCGTGTTGTCCTTTTTTCAAAACTATATAATTCTCAAATCATTACCCAAAAAGGGATAAAATCATCAAAAATAACCATAACATAATTTAACCTCAATTTTATCTCATGCCTTTTACTTCAATCATAACATATGGTAACCCATAATTACCTCAAAAGTAAGGATCATATAAACCCAAATGGTTCTTTATAACTATGTCCACAAAAGAAAAGATAACTATTACTTGAATAAAATTTTCCTATATTAAACAACAGGGTTACACATAATATAAAAAGTCTTCTAATGTAACCCCATCATCAAAAGAGACTTAACACTCTTAAGAATTTCACCCTAACTCTTGAAGCCCTTATATGTTGACATCTTACTCATTCAACATTCTTCATGATCCATTATCCATTCCTTTCCAACTTATTCCGAAATACCTCTTTCCTACAAACAGAATCATGAATCATATCCTAAGATTCCAAAATAAGAAAACAATAGTCATGAAATAGTACATACCTTTGATTGGTCATTGTCAGTTTCTTCATCCTCAATTGGAATGGCATTAGGTATTGGTAAACGAATATCGGTACGCTCTTGGTGACCCCATTCACGAAACTTCTTCATAGGACATGTGTTTGCATAATGACCATGAACACCACATTTAAAACATTCAATTGATCCCTCAGAAAGAACTTCTTTCCCTTTCCTCGAGTCAACTGGATGCTTCCTTTTTCCATGGTAGGTTCTTGCTTTATGACCTTCATTACCACATCTATAGCATATTTTTGTCCCTTTGAAACATTTTCCTAGGTGTTTCTTTCCACATCTTTGACACATAAGTTTTTGAACACACTTACCTTTATGATTATTACATGTACTTCCGTAGGGATTGGTTTCTTGCATATATGATGCCTTAGAGAAATCTCCAAGGTTTAGGTGGTCAATCATGACTCCAGATAGTTGGTTGAGGATAATCAAAAGAGTTCTCATTGCAGCTCCCATATTATTCAGTTGCTTGCTCAAAAAACTGTCACAGTTTCCTTCACATCCACTGTTACTTTGGTGCCTGCTAGATCCAGCCATTTACTAAAAACAGAAATGTCAGTGTGAGTATATCAACAAAACCATCATGTACTAATGAGGAAGGTAAACACTAAGATACACTTACTCATTCAATTTATCTAAAACTAGGACTCTTTCTGAAATCCTAACCATTATGGTAATGTCACTTATGCTTAAAGAATACCCTAACCTCTAAAGTTATCTAAGCCGACCTTTGATACCAACTATAAGGCCCCAGCCTTAAACCTTACTTAATCTTGAGTTATTACAAGATTACACATTGAGGATCTTTTCAGGTTTAGAGTTTTAGAGAATTAGATCATGAAACTTGCATTACATTCCACATTTAAACAAAGTGGTTACATAAAAGACAGTATTCATTCTTCCCATCAACGGAAACATAACATTTCCACATTTCAATCACAATAAAACATTTTAGGATATTGAAATAATGAATCCATACAAAAAGAAACCATTTCCAAAACCATTTAAAACATTTAATAAAAAGAATTTTGAATCAAAGTGTCCCATACCACCATGAAGATTTTAACATTTTAAACCATTAATATCCATATAAATAAATCCATAAAACCATTTTGAAAACATGGATATTAATAAGAACAAGTCATTAAAACATTTAAAGCGATATTTTGGTCAAAGGGTTTTTACCAAAATTAGAGACACTTGAATACAATAAATGAGGAATAACATATAATCAGAACTTTATAATATCATGAGAATAAATGGATTCATGATATAATATTCCAAAGGACAGTATATACACCATATAAGAGTGAATTGGTGCATAACAACAATGAAGTCTCAATAGGGATATAAAATGTGATGAAATCCCTTATAAGGAAGGTATCCTTAAATTAAGGACAAATCAATCTCAAAAATATGTGTGACAAATATAAATACACCCAATATAAGTGGATATTAAGTGTAAAACAATAAAATTTCATTCACACATATTCAATGGATGACATATTCAATGACTACATGTTGAACCCAAAGAAATCGAAATTGGGTTAAAATGTTCCCTTGACAGCCTAACGGCATCACATCAAAATGAGTTGATGAGAGATAAAAAGTGTATCTCATCACTTGGACATAAAATTTACTTCAATAAGGATGTATGAGAACATATCCCAACATAAAAATATGTAAATTAAAAGACCCAATAAAAGAAGTCTTTTAAAAAAGAGGAGGGTGAAAGGTTCCCTTACCGACTTGGGTATCTTTCAAAACATACACCCCATGAAGAAAGACAATAGGTCATTGACGTAAATACTCATAAACGAAAGTATATTACACAAAGAGTAGAATAATGGGCAGTACATACACCACTCAATGGAATTTGTGTCAAATGTAGCATAAATCTCACGGGAGTAAAAGTGAGATGAAAAATCCCTTGCGAAAACTCAGCAGCCTAACGGCGCCACATAAAACTTCCGAATATGGATTGATGAGATCAAATAGAGTATCCCATCATATTACAATAGAATTTACAGAAAGTGTAATATAAAAGAAAATCCCCCAACATTGCAAGGAGGAGTTTAAAAGAAGTGATATAAAGGAGAGTACTTAAAAAGAAAGAGAGAGGTTAGATCTCTTACGAAAGTTCGGCAGCCTAACGGCGCCACTCAAAACTTCCAAAATGGATTGATGAGAGAGAATAGGGTCTCTCATCACATGAAAATAAAAATTACAGTAGGAGTAATATAAAAGAACATCCCAGTCATGAGAAAGATGAGCTTAAAAGAAATGACATAAAAGAGTGTACTTAAAAAGAAAGAGAGTTGTAGGATCCCTTACCTCGGGTCCGACTTGACTCGATCGTTCTTTAATCTCCTGAATAATAAACTTGATTTAATTTCCACTTTATTAAGAACCTTTTTCTAGTTCATTATTCCTATTAGATCACTTATTTCAATGTTATAAACATTATGTAAACATTTAAGTTAATAATGTTTTTTTTGTCGATATTTGGTTCTTAAGTCGAAAGTGGACTTCTTACAATTACATGTTGTTCGTGTGGCCAAATGTTTATTATATCCAGAATTTTATTCATTATTTAGATATCATATATTTCATATATATCCAGTACTTGCATTCATTTATAACATTACATAATCATTTAGAGGTAAGAAATGAAATGCACCGTTCATGGAGACGGTAAGCCGTACGTACGCATGAACGCTACTTTCATTTATATTTAGTATTTTATAGAATGGAATAATAATTATATAAAGGTATATTATAATTACAGTATAATATCATATATAATATCATATTTCCATCCTTTATACATCCCACATATGGTATTTAACGAATCAAATCACTTTGAGGGGGCGGTAGTCCGCACTTCCTTAAATGAAGATATCGCGTATACCCATAATGAAAGCCATAAAGGTAAGACAAAAATGAAAAATACAGAAGCATAAATAAAACATAAACATATTATATATCATATATAAAAATAGTGACATCATAATGGCCACCTTTGAAGGTGTTAAATGAGTATTGAACAATCATCGTTTCGGGAGGCAGAATTTCACCATCCACGAAAACCGTATGTTCTTTAACCATTTGATGTAGTTGTGTGAGAGTGTAGCTCGAATAAATCTTATAACAACATCCTAGTATATTTAATATACTGGTGTTGTTACAAAATAAGTAAATAAAAAGATTTTAGGGGGTTGGAGAAGCAAAATAAAACAAATGAACATGAGAGAGTGAATTACCTTTAAAAGTGTAACTCCTTTTGATTTGAGCCTAAAGGCTTCCTTTGAAAGGATTCTGCCCAAAGGGAATCCTCTAGGATGAGGAGAGGGATGTGGAGAGAGTAAATGGGCAGGGGTTGGCCGAGCCAAATGCTTGAGGAGTGTGTTAAATGAGGTAGAGGTGGGGGCCTTTTATAAGAGGAGAGGAGGGCACTTTTGGAAAGTAAGAAATATTACTTTATTTGAAAATGTGTTTCGGTTTTAAAAGGTCCCACAATGATATAATTCGTGGGTAAGGTGATAAGTCTTCGAAATCCCCTCATCCAATTGGTTTTGGACATGTGTAGTTCATAGATTTTACATTATCTTTCCATTTTATTTAAATCGTCAAATAATGATGTCATCGCTGCAGCATTATTATGTCATAAATAATTTAATTTATTTAATGTCTAAAAATTATAAAAAAAATACTATGATGTAGGAAATCTTTTTATATTTCCAATGACTATTTATAATCAAAATTTGGACCTGTGTAACCCTACTTAAAAATTGTTTTAGTAAAACAACTCATGTTTGTGTCAATTTAATTTTAACATTAAATAAAAAGTTATTTATGTCATTTCCCAACCAAAGTGTCTCCATGGGGTCCCCAAGTTGGCCCATGGATTGTCTGGGTCGGCCATGACTCACCCAATAGGTGTAGGACAAGTGTAATGGTGTTTTCACATTCTTATAATATCATTTTTACCTTAAATTACACTAATTACCTCTAATCGCGATTAAGAACTTAATAAGTTACTATTCACCAAAAAATTATTATAATCTCATTGAACCATATTTTACTTCTTAATGACAACCATGTATGTCGGATTTTTGAAAATCAAAACACAATGATGGCAAAATTTCATTTAAACGGAAAATCAGTTTTTATAAGTACCACTTAGTGGTTTCACTATTCATCAAAAATTGAAGTTTTTCAGAAAAATCCCAAAACTTCACCCTAAGCTATATTTGATATTCTGAATTCAAAAATGAATTCTGTTTTAAAAAATTCAAAACATATAAGTCACATTAATTAATTTAATAATTAATTCCCGCTGTCATGACAAATAGCGTGTTTTATGAAACAATAAGTATCAAAAGATTGACACTAGTTTAAGTCTGATTTCAAAGTGAAATTGATTCCAACGACCACTATTGGATTTAATGGTAAAAATATTTTCTAATTTCACTTTAAAACCAATTCAAAATATAGTCTAATCATATAAATAAATTAGATTAAAAAGTGGTTTTGAATTAAAATACAACATTTTACACTATTCATTAAAAAAATGAACTTTATCGGAAAGATACCAAAAAATTACACAAAGTAAAATTTGATGTCCCGATTCTTAATAAGAGTTTTATTTGGTCCAAAAGAATATTTAAGAGTGAAAAAAACTATATTTAATGACAGTTCTCCATTAAAAGGCGATAAGTGAACCTTTAGTGAAAACCAGGGCATATACGCCTAAAATTGAATTCTTTCTGTATTTTAAGCCTTTATATTTTATTGTATAAATGTAAAAATATTTAAGAACATATATAATCATATTTTAGTTATTTCTATCCATTCCCGCCATTACAACGGCTACATGTTAACTACCATTTAGAATAATATTATTTTATTATTAGAGTGCAACGTAAGATTCCCAAGAAACTCGTTGTTGAGTGTTGGGTACGCCATCGAGCATAGCGTCCCCTTTAAAGTCATATTAATATTTTATTCACAAATATGGATACATATGAAAATGTCATATTCCTTATTTACCTGGGGTGTTACATCCTTCCCCCCTTTTGGGAATTGCGTCCTCGCAATTTTAAAATTGCGCTTGGAAACATCCTTGAACGTCCCACATCGGAGAAGAGTCGGTAAAAAAAATCACTTTAAAATAAAGAAAGATAAGTACAAAGGTCACCCGAGTTAACCCATACTAGGATTCTAAGTATGAAAATATGGACATGGAGGAGAAAACATAGGGTCATGTTCTGATGGAGAGTGATAGAAAACATGTTTAGGAGAAAGTTAACAATAAGAAAATCACAAACTTGTGATGGGTTAAACGGTGTTGGGTTCCCCAGTAGGAAAAGTTAATAGACAACATTTTTGTTTTAAGTTTATTTTTATTGAGGAATTTATTCATAAGGAAGCATAATCACTTATCATGTTGACTTTCAACTTTTACTAGATTCCTTAGTCAAACTCATATTTTTTCCAAAAGACGAGTATTTAGGGAGACTTGTTCGCATCAAGAGTACTATAATCAACTTCTAGAGAATAACCTAATCCCCAAAAGAGAACTATATACATCCCATGTATTTAGGCTTTAACCAAAACCAAAACCAAAAAGGTTAGTACAAGATTAGATAATCCAGAAAAGGATAACCCCTTATAAAAAAGAAAATCTATTCTTAATCTCCAAAATTTGTCCAACAAAACCCAAAGTTCAACGAGGACCATCCGATAAACAATTTGTCCATAAAATTCTTCAAAGTAAACCAATATAAGATTGAAACCCAAATATTTGAAGGATTTAGTCACATAGTCTTCCAAGTTAAATCGTAACATTTATCTCCAAACAACATTAGTCGCTCCTAAAGCCTCACATTGAAAAGTAATTATCCTAATCACATATCCTCCAAAATCAACTTACTCTTAATTCATAAAATCATATAACTAAAAAGAATCAGTCAAACTAACCAGGGACTTCACGTAGTCCAGTGGTAGGCGATAAATACCAGTCGCACTTTGGTTGTGGGTTCGATTCCCGCAGCTTTGTCCGACGCGACGGGTTGTCACACGGTCTGCGTGTTGTCCTTTTTTCAAAACTATATAATTCTCAAATCATTACCCAAAAAAGGGATAAAATAATCAAAAATAACCATAACATAATTTAACCTCAATTTTATCTCATGACTTTTACTTCAATCATAACATATGGTAACCCATAATTACCTCAAAAGTAAGGATCATATAAACCCAAATGGTTCTTTATAACTATGTCCACAAAAGAAAAGATAACTATTACTTGAATAAAATTTTCCTATATTAAACATCAGGGTTACACATAATATAAAAAGTCTTCTAATGTAACCCCATCATCAAAAGAGACTTAATACTCTTAAGAATTTCACCCTAACTCTTGAAGCCCTTATATGTTGACATCTTACTCATTCAACATTCTTCATGATCCATTATCCATTCCTTTCCAACTTATTCCGAAATACCTCTTTCCTACAAACAGAATCATGAATCATATTTTAAGATTCCAAAATAAGAAAACAATAGTCATGAAATAGTACATACCTTTGATTGGTCATTGTCAGTTTCTTCATCCTCAATTGGAATGGCATTAGGTATTGGTAAACGAATATTGGTACGCTCTTGGTGACCCCATTCACGAAACTTCTTCATAGGACATGTGTTTGCATAATGACCATGCACACCACATTTAAAACATTCAATTGATCCCTCAGAAAGAACTTCTTTCCCTTTCCTCGAGTCAACTGGATGCTTCCTTTTTCCATGGTAGGTTCTTGCTTTATGACCTTCATTACCACATCTATAGCATATTTCTGTCCCTTTGAAACATTTTCCTAGGTGTTTCTTTCCACATCTTTGACACATAGGTTTTTGAACACACTTACCTTTATGATTATTACCTGTACTTCCGTAGGGATTTGTTTCTTGCATATATGATGCCTTAGAGAAATCTCCAAGGTTTAGGTGGTCAATCATGACTCCAGATAGTTGGTTGAGGATAATCAAAAGAGTTCTCATTGCAGCTCCCATATCATTCAGTTGCTTGCTCAAAAAACTGTCACAGTTTCCTTCACATCCACTGTTACTTTGGTGCCTGCTAGATCCAGCCATTTACTAAAAACAGAAATGTCAGTGTGAGTATATCAACAAAACCATCATGTACTAATGAGGAAGGTAAACACTAAGATACACTTACTCATTCACTTTATCTAAAACTAGGACTCTTTCTGAAATCCTAACCATTATGGTAATGTCACTTATGCTTAAAGAATACCCTAACCTCTAAAGTTATCTAAACCGACCTTTGATACCAACTATAAGGCCCCAGCCTTAAACCTTACTTAATCTTGATTTATTACAAGATTACACATTGAGGATCTTTTCAGGTTTAGAGTTTTAGAGAATTAGATCATGAAACTTGCATTACATTCCACATTTAAACAAAGTGGTTACATAAAAGACAGTATTCATTCTTCCCATCAACGGAAACATAACATTTCCACATTTCAATCACAATAAAACATTTTAGGATATTGAAATAATGAATCCATACAAAAAGAAACCATTTCCAAAACCATTTAAAACATTTAATAAAAAGAATTTTGAATCAAAGTGTCCCATACCACCATGAAGCTTTTAAAATTTTAAACCATTAATATCCATATAAATAAATCCTTAAAACCATTTTGAAAACATGGATATTAATAAGAACACGTCATTAAAACATTTAAAGCGATATTTTGGTCAAAGGGTTTTTACCAAAATTAGAGACACTTGAATACAATAAATGAGGAATAACATTTAATCAGAACTTTATAATATCATGAGAATAAATGGATTCATGATATAATATTACAAAGGACAGTATATACACCATATAAGAGTGAATTGGTGCATAACAACAATGAAGTCTCAATAGGGATTTAAAATGTGAGGAAATCCCTTATAAGGAAGGTATCCTTAAATTAAGGACAAATCAATCTCAAAAATATGTGTGAAAAATATAAATACACCCAATATAAGTGGATATTAAGTGTAAAACAATAAAAGTTCATTCACACATATTCAATGGATGACATATTCAATGACTACATGTTGAACCCAAAGAAATCGAAATTGGGTTAAAATGTTCCCTTGACAGCCTAACGGCATCACATCAAAATGAGTTGATGAGAGATAAAAAGTGTATCTCATCACTTGGACATAAAATTTACTTCAATAAGGATGTATGAGAACATATCCCAACATAAAAATATGTAAATTAAAAGACCCAATAAAAGAAGTCTTTTAAAAAAGAGGAGGGTGAAAGGTTCCCTTACCGACTTGGGTATCTTTCAAAACATACACCCCATGAAGAAAGACAATAGGTCATTGACATAAATACTCATAAATGAAAGTATATTACACAAAGAGTAGAATAATGGGCAGTACATACACCACTCAATGGAATTTGTGTCAAATGTAGCATAAATCTCACGGGAGTAAAAGTGAGATGAAAAATCCTTTGCGAAAACTCAGCAGCCTAACAGCGCCACATAAAACTTCCGAATATGGATTGATGAGATCAAATAGAGTATCCCATCATATTACAATAGAATTTACAGCAAGTGGAATATAAAATAAAATCCCCCAACATTTCAAGGAGGAGTTTAAAAGAAGTGATATAAAGGAGAGTACTTAAAAAGAAAGAGAGAGGTTAGATCTCTTACGAAAGTTCGGCAGCCTAACGGCGCCACTCAAAACTTCCAAAATGGATTGATGAGAGAGAATAGGGTCTCTCATCACATGAACATAAAAATTACAGTAGTAGTAATATAAAAGAACATCCCAATCATGAGAAAGATGAGCTTAAAAGAAATGACATAAAAGAGTGTACTTAAAAAGAAAGAGAGTTGTAGGATCCCTTACCTCGGGTCCGACTTGACTCGATCGTTCTTTAATCTCCTGAATAATAAACTTGAGTTAATTTCCACTTTATTAAGAACCTTTTTCTAGTTCATTATTCCTATTAGATCACTTATTTCAATGTTATAAACATTATTTAAACATTTAAGTTAATAATGTTTGTTTTGTCGATATTTGGTTCTTAAGTCGAAAGTGGACTTCTTACAATTACATGTTGTTCGTGTGGCCAAATTTTTATTATATCCAGAATTGTATTCATTATGTAGATATCATATATGTCATATATATCCAGTACATGCATGCATTTATAACATTACATAATCATTTAGAGGTAATAAATGAAATACACCGTTCATGGAGACGGTAAGCCGTACGTACGCATGAACGCTACTTTCATTTATATTTAGTATTTTTTAGAATGGAATAATAATTATATAAAGGTATATTATAATTACAGTATAATATCATATATAATATCATATTTCCATCCTTTATACATCCCACATATGGTATTTAACGAATCAAATCACTTTGAGGGGGCGGTAGTCCGCACTTCCTTAAATGAAGATATCGCGTATACCCATAATGGAAGCCATAAAGGTAAGACAAAAATGAAAAATACAGAAGCATAAATAAAACATAAACATATTATATATCATATATAAAAATAGTTACATCATAATGGCCACCTTTGAAGGTGTTAAATGAGTATTGAACAATCATCGTTTCGGGAGGCAGAATTTCGCCATCCACGAAAACCGTATGTTCTTTAACCATTTGATGTAGTTGTGTGAGAGTGTAGCTCGAATAAATCTTATAACAACATCCTAGTATATTGAATATACTGGTGTTGTTACAAAAGAAGTAAATAAAAAGATTTTAGGGGGTTGGATAAGCAAAATAAAACAAATGAACATGAGAGAGTGAATTACCTTTAAAAGTGTAACTCCTTTTGATTTGAGCCTAAATGCTTCCTTTGAAAGGATTCTGCCCAAAGGGAATCCTCTAGGATGAGGAGAGGGATGTGGAGAGAGTAAATGGGCAGGGGTTGGCCGAGCCAAAGGCTTGAGGAGTGTGTTAAATGAGGTAGAGGTGGGGGCCTTTTATAAGAGGAGAGGAGGGCACTTTTGGAAAGTAAGAAATATTACTTTATTTGAAAATGTGTTTCGGTTTTAAAAGGTCCCACAATGATATAATTCGTGGATAAGGTGATAAGTCTTCGAAATACCCTCATCCAATTGGTTTTGGACAAGTGTAGTTCATAGATTTTACATTATCTTTCCATTTTATTTAAATCGTCAAATAATGATGTCATCACTGCAGCATTATTATGTCATAAATAATTTAATTTATTTAATGTCTAAAAATTATAAAAAAAAATAATATGATGTAGGAAATCTTTTTATATTTCCAATGACTATTTATAATCAAAATTTGGACCTGTGTAACCCTACTTAAAAATTGTTTTAGTAAAACAACTCATGTTTGTGTCAATTTAATTTTAACATTAAATAAAAAGTTATTTATGTCATTTCCCAACCAAAGTGTCTCCATGGGGTCCCCAAGTTGGCCCATGGCTTGTATTGGTCGGCCATGACTCACCCAATAGGTGTAGGACAAGTGTAATGGTGTTTTCACATTCTTATAATATCATTTTTACCTTAAATTACACTAATTACCTCTAATCGCGATTAAGAACTTAATAAGTTACTATTCACCAAAAAATTATTATAATCTCATTGAACCACATTTTACTTCTTAATGACAACCATGTATGTCGGATTTTTGAAAATCAAAACACAATGATGGCAAAATTTCATTTAAACGGAAAATCAGTTTTTATAAGTACCACTTAGTGGTTTCACTATTCATCAAAAATTGAAGTTTTTCAGAAAAATCCCAAAAATTCACCCTAAGCTATATTTGATATTCTGAATTCAAAAATGAAGTCCGTTTTACAAAATTCAAAACATATAATTCACATTAATTAATTTAATAATTAATTCCCGCTGTCATGACAAATAGCGTGTTTTATGAAACAATAAGTATCAAAAGATTGACACTAGTTTAAGTCTGATTTCAAAGTGAAATTGATTCCAACGACCACTATTGGATTTAATGGTAAAAATATTTTCTATTTTCACTTTAAAACTAATTCAAAATATAGTCTAATCATATAAATAAATTAGATTAAAAAGTGGTTTTGAATTAAAATACAACATTTTACACTATTCATTAAAAAAATGAACTTTATCGGAAAGATACCAAAAAATTACAAAAAAGTAAAATTTGATGTCCCGATTCTTAATAAGTGTTTTATTTGGTCCAAAAGAATGTTTAAGAGTGAAAAAAACAATATTTAATGACAGTTCTCCATTAAAAGGCGATAAGTGAACCTTTAGTGAAAACTAGAGCATATACGCCTAAAATTGAATTCTTTCCGTATTTTAAGCCTTTATCTTTTATTGTATAAATGTAAAAATATTTAAGAACATATATAATCATATTTTAGTTATTTCTATCCATTCCCGCCATTACAACGGCTACATGTTAACTACCATTTAGAATAATATTTTTTATTATTAGAGTGCAACGTAAGATTCCCAAGAAACTCGTTGTTGCGTGTTGGGTACGCCATTGAGCATAGCGTCCCCTTTAAAGTCATATTAATATTTTATTCACAAATATGGATACATATGAAAATGTCATATTCCTTATTTACCTGGGGTGTTACAGATTTCTCCTTTAATTATATGGTTATATGCTTTTCTTGGGGTTTTCCACTAAACCATGGAGTCCTAGAGATAGCTGGAGGAGATCATTCTTGGTGAATGACAACGGATCAGCATAAGATCATGGATCGTTATACCAATGAAGTTCATTGGTCTCATCAATGGTAGAAATGAAAATTTTCTTCATCAATGATCGATCGAAACTCTCGAAAAGATTTTTTTTATCTCTATAATGTTTCTCAATATCGAATGAATGTAGATTAATTCAAAAAAAATCATTGATAAAAAAATAATCATTATGTTTAATTGATGAAATATTATAATTGTTTATTGTAATTTTATTCCTCTTCATTCGTCTTCTTCTATGAAAATTAATCGAAACCGAATGAACAAAGGTTGAGGTTAATTTCTCATATATTTTGGTTTATATATTTCTTCCCATTTTCTTCGTATTTTCATCAAGGTTGTACTTTTTTGGTCCATGGCTCAACTAATACACAATATTTAGTCATTGAGAGACTATTCTATGGTTCAACATTTCTATACCGTAGGTGTGGATTATGATCGATGGTGTGATCAAGGTGTGATGATGAATATTTATGGTCATAGGTGGATCAAAATTAATTTTTGGGTTCTGTTATTCCAAATTTTTGGTGCATGATGATGGTGGCTCAATGAGGTTATTTCCATGATGATTCGAATCTATTTTTCTATTAATAGATATTGTCAAGGGAAAACCAAACCATAGTCTACATGTTCTGGTATGTGGGATAGATCTATAAAAATAAAGGATGATGTGGAAGTGATCCTAAAAGATCAAGAAAATAATGTTAAACATGGTGTATAATTCAAGATTACACAACTTGTGTGGACCCCTCACTAGTGGATATGGTTTAGGGACAATGTTAGGGATCACACAGAGTCCTAACCCTATCACACAACATTTGAGCCTTAATTCATGGATCAGTGTGTATATTAGAAAGTAGATAGAAACTAGAAAAAATACATGGCCAGATGTTGTGTACTTGGAAATGAATATAGACACTCGTAAATGGGTTACTAAATGGGAGGGCATGTACATGGACATAGCTAGGAGACATGGGTAGGGTGTTTTGTGTCTATACACATTTTTTACTTCTTATAAATGCATTGTATGTTGATACTTTCTTTCCATGTGAGGATTTTACACAAGGGAAGGCATGAGGATAGGTAGATGCATTATGTACCCCTAGAACATGGCTTTTACCCCATTCCTGATTTTCTGTATCTATTTGTTTCCATAGTGTGGATAATTCTTGGATGAGTTTGTTCCCTTGGTTTTTTCCTTGAGAGTAAAGTGAGTCATACCATACACATCTTATTATTGTGATCCCCTATAGAGGTGAAGTCGGAAAAAGAGTTTTATGAGCATTCTGTGATACTGTAGTGTGATCCTCTATCATATTTGTTCCCTATATGGTGTTTGTGGAATTAGTGTGAAAACATTGAGAAGGGATTTGATCATCTATATAGAAATTCATATCTGTAAAGTTTGTGGTTTCATTTTCATATGATACCATATATAGAGGGTTGATCTAGATTGGGTTCATGGTTCCCCTAGTGGTTTTGTGCCTATCTCCTAATTAAAGTATTTGGGTCTTCTTAGACTAGTGAGTTTTCTTGAATGGGTCCCTATGATATTGACCTCTTCGTAAAGTGTCGTAAATGATATGATTTCCCATGGAGTGGGTTCTCCCAGAATAATTGTTTCCTCACAAAAAATATTTTAGCTGGTTGATGTTTATGATAGCATGGTGGTACGGTGTCTTTCATGACTATAATAGGGGGTTTCTATTACACATTGATGGTTATATATTTTTTAGAGGTTATAATACTTTCTTCTTCATTTTTAGTGATTTTGGGGAGTCCTAATGGGAATTTTTATACTAACTCATAGATGGGATATACTTACGTGTGCCATTTCTTATTCTTATGAAGGGTCATTTGATTGTGTCCTAGGATGATATGGAGTGGGTGGAGTGTAGGTGGAGATTGAAAACCCTAGGTGTTTACCAATAGCAAGAATTTTACTTAAGTCCTTTCCTTTGGACATGGTTGGAATATTTACATTTATTGGTTGGGATTTTATTTGTAATTTTTTCGCTTTTTGTACATTAGTATCGTACTATATTGTTAAAAATTATATGTATGCATATAGTTTTTTTAGTTATTTACATTTCGTCATTGTGTGGGATCAGATATGTGCTCATGTGTACAGGTAGTTTAGGATAATTTTTCTCAATTATAAATTATTCCTACTCGGTATTAGTCACAATCCCCTAGCCTATCAAAGACGGACATGGGGTAGTCACATGTTGGACCTCGGAGAGGTGGGTCATGACAGATTGGTATCAAAGGACTCATTTTAATTTGGTGATACTATTTTGGGGCATCAATGTTTAGTGTTTCGAGTTCGACTTGCATGCTAGGGAATCTAGTGATGATGCACTGGCCAACATATCCCTCCAAAAGGACTCAGATCACTTTCGTTTAAACTTAGTACATGTAAACATTGGTTACATTGAAATTTTTTGGTACATGCATCATACATGAATATGTTTTACTTTCTGTGTCCACCTTGATTCAGCTCCCTAGATATACTCTTTTGACCATGGTACATATTATTTAAATGGAATATTCCTCCATGCATATTGTCAGCTAGTATTATAATGAATTTTCATAATGATGATCTAGCTAGTTATTAGGAATCAGTATAAGGTTTTGTACAAGAGATGGCACCTCCGGTGATTGACCAACTACACCACCAGCCATTGAAAAGTAGCTATCACTGGTAGTACGAGATGACGATGCATATAGTTTCAGTGTGTTGTAATAGTTTAAGCAGAAAAAACCTCCTTATTTTTTGGCTGATAAAGAACTCCAAGTGAATGTGTACTAGCTAGAAGTGGTCACTCGTGTTTTCCTCCGTGTGTGGATTCCCATGGATTAAATGGAAATCCCCACAGAAAGATAACTTTGTGGCTCTGTTGGGTGATGGTGGAGTGTAGGGACTCAGTCACATGATGATTCATTTCACTTCTAGTAACACATTGAGAATATCTTCATGTTGGTGTTTTATCCGGCCATGTTGTTATCTGTACGCATACAAGATCTTATGCATCGACTGTATGAATGTTTGGATATGGTGGAGTACTCAATGAGGTTTACTGATCTTTCACTTTAATCCTTGGATATGTTGTAGTATTAGTTCTTTAGATATCATACCATTGATAGTGGATTATGTTGGGACATTAGATATTCATTTTTATCCCTTTTCATTCCATCCTATGTTGGGGTGAATCAGGGAGACTTGGTAGTTGAGAGACTTTTGGCATAGAATTAACTGTACGTGGGAGTTAATTGTGGGAACCCAACAACTAAATCCAATGAAATTGGAAACTTATGGTAGTCATAGGTATCCAAAAATGTCAGGAACTTTAGGAGGTTGTCCTTGGACATAGGTTCCACAATGTAGGGCTCTTAAGTTAGATCAAATCAACTAAGGGAGAAGCAGTGTTTATGCTGAGATGATTAGGGAAATGTAGCTTGGGACTTTCTAAACTGTCATATAACTGATCATGAAACGGTCAAGGGACCAGCGAGATAGAGACAGAGGCAAGAGTAGGGTGGTTCAAAGGGAAGAGGGCATGGTGTTCATTCTGGAAGTCTATCTGGATGTGTTTGTAGGTTTAACATTTTACCACCACCACCACGCTAGGTGGTTTGCGATAGGCTCGGGGAGGTCATGGAAAGGGATGAGGCTAGATTCATTCTATGGAGGCCCATTTCCCTGAGGCTCCATGGATGATATGAGTTATGGTCTGTGTCTTTTATACTTTAATTGAAGTATTGATGGACATAGGTGCAATTCATTCCTTTGTTTCACTTCTATAATTTGGTACTAATTTATTCTAGTTAATCCTTTGGCTCAACCCATGATGTCGGAGACTCTAATGGGGTGACTCAATGATTATTTATATGTTCCGATAGTGTGATATGACACTTGGAGGGGTGAGTTTTTTATAGTATTTCTTTATAGAAGCTATGAGGCCTTACAGCATCATCTTAAGTATATACTGTCTATCCACATTTCATGACTAGGTTGGCCAATTTTGGCCGAGGATGTGGAGTGTCCGTGTCATGAACTAGGCAGGGTTTTCATCCAACCTGGTGCCCGACCCGGTCCGCGACATGGCTCTAAGGGCGTTCCCGATCCCCATGAACTGGAATAAGTTCCTTGGTATCAAAACTAACCCATGGGAATGATTTAACCGAAATGGTAAACACAAAACAACTGGCAAGATAAATAAAGAAAATAAAAAAACCAAATAGGACATTAAACTAAAATCAAATTTAAAGGGTTTGTAACTTGAACCAACCTCAATAATGAAACTACAAAAAAAGAAACTAAAACTCTAATTCAAAACTCTAAGCAATAAGAGAGGTGTGACATCCACAATCCACAAACTCCAACCTGCATGAGAAGACCATCGGCAACCCGAACCACCATCTCTGAGCACGATGCCACAACCTGCAATACACAAAGAACAAGGTCTACATACACCCAAAGGTGTATGTAGGGTGTCATCCAAGAGCCCAGTAAGACGTCACCCAAAAAAAGGGTATACACATAATTATTAAATGACAAATACATTTTCAATTTTAATTAAAGAAAATAAGTAAATTCTTTAACAGATTTAAAGAAAACAGGATAAAAGAAAATAGTTTCAAATGGAACAACTTAAATTAAAACACACACACTTAATTTTTAAAGCATCCCAGGTGTCACACCGATGATCATAAAGTAATCAAGTAGCACCAAATGGGAGAGGACTTGTGGGTGTCCGCTAGCATTGGTCTCTATATCTCTGTGTCTCGATGAACGATGGCTTAGAAACAACGAAAATCAGAAAAACGTGGATTAGAAACCCTGACCCTTAGAAAATGTATCTTAGAAAACATGACCATCGATCTACATATTTTTATTTAGTGTTGCAATAGTCAAACCAACTACCTGAAATGGGGATAAATCCACCCCCGGATCACTAGACCACTACTCTAGTCCACCCTCCTAACTACTCGGGCTTCCCGGTTTGTGGTCAAAAAAGATTCATGTACATTTCACATGTAACACTAATTCATAAAATCCAAAAAGGGTACTTACACACAAAAAATCACAATTTTCACACTCAAACCCTCTTTTAAAACCATACACACACCGAAATCTTTTCAAAACATATTCTGCATAGGTTAGATACTCAATTAAACCATCGACATAATTTAAAAAGACAGTTATCATTAAACAAACCCCAACTTACACACATAAACACCATTTTGAAATAAGGCACAGACCAAAACATTTTTCAAACATGTTTCACACCATTTGAAAAATTAAGTAAACCATTTAAAAATTATAAATCAATATAAAAAGGGTGTCACATGGATTTGCTCAAACTAAAGTAACTGTTTATAAATTCAAACGCATTCACACATCACACACACTCAAATAAAATTTTAAAGTGTGACCTTCACCACACAAATAGTTTGATGGAAAAACTTACACCGTATGAGAAACAAATTTTCATAAACCACATAATTTAATAAGCCAAAAATAAAATCTTATAAAACAATTTAAAATAAATCGCTTGCCTTAACCACTAAACCCACACAATCCACTATTTTACGACTAAAAGAACATGACGTCATGTTAAAAATAAAATTTTCACCACTTTAACAAATTAATATTCTAACCGCATAATTTAAAAATCACTAAAACCTAATTAGATAAAAGATCACATCAGAAAACACACACGTAGTAAAACATGCTACTAAACAATTTCAATACAAATCAAACTTCAATGAAAACCAACTTCGCAATACACAAATTAATTAAATAATATGTTAAACAAATTAAGATTGAAAACTAATTAATTAGATAATAACTTAGATTTTGAACCACCTACCTCACATGAAGATCCCTCCAAAAATTGGCGCAAAACACACACACACCACATTCACACCATGAATAAGTAAGAGGAGGCCTAACCAACGAGATCAAACCCAAAACAAAAATTTAAAACTAAAAACTGGATTCAAAACATGCTTTAAAATAAAAACTCAAAGATATAAATATAAAATAAAATAGAGGGATTAACTAGAGGGGTTGCACCTGTAAGGAGGAGAAGTGCACCAGGAAGGCACTCGGCTAAGAGGAGCACCGTGTCGGGCTTCACTGGAAAAGAGGGAGACCGGCTTGTTCATATACACTGGTGAAGAGCGAGTTTGACCAAGGTGTAGTGGGGCATCTGGTGATGAAGAGGCTGATGGATGGGGAGAAGGGGTGCGGCGTGAGTCTAGTTCTAGGGGGAATAAAGGTGCGACGACACGGTAGGGTCCGGGGAAGAGGCAGGGCGGGACGATGGATCGCCTAAACTACTCTCCATGGGGGGGAAATGCCGGCGGTAGTCGTAGTGTGTAGGTGAGGAGGCTTGTTCGTCGGACGGAGGTGAGAGAGGTGGGAGAGCGACTAGAGATGAGGTTTTCCCGTGAGAGGGGTCGGAGCGGAGTAGGTCGTGATGCGGAGGACCAAGTAGGGGGCATCACAGTGGGAATATGAGACTGGCCGAGGGGGGGTGTGAGGGAGATGGGGGAGAGGGGCTAGCGGCCAACTATGGCGCACAGGGGGAAACCCGTGGGTGATGTGCAAGAAAGACCCAAAGAGGATGGGGCAAGGCCAATCTCTAACCCTAAGGGGAAAGAAAAAATTAATAAAAACAATGAAATGAAAATAAAACATAAAATAATAATAACAAACACAATAATAATAAAGATAATAATATTATTATTATTAATATTAAAAATAATAATAATTATAATAATAATAATTTTACATGATATTAATAAACTTATTAAACTGATCAAAATTTAATAAAAAGTTTATAATAATAACTTAATAATAATAAACATTATATTAATAAACACAGTGAGCATAATAATAATAATAATAGCTGTAATAATAATAATAGATGAATCCTTTTTAGTCATTAAAATAATTCATTAAACTTTGTTTGATTATTATTATTATTAAAGGATTCGGGCAACCGCGGGGTCACCCCGTGTGGCCCATAAAAATTTTAAATAGAATGATGATGATGATAATAAAGATAATAAAATTATCATCTATAAAACTTATTTTAATTTCAATCCTTTATTGATCATTACACATAATTATTTAATTAATTAGGCGTGCACCAGGAAGGTCATGCGGTGAACCGAGCAAGGATGCATGGAAACCTAGGTGAGGTCACACAACTTCAACCATGGTGTACTGGACACAGTCAATGTGAATACACGCATCTTTAAATCAGTACTCAGACTTTTAAAATGGATCCAACCCGAACCCTAGAGAAAAAATTACATGGCCAGAAAATAATAAATGATTTTTTAAAGAGTCGGAGTGTGACAATTCTCCACACCATAAGGCTTTCCTCCCTCAGAAATCCACAACGAGATCAAACCCTAAAGCGGAAAATGATACCCACTTGAGGTTCAAAGTGGGCCACTATGAAAAGCAAGCCAAAAGAGGCAAACACATAGTACTTAGAGAAATTGACGTACATGAAAACCTCAAGAAACCTATAAAAAGATTTTACAAATAACTATCGCCCGCCCAAAAGAGTTAGGACCCCTCTAGTTGATTGTTCAATGAAAGGAACTATCACACCTCAAGAAGCCAAGTCGTCTGAGGAAACATAACTAAAAGTCCAACAGGGGAAATCCCGAAGGGGATTCCCACTAATAGGCACTTACTAACACCCAAGATGAAAACTGACACGAGGAGACTCGGAAGACTCCCTACTATTATGAAAAATGCCAACACCGACTCTTTCTAGAGACATTTTTGTGAGAACCATTGTGGGTCCTCCCACCATTATTACTGATAGAAGGTATTAAAATTTGAAAATTTTCCAACGGTGACCAAACGCCCCAACATAAGGGGTGGGGAGGGAGGGGCCCTACCACTAGGGTGTCAAAACAATGACCTAAGACTAACCAGCATCTTCACGTCCTTGGGTGAGAACTATTCAAATATGAGACCAATTTACCCAACAGACCCCCCCTAAGGACCACTAAAATAAATTACACACTGTGGTATTCATCTCCCAAGACTTTAACGTAAGAGAATACCATACTTAATTTTAGATACAAGAATCATTGTACACCTAGATGGGTCGTGGGAATAGAATAACCAGATAAGACAATTTAAACTGCTTTTACTTTTAATGCCAGTGATAGAAATAAAGACGGGGGCCCATAAACACTCAGGGTTCCTTACCATGTTCCTGCTTCAATCTGAAGCTTATGGATGGAGCCCTGATGTTTGAAGCATCTCTTACCTCACAGTCAGGCATGGAAGACTCTAGAATAGAGCTCCTCCTTTTGGTTTCACATGCAACCACACCGCAACTGAGATGACACCAACAAACACAACACACCATGACATACAACTACTCCCTCATGACACATCCACTAGAACAGAGGTTTAGATGATTCACATGCATCACCTCTTCACCATAACCATGAAACATACGGAGAAAACATCATGAAAAACAATCTCCTTCTAATAGAAAAATTAAAACTCTCTGAGTGGACACACTACAATGAAAACCTGTATTCCCAAAGGATACTACGAAATCCATCCTTTCTCTTCAAGAGAACTCACACTTCAAGACGTCACCAAACATGAACCCCACAGCCGATGAAAGCACTACTAGCCTTTCCAGACATCTGTCGGCACCAATAAATCTGAACAACCTTCACCCTTCCCCGTTGGAATTCATTTCACCGTTTCTAGGGGTCCTTCAGACAAAACATTGTAAAACAACATATCAAATGACATAGACAACTGAAGGAGACAAAAAATATATTAAACTCCCCTCTTTTATGTCATCCTTCTATGAGAGGACCTACATAATTGAAAAGGATAATGGGATAGACTTAGCACTGTCACCCAAAAATAGAGAGTCCTCGCTTTAATCAATTTTTAGGGTCGGCCAACGATGAATTACATGTGGCAACACTTCAATCAAATGCTAATTCTTTATGGGGGAGTGCACTAGCTATGATAGAAGACCATATACCCAATAAATAAGATCCAATGTCCAAGACATACCCCAATCGAACACCAAATGTTAAGGGTGAACCACTGCATGGGCTTCCTGAAGCACTTTTCAAAAGAAACCACTATCCACGTACTTTCAAACCAACATACAATTATGAATTCAATTTCAAGACACAAATAATTAATAAAGGATTCTCGACTAAAAATTACTAACATCCAACATTTCAAAAACAAATTGACAAACCATGCAATCCCCAGTTAGTAAAACCCCAAATTTTCATGTAACAAAACATTTTGAAAATAAGAAAATCTAGTGGGATTCACAAACACCGATGGTGTCCTGTGGGCCATGCACATGCATGTTCCAGTGACACACCGACACCCACCTCATATTTATCTTGGAATTCATCCGCTCATGCCATTGACCGTTTCTCTTTCTATATACACTCATGCATGTGGTTCTCCAGGAGAACACCAAGGATCAAAACCAGACCTTTCCGTTTTTCAGTACCAGAACATTCAACCCCCACATTTCAAACCGTACACACCATTTTATTTTTAAAGAGCTTCATTTCAAAACATTTTCCAAGACCAAATAATTTTTCAACTTAAAAAAAATATTTTCACGAATTCAATACAAAGAGACGAGGAACGATGCAAGTGGAGACTACTATCAGCGGGCGACTGGAACATATGGTTGGAGACCATACGCCAATCATTCCACCGCTATAGAGAGTATTATGGGAAAACATCCATGGCTCCACATGGCATTCCAAACTCTGAGAGATCACTAGGACTACTTATGGTACTTATTTTTCATTTTACCTAAACTAGATTAACCACACGTACCAAATATTTTGACAAAACTCAACGAACATTGGTAACTCGAGTCCTGCCATGAGGTGTGCTGGCCAGGCACCTTACTCATAGCCAGGACGTCGAGTTCCAACAACCATAACTCCAGTCTACTGTGACTCTATCCCAAAAGAACATGACTGAAGAGAGTAAACCTCCTATGAAAATTTTTTGTCACGGACCAGGCTGGGGCATCATCCAACCCGATGCCCGACCAGGTCCGCCACATGGACTGAATGGCGTTCCCTATCCCCATGGGCTAGCACAAGTTTTCGGGTATCAAAACTAACCCATGAGAATGATTTAACCAGAATATTTAACAGAAAACAACTATAAAGATAAGTAAACTCAAACTAAAAACCGACTACCAAACATGACCTTAAACTAAAATTAAAATTAAAGGGTTTGCAACTTGCACCAACATCCAGAAAGTAACAAAAAAAGAAACTAAAACTCTAATTCAAACCCCTGAGAAACAAGAGAGGTGTGACATCCACAAGACACAAACACCGACCTGCATGAGAAGACCATCAACAACCTAAACCACCATCCCTACGAACGATTCCACAACCTATAATACACAAAGAACATGGTCTACATACACCCAAAGGTGTATGTAGTTTGTGAGCCAAGATCCCAGAAGGACGTCATTCAATAATAATGTTCCATGCATAATTATTAAATGAAAAATAAATTTCTAATTTTAATTATAGAAAAGTAATAAATTCTTGCACATTTTTTAAGAATGTCGGATAAAAGAAAATAGTTTCCAATGGAACAACTTAAATTAAAACACACACCCACTTACTTTTTTAAATATCCCATCTGTCACACCGATGAGAATAAAGTAACCAATGAGCACCAAATGGGAGAGGCCTTGTGGGTGTTAGCTAGCATGGGTCCCTAGATCTTCATGTCTCAGTGAAGCGTGGCATTGAAACCACTACCCTCAGAAAATGTGTCTTAGAAACCATGACCCTCAGAATACGTGGCTTAGAAACCACGACCCTTAGTCATCATATGTTTATTTAGTGTTGCAATAGTCAAACCTTCTAGGTGAAATGGGGCCGAAGCCACACTCAGATCACTAGACCACTAGTCTATTCAACCCTTCTAACTACCCGGGCTTCTCGGTCTGTGCTCAAACAAGTTTCAAGTTCATGTCATATGTCATACTAATGTATACAATCCATAAAGGGTACTTATATATGAAAAAAAAATTTCACACCCAAACCCTCTTTTAAAACCATACACACACCAAAATCTTATCAAATCATAATCTGCATAGGTTACATACTCAATTAAACTGTCTCCACAATTTAAAAATACACTTATCATTAAACAAACCACCAATTACACACATAAAAACCATTTTGAAATTAGGAACACACTAAAACATTTTTCAAACATGTTTCACACCATTTTAATAGTTAATTAAACCATTAAAAAATTATAAAACAATAGAAAAAGGGTTTCACATGGCTTTGCACAAAATAAAGTAACCATTTATAAATTCAAACGCATTCACACATCACAGGCACACAAATAAAATTTTAAAGTGTGACGTGCACCACACAAACAGTTTGATGGAAAACCTTACACCATATGAAAAACACATTTTCATAAACCACATAATTTAATATTCTAAAGATAAAATTTAATAAAACAATTTATAAGAAATTGATTGGCGTTAACCACTAAACCCATAGAAACTCCTCTTTTATGACTAAACGCACACAATGTCATGTTAAAAATACAATTTTCCCCACTTTAAAAAATTAAAAAGCTAACAACATTATATAAAAGTCACTAACAACAAATTAGATAAAAGTTCACAATAGAAAACAAACATGTAATATAAACATGCTACTAAACTATTTCAATACAAATAAAACTTCAATGAAAACCAACATCGCACTACACAAATTAATTAAATAATATGTTAAAAAAATTAAGCATGAAAATTAATTAATAAAATAATATCTTAGATATGGAACAGCCTACCTCACATGAAGATCCCTTTGAAAATTGGTGCAAAACATACCTGCACCACATTCGCACCACGAATATGTAGAGGAGGCCTAACCAAGGAGATCAAATTGAAAAAAAATTTAAACCTCAAAACTGGATTCAAAACCTTCTTTAAAAGAAAAACTCAAAGATAGAAAAATAAAATTAAAGAGAGGGCCTAACTGGAGGGGTTTCACCCACAAGGTGGAGCAGTGCACTGGGAAGGTGCTTGGACAAGGGGAGTAGCGTGTCGGGCTTCACTGGAAAGGAGGGAGACATGATTGTTTGTGAAAACGATTGAAGAGTGAGTTCGACCAAGTGGTAATGGAGCGTACGGTGATGAAGAGGCTGATGGTTGGGGAGAAGGGGTGTGGCCTGAGTCTGGTTCCAGGGGTGAATAAAGGTGCGATGATAGGGTAGTGTCTGGGAAGAGGTAGGGCGGGACGGCCGATCGTCGAAACTGCTCCCAGGTTGGAGGAACTTCTGGTGGAAGTTGTGGTGTTTAGGTGAGGAGGCTGGTTCTTTGGACGGAGGTGAGGGGGTAGGCAAGTGACTAGAGATCAGGCTACGAGGTGAGAGGGGTCATAGTGGACTAGGTCGCGACGAAGAGGACCGAGTAGTGCGCAGCACATTGGGCGTCTAAGACTGGTCGAGGGGGGCAGTGTGAAGGAGATGGGGGAGAGGGGATGGTGGCCAGCTACGACGCATAGGGGGAAACTCATGGGTGCGGCTCAAGAAAGACCCAAAGAGGATGGGGATTGGCCAATCCCTAACCCTAAGGGGAAAGAAAATATTAATAATAAAAAAATGAAATAAAAATAAAACATAAACTAATAACAACAACCACAATAATAATTATTATTATAATACTATTAATAAAAACAATAATATTAATATCAATAATATTAATAATTATAATAACATAACATGATATTAATGAACATAATAAACTTAACAAAATTTAATAAAAAGTTGATAATAATAACTCAATAATAATAAAACTTATATTAATAAACACGGTTAGTATAATAATAATAATAGTTGTAATAATAATAATATAATATCTCTTTTTTTATAATTAAAATAACACTTTAAACATCAATTGCTTATTTTTTTTAAGGAGTCGGGCAATTGTTGGGTCACCCCACGCGGCCCATAAAATTTTTAAATAGAATGATGATGATAATAATAAACATAATAAAATTATCATCCTTAACACCTTTTTTAATTTCAATCCTTAATTAATCATTACACTTAATTAATTAATTAATTAATTAGGTGTGAACCAGACAGGTCGTGTGGTGAACCGGGCGAGGTCACATGTCGACCCACGTGAGGTCGCGCGACTTTGACTGCAGTGTGTTGGACGCAGTAAAAACCAATACATGAATTTTTAAATTAGTAGTCAAACTATTAAATCAGCTCCAACCCGATCCCTGGTGAAGAATTACAGGGCTACGAAATAGTAAAATAATTTTTTTTTAAAGAGTGAGAGTGTGACAGTCCATAGTAACGGAATAAGGTTTTCATTATCAGTTGAGAAGGGAAACCTCAATAGAGTTTGAATATATCACACATAGGAGAGTTCATTCGATTACTCATTAGTTAGATAACATGACACTTATAACAGTTGATGATTTGGGCTATCAATTTCTTGTCGTATTTGTGGAGTATGAGGATGCCTTTCAAGAAGGTATTCCATGTTTACCTCTCCAAAGAGACCTAGAATTTTGCATCGAAATGAATCTCAATACATCACTGATATCCTCCACAGTATATCAAATGGTTTCCATTGAGCTTCAACGGTTGAGGTTGTAGTTGGTGGACTTGTAGTATAAGCACTATGTGAGACCCATCGTTTCCCCCCAGGTAGCACCATTGTTGTTTTCTAAGAAAGAGGAAGGGAGCTTGAGGTTATGTGTGGAATATTGATTAATGAATCAGGTGACTGTGAAGAATATTTACCAACAACCAATGACTGATGACCTCTTTGTTCAGTAGATTGGTGAGTGATGGTTTTCAAAGATTGAACTCGGATCACACTATCACCAGCTGTGATTACCGGGCGAGTATATAACAAATATGGGATCCATATGTCCATATGGTCACTATGAGTCGTTAGTGATGAATATATGTATGAATAATTCACCAGCAATGTTCATGGGACTCATTAATTGGATATTTTATCCTTTTTAAAACTACTTTGTGGTGGTCCTCATTGATGAAACCCTAATGTATTTGAAACTTGTTGAGTAGTTGTCCTCGTTGAAGTTTTCCTTAGAGGAAAAGTATGGTGCTTCATATCTACATTTAATGGTTGATAACCAACCCCTTTAACAAAATTTTAGGGATTATTATCATGGATATACTAAATGTGAGACCTTGCATACTCAGATATACACTGGACAAGCTCCCGGTGGATATTTTGAAGTTGGGGAGCACACTATTCTTTTCAGAGGACGAGTAATGGTACCTTTGACATTGAAGGAGGAGGTGATGTGGGAGTTTGATACATCAAATTTGGTGGTTCATCTAGGTGTTTCAATGATGTACCAGGATCAACAACATTATTTTTTTTTGTGGCCAGGCATGAGTATGAGAGTTGTATAGTTTGTATCTCGGTGGCTCACTTTCCTGTAGGTGAAGGTTGAGCACCAGGTTATAGCAAGTTTTACACAAATCATTGAGGTGGAAGAGAGTTAGTGGGATGGGATATCCACATACTTCTTTTTGGTATTGTCGTGTACTTATATGGGACATGATGACCTATTTGTGATCATAGACTGATGTGCCTTATCAGCCCACATTCTAGCTATTTGATAAAACAGTTGAGTCAAAAGCATGGCACTCCTCTATGTGTAGGAGATAGTCTGACTTTATAAAGTATATTCAACTATTTTATTTTACCCAGATTTTTTCTTTTCATCTCATTTATGGTGGGGATTATGAGAGGCTTCTGGGACATAGTTACTCTTGATCATGGAATTTCACCTCCAGACTGACGACCAGAAAGAGAATACCATTCATTTCTTGGAGGACATGTTGTGGGCTTGTAGGATTTCAAGTTGTGATTTTTCTATAGTTTGGATTATCACCTACCCTTGGTGGATTTTTCATACAAAATAATAACCATTGCACCATTGGTATGGTACCATTTGATACTTTGTAAGGGTGACCCTATAAGTCATCAATTTGTTGGACTGATCCATGTGAGTCCACACTCATGGAAACAAATCCTATACAAGTCACTGCGGAGAAGGTTTAGATCTTCTATCAGTGGATGAGTATTTAACAGATCCATCAAAAGTCTTATACGGACTAGCAACGAAGATCTATAATGTTTTAGGAGGGAGACCATGTTCTAATAAGGGCCTCACCTCTATGTGGATTGAAGATATTTCACCACAATGAAAATTAACCCCTTAGATTCATTGGTCCCTTGTAGATACTATATAGATATGGAAAGGTGGAAAACTTCATAGCTCTACCGTTGTAGTTAGACAGAGTACACGACATCTTTCATGGGTCATAGCTGAGGAGGTAGTTTCATGACCTTTCCCATGTTATCAATTATAGTGAGATGGACATAGAGGATAGATCTACCTTTACAGAGTACTCAGTGGAGGGTGAGGATCATCAGGATAGGATACATCATGAGCAATTGGTTTCCCTTCTTCATGTTTGGTTCCAACATGGAAATCATCTAGAGAGAACCTTGGAGTAGGATATCGAGATACAAGACAAGAACCCTTGTAATTTTTGGTATTTTTATAACTTTTTTGGGATAAAAATCCCTATAATGGGGAGAATATAATGACGTGGGTTTTATAGATTCTATTTTTGGATACTATATTGATTAATTTTGAGAGTCGACATTGAGACAATGTGTGATTTTAAGGCCCAATGTTCCTAAAATTAATGTTTGAAATATATTATATTTATTAAGTTTCACCATAATGTAGTTTTATAAAAGGTTTACTTACTCTTGAAAGGGGGGTCAGGATAGAAATATAAGGACATTTTTGAGCTCAAAACAAGGGTTTTACCCTAGGCATGATATAATCTTTGTTGGCATGGTCCATTTTTGAAAAACCAATCATTGGTGTAGATAAATAATGTAAATTTATTTACTTATTTTTGTTTATTTTGACACAAAGATTGATATCTCGTATATGTACGTGGATATAGGTTTTCCCCCATTATTGGCCGCTAAAACTTGGAGACTAAGATTAAACTCAGAGGATCATTCTTGGTGAAAAAATGGATCAGGATCATATCATGGATCATTGTTCCAAAGGAGGTCATGGATCTCATCAACGATAATAATATAGATTTTCTTCATCAATGATCAATCCAAAATCTAGTTAGGATGTTTTATGTTGTGATTTTCATCCCATTATTTAATCCTGTACAAACTCAAATAAATTCCACTAAAATAATTGATAAATGAATCGTTGGTAGATTTAAATTAATTGAATTTTATAATTGTTCATTTTAAATTTATTTCCCTTCATTAATATTATTCTATGACAACAAATCGAGTAAGAATCAAAACATTTTGAGGTTTGTTCCTCGCATCTTGTGTTTTATGGATTTCATCCCCTATTTTTCACACAATCATCATAGGAATTTTCATTTGGGTCATGGTTCTAGGAATACCAAGTATATGGTAATTTCACCATTGTTATTAGGTGAAAAATATCAATACTGTAGGTGTAGTTCATGGTTCATGGTGTGATAGATGCGTGATGGCGACGATAGATGCTTGGAGGTGGATCATAATGTATGTGTGGGTTTTATTTTTCTGGATTTTTGAAATATGGTGATGGTGTCCCGATGATGCGATTTATGACCAAATTAGAGTCTATTTTTTCATCGATCGATGTTGCGAGGGGATGGAAAACAAATCTATATGTTTTGGAAAAGTTGAAACCTCTAGAGAATCATAGGATAGTATAGAAATGATCCCAAAGGATCTAACAATTCCATGAAATAGAGTATGCACCTTGGGATTACACACTATGTGGAGACCTCTTAGTATTGGCTAGGGTTTTCATATAAAGTTAAGCATCACATGGCATGTGACCCTTATAACGTAATATGTGTACACTACAAGAAGACTCAGAATATACTTCAAAAGGTTCATGGAAATGGGAATAATACATGCCTAGAGGCATGAAATGTACTTGTAAAATCACATGGCCCCACGTTCACAAGTTAATACATGGGTAGGTCAATACCTGGACCTAGACTAGAAACATGGGAAGGGTGTCATTTTTTTCTACACACTGTGTATGATGAAAATTACATTTCATGTGAGGCTTTACCATATGGTAAAATATGGGAATATTTTTACACACTGAGTACTCCTAGTACAGGTGGTGTACCCCCTTAAAGAGTGTTTGAAAACCATAGTTTTCTTAGTTTATAAAAGCATTGGTTGTGTGTATTCCCTTATTCCATTCCCTATAGGGAAAAATTCAACATTATATCCACATTAATAGATTTTTATCCCCACTAGAGTTCAAGTCCTGTATAGAGTTTTGGTGTCTCACTATCAGACTAGAGTGTGATCATTCGTCATCTTAGTTCCCTAGGTGGGGTTTGTGGAATTAGAATGACCTCCCTGAGTAGAATGCTAATCCTACATATTGAAATCCATATAAGTAGGGTTTGTGGTATCTTTAGAATATGATACCCTGTGTAGCGGGTTGATCTATATTGGGTTCATGGTGTCCCCCAGTGGTTCTAAGTACAACCCGCGATCTAAGAATTAGGGTATTCATAGTCTAGTGAGTTTTTTTATATGGTACCAAATAATACATAACCCTTCATTCATTATATCCAATTTTATAATGACTGGTGAAGTGATTTCTCCCATAATGACCATTGCTTCAAGAATAATCATGTGCCTGGTAGTTGGTTATGACTACTTGGTGGTGTGGTTTCTTTCCTAAATATATCCGGGGTTTTTATTGTACATTGATTTTTATAACTTTTATTGATATGAATATAATTGTTGATTCATTTTTAGAGATTTTGGGTTGTCCTAATGGGTAATTTTATACTATCCCTTTCATGGTATTTTCCCACACGTATCATTTCTTGTGAAAATGATGGCCCATTTGAGGGTGTCTTGGGAGGATAGGGAGTGGGTGGAGTATAACTGGAGATTGAATGACCGAGGAGTTTACTAGAAGCTTTAATTTTATATTATTACTCTCTCTTAGAGTATATTGGACTCTTTAATATTTTTGGTTTGCATTGCATTTGGCCCCTTTTTCTGATTTCAGTACTTTACTATCGTACTCTATTGTGGGATATTTGATATATGCATTCATTTTTTTGGTTTCTTACATTTAATAATTGTGTGGTATCAGAGATGTATGTGTGTGTAGTTAAATTAGGATAATTACTCACATTTGTGATATATTCCTACTTGACACTAGTTTCCATCACCTAGCATATTATAGTTGGGCTTGGTTAGTCATCGGTCGGACTGCAGCATGTTAGGTCATGAAAATATATTTGGTTCTCTCATTCTTTTTAACCATATCCATCAAAATAAAAATAAAATAATTCCTTCATAGTTTTCTGAAATGATAATATATTCTACCGAACAATATCCCATTGGGATGTATATTCATGTGTACAGACATAGTACTAATCATCCTGCATCTGAGTAATGAATGATTCAATGATCAACCAACCATTTTCAAGGTGATAGAACTTATTTTCATCTGTAACATATCCATGTAAATATTCAAGTGTCCAAATAGTTACACATTCTAGTAAAAATACATAAACAAAAATTTACCAATATTTAAGTATATCATATATAAATATATATACTCATATATAGGGTTTACACTATGGTTTTTAAACCTTTAGTAATCTCCAAAAGTAACTAATTTTATTATCCAATACCAATTGAGGAAAACCTTAAGGAAATTGGCTTTACTCTATATCATTTCTATAAAAAATAAAAATACAATATATAACATTCTTATATCCCAAGAATCAAGATGTTTAGATTCATTAGATGCTAGCTACATAAGATACTCATTTAATAATTATTATGAATATTTCCAAAATAATTTTAAAAAACTATGTTATCTTTTAAAATATCCCATGATAAACTAATCCTCATGCACATAGAAATGAATGAGTTAGAAAATGGTGATCTTGAATGCTCAATAAGAGAAAAGATAAACATAAGAACATGTTATAGAGGGTGAGATCATAATATTATGAGAAAACAAAATCTAGAGTGAAATGTCATAATTAAAGAACATGGGTTCATAAATATAGTCCTCATAACATAATAAGTGAACAAATAATCCCACATGATGAAACATTTAACTTGTTTTAAATACTAAAAAACCATGAGACATAAACTATGATCTAGAGAGCACAACATTGGAATATTTCAAAGGCGTGTGGAACTAATAAAATCATAAAACAAAACATTGTGTATTAGAAATCACCACATATTTTCTATAGTTAATTATTAGTCACAACCTTCATTCCATAGTGGAGTAGGAATCATAACTTATTTACCATAGTGGATCAGGAATCACAACAAATTTCTTAGAGTAGATCAGTCTTATCAAGGATTTTCCCATTTTTGAATTAGAATAACATGACATGTCACCATTATATCATGAGATATAATTCTTTGCCAAATGAATTACATGTAAATATATGACCCACCTGTCACAAAAAGAATAACCATAAACTAATGGTCCATAAGAAAATATATATTCATCACATCATTAAAACTGGAAAATAAGAATTGGTTTCAAATTAAATTTTGAATGGAATCATATAAAAAAACCACGTAAAATAGATCATTTGAATATATTAAATAAACCAAAAGTGTAACTTTAGAAAATAATTTATACGGTTATTTATAAAACATAACACCATAGATTATAGATCCCTTTTGAGATAAAGGATTAAATTAAATCTAAGTCATAGAAGTGGGTAACTAGTATTACCTTTAAAATGAGATGATGAAGGCCTCATTTATTTATACATAATTGTATTTTGAAATAATAAATGTAAACATTGTAATTATTTGAAGGCATGCACATGAAATAAATATCCATTTATGAGATATCAATACTTAATACGACTTGAATTATTCAAAATATATTTTAATTTTACTGAAATTAAAATCATTAAAAAATTGGATTTGAATTAATAACTCATTTACCCAATAGATAAAAATGTTGAAAAAATATGTAAAATTATATTATTCAACATAAGGAACATATAAAGACGATGTTCACTAGAAACTGCATAACCCGAAAAATGGACTTGACTAACCAAAGTCTATTATGGCCCAAGAAATGGTTGCATCAAAAAATATGGGAGGGGTTTCTATATATGATCCATAAAATATCATTAAATTTAATATTATTATCCAAAATTGAATAATTAGAGTATTAAAAACCTAATTAAAAAAAACAATTTGTATAATAAGAAGTATTTTTCATGGGACTGAAAATTGGGACAATTAATCATAAACATTAATATAGATTCTAAATGAAGTTATTAAACATAAAATTCCATAAATATAAACTTTTAAGTTACTTATTTAATAATATTACTCATATAAATTTAAATTTACACCATTTATTTGTATTAATTCTCTTTGAATATTTGATTTTTATGAATTAGTGTCGATCATTTGTACTAATTTTGTAATAGATGTGTTGGAATTTCTTCATTTAATGAAGATAATCATTAAAATAACATTAAAGTTACTATAAAAGATGTTATATAATACATTTAATATTATATTTCCTTTACATGAGTGTTATGTTATATTTCGTTAAAGCTAATTTGAAGATGAACTTATTTCGGGTTATTTTTCAGCGTCAATAGATTACATTATAACCATCAAGAGGTAATTATTTTTGATAATTATTCATATTAATGTTATATAAAAGTCAAATATTTCCAATATATTCTTTAATTATATATAAAAACTAGTGATGACTATGGTAGAACATAATAGAATTAATCATTCTATGGAAGAAGTAGTGCACACATACACATGTATATAGATTTCATTTTTCAAGGTAGCAAAGAATGGAGAAATAAGTTACTATTTTTTAGACTAAAAACATTTCCTATATATCATTATGATTTATTAAAATAAATTTTTAGATTATCCTTATTAGGTGATGATGAAAAATGAGGTAATTTTATTCTCTGAGGTGGTATTATGCACATATGCATGTGTTAGGTTTTATTTTTCTTAATTGAAAATGGAATGGTGGTTAATTATTATACAATAATTATAATTAGATATTATAGTAATAGTGAGAATAATATTTTAAATTTATGATGTTTTAAGTGTATTTGTGGAATTATAATTTCACATAAAGGAATGAAAAAGAGAAAGGAGTGGTTAGACATGTATAACTACATATATGGATTATATCCATTATTACGGGGGTTAAACATTCGAGGATTAGTATTTTGAGTTTAACATAACTTCTATATGGTTTATATTAGTGTTTAATAGATGGTTGGGATGATTGGGAAATAATTATGGGTTGGTAGTGTGAGGGTTTGTGATAAGAGGAGAGGCCCTTCTATAAGTATAAAAGGGATGGAATTTTTATAAATACCATTAATTTTTAAATATTGGGAAGTCCATATAGAGGGAATTGGAACTAAAATTGATCAAAATTGGAAATGATAAGTGGCATAGTGGATCAAATCCTCAACCATACATTTACATAAATTTTTTAAACACATTTGGCATCATTTACTATTACAGTTTTACTTTAACATTTTAGCTTTTACTACGATAACTGTATTTGACAAATGTAACATATCCTTTATGCATAACAACATAATGGTACTTATTATATAATTTGGGCCTATGTATTATAAATTTTAAATCTATTCCATTTTATTTTGTTTTGAAAAATGGTTAAATTTAATTTTCAAATAATATGTATATAATGTATTTATATAATCTAATGAGATAAATATTACTATGTTCCAAAACATAAAATATATGTCGGTAAACTACTATAAATCAAATGTATAATATAACTCATAAAATGAATATTTTTCCTAGAAAATGGTTTCTTATGTTTCCAAATTATTTACATTAAAAAATATTTCCATTATTGGTATGGAATTTTTTAAAATTATATATATCATAAATCCATTAAAAAATAAAGAAAATATAAATAATTCATATTAATATAATATTTACCTAATAATTCTGAAAAATAAAGTTTATTTTTTAGAAATAAAATTTTAATATGAATATTTTTTATATTTAGTAGAAAAATTAATTTTTTGTATAGGAAAATGAATTTTTTTATATTAACTATTATTTTTCCTATAAAATACTAACTAATTTAATCTCAAATTATTATTCATAAAATATGTACTTTTTATTATTTAATCATAATAGTGATTTTATTTTAAATAAAATGATAATTTCTAGATAATATATTTTTTTAGTTTATGGTAAATTAAATAATTTTTATCTTTAGAAATTTATAAAAAATATTGATATATATATATACATAAAAATATTTTATATCATTTTGATATAATCCAAATATCTACATAAATAACCACTTGAAATATTCACATAATACCTAAGAATCAGATAATTTATGGTTGCTGATTCATGTGGTGGTTGTTCTAGCATAAATAATATAGAAATATCCATGATTTTGAACTTCTCTTACTTACAGTTTTTCACAAATCATAATTACTTGTGTTTGGATTAGCATTAGTACAGGGAAAACCCTAGTGAAGTGACCTCCATTTTTATATGTAATAAAAGGTATTCATAAGGAATACTTCTACTTATGGATTCTATGTATCTCTACATAATTTATTGAATTTTCCTTATTGATTCCTCAGTTTATATAAACTAATGTAACATATTTGTTTTAATATCAACATTTCTTATTCAAAATTTATCATGGTTTTTTTATTTTATTTATTTATAGTTTGTGAAACATGGTATTTAATATATTACATATTTAAAAATAATATAAAATAAAATCTTACATTGTTAAAAAAATAACTCTAGAGACCACTCCACACCCTATAAGAAAAACTGGGATCACAATCTGAGATAATCATCTTTGGGGCCTAATAAAGCCTTAATACCTCTTCTATGTATATCTTCATCAAAACCCCCACTAGTCTAGACTCCTTAATAAGTGGATGCGATATGATTTCATCATTTGGTATATGATAACACATATATCATTATAACATCGATGAGATATATCTTAAATTATAATGAAATTTTTTTAAATTTCCTCTGTCTTATTCTATATAAAGAATTTTTTGTATGAATTTAAATATCATAAGTGTCGAGTGGTTATTTGTGACCAAAAAATATATAGAAATTTTTATTTCATGATATTTAATTATTTTATCTTATCATTGGTATAGATTAGTGATTAGCTACAAATCATGAATCTATTTTTATCATCATCGAGTACAATTTATTTCTCCAGATGGAGACACTCATGTCTTCTAGGGTGAGTGTGATAAAATATTAATAGAGTATTCCTAATTTATCATATCTCTATGATTATATTATTTAGTTCATTTTAGTTTTTTCTAGATTTTTTATCCATGTCTTGGTGGTCATATTCAAGAAGTGGTGAGTGAGAATCCTGACATCTTTCCATATGATTTTTATAGGTTAAATCATCTCAATGAATTTGATTTATCGTTAGAATTGATTCCAAGGATGAATGTTGATTCTATAACTTCATAGCAAATCACACCTACTGAAGTGGGGGAATTAAAGGATCATCCTAAGGATCTTGAGAATAAGGTATTTGGTTATCCATTAATTTTACCTTGGGAATCACTAGTCCTATTTTCGAAGAAAGTGGAATGGAGTCTTTGACATTTTATTTATTACCCCAAACTGAACTAGGTGACCGTAAAGAATAAATATCCCTTTTCAAGTATTTTTTGGCCATTATGATGAATATATGGGAGCATAGATGTTTTTCATAATTTAACTAAGACTATGGTATAATTAGATTAGTTTTAAAAATTATGATACCCCTTAACAGACTTGTGGAATATGTATTGGAATTTTGAGCAACTAGTTATATTGTTTTCCCATACTAACACTCATTTTGGATGTATGGAATTCATGAATTTAATATTATAATGATTTATGGATTATTTAATGGTATTATTTTTTTAAGATATATGTATTTACTTTATATTGGATAAGTATGATGATGAGTATTAGAATATTGTCTATAGAATCCTAAGAAAACATTATCTATAAAAAATATCTCAATACAAGTTCTAGAATCAAGGAATATTTTATATAGCATTGGATATTAAGGTTTCTTTTGAAGATAATTTAACGGTTGGAAATTTATGGTTATTCATAATATATAACCATTTATGAAAACTATATGATTTAAGGTTAAGATAATAATACACATTTTTGAGGACTATGGTTAAAACCCCAAAGTTAAAACACTAGACACAAGTTTATGTATAGGATTATATCATGTTATTTTAGTAATTTCCTGAGTATATAGTTTCCCAAATAATTACTCAAGTTATATATACTGTAAATTTGATGTATGTGTGGCATAGATGCACCTAGGGTAAATCCCCATGAAAAGGGTTTGTTGAGTATTTACTCAATCTTCACTCTGAAGCATGATGAGTAGGCATAATACTGTAAAACCGGGGAGACCCTCCCAAAGGATATTTATTATTAAATAAAATTCTCCTTATAAAAAATTATATGGGATTGAATATATTTGGCTTGTCCAGCCTAATAGAAATATGACCATGGATAAGAAAGGATTGAATAAGTAATGTGAAAAGTTAATCTAAATTTATTATTTAAAAAATAATTATCATGAGGGGTGACATATTCGTATGGATGTTTTCATATTCAAATTTTTTATAGTATAATTACAATTTGTTTGTATTAATATGAAATAGAATTAAAAAAATAGAGCTTATAAGTCTGTTCCTAGAAACTGGAATTCCATATAACTAAATGGGGGACCAAACTTGGTTGAGAATATTATTATATGCCTCTTATGGTTTAATAGGTGACATTCCTAGTCATACCTAAGTTTTTGAGATAGATATTTTCATAATCTTGAAACTATTGGTTATTATTATTAGTCATTAAGTATTTATCAATGAAATTTTCGATATTTTAAATGTTATTCAGATTATGTTAAACAATTTTTTTTATTCTTCATTAGTTTTATTTTAATTATACTGAAAAATATATTAAATTTTAATGATAACAATGAAAATTTATTTTATGAAAAGGTTTTATTTTTGCGGATAAATATTAAATAACACATAATTTATATGTAGATAAATTTTAGGATAAATATTTTCTCAAGTATGAGGTAATAAAGGGTTTATTGATATTGATAAACATGATTAATATAGTGTTCATAGTCATTGAATTGGTCATTTATTTAAATAAAAGGTAATGAATGTTATTTTTTTGGTGATGTTTATCTAGATTTATATATAATGATAGACATTTATGAGCATATTTCCTTATAAAATATTTGATAATACCATTTCAGGGCTATAGATAGAGTAATTTTTTAGAGATATATATTTATATCTTTGTTGGGGTTTAATTACTTAAAGATTCAAATTCATATCAGAAAAGTTATGTTAACGAGGATATATTATTTTGATATATATATATATATACTAGGGTATTTGATTATATAAATGAATATGGATTATTAAGGGAGGATAAGTTTGAATTTTACAGCATATATTTTAGTGATTATTAGGTTTATAATATTTTAAGAAAGTTTATGGAAATTTGGGATCTCTCTGTAAAGGATTAGATTAATAGGTAAAAGAAAACCTAACCCAATATCACCTAGGATGAATAAAGAATGATATATGTTAATGTAAAAGTGATATGGGTTGAACTTATTTACAAAACACGTTTATTTTTAAAACCTATAAGATAACATGATAGAGTTATGAATTAAGAAATATTTTAATCATTTCAATCAGGAAATCAAAAATTATGATTTAGAATTAGAACAAATTTGAAGTCCCAAACACACTAAAGAAGATAAAAAAAATTGAGTGAAAATTATAATAAAGGAAAATAATATTCATTCATGGAAATGTCAGAAATCATGGAATAAGCATTAGAATAAATGTTATGTGTCTGGAAATGAAGTTCATTAATGTCACAAGTGTTAAGAAAAGAAAGAATCTAAAAAACTCATTAATTAAATTAGTTGTGTGTTAGTAATAATGCAAATAAATTTAATAATCCATAGTCCAATATATGAGATGGTTAGAAAAAACCATGGGAACAAGTAAAATAATATGAAACTACTAATAACTATTCTGATAGTGAGTTTTAAATCAATATTTTCTAGAGACCAATATCATGTATTTTTTACCAACTACTAGATATTGAATTATAAATTAAAAATCATGATCGTATGATTATTATAAAAATATTTTTCTAGGTTTTTGTGAAGTTTTTCCATAGGGGTCGAGATCTTATTAGAATAATATCAAAAATTAGGAATATTCTAGCTCACATTATAAAGATCGTATAATAATTTTTCATATAGATAAATATCATTCCATAACATGAATAAATCAATGATCATTTCACTATTTATAGTTAACTAAGGGTTCCCAATAAAATGTTTTTGAACCTTATGAGTGAAATTGTTAGGGTCGAGTTATTTTTTGGTGCTAGAATGTGACCCACCAAAAATTCATTTTATGATAAGCTTTAAATAAGTCCGTTTTTATAGATGTCTCTACATCAAATATAAAACATAGACGAATCCATGATATATTTAGATAAAATAAAAATATTTAAGTAAAACCATTAAAACCATTTCATTGAACTCGAAATATTGAATAAAATTTTACACTTTATGAGTTATATGTACATAAAAATAAATTTTACATTCAATATGAAAGAAATTATATTAGATTTCCAAAAATGGTTAATAGGATTATTTATTATTTAGAAAATTATTTTTCTAGAAAGGCATGATATGAATTTATTTTTCAAGAAAATTTTGATTAATGATAAATTGTGTTTGATATTAATAATTTTTTACAAAAAATATAGTTTCGTAATTATATAAAAAAATAACAGCAGTTAATATTTGAAAATGTCATTTTCGAATTGAAAAGAGTTTGGATTATATTTTATGAATTTATTAAAAAGTTAAATATATAAATATAATAATTTTCAATTGATAAAATTAAAATTATTTGCATAATACCTTGTATAAAAATTGACTTATTATTAATTTTTCATCATTTTCTAAAATGGTTTATTTTTATTAAATAAATAATTTTTTCATGAGGCATATATTCTGTATGACTTTATCATCATATAAGAGTGAACAATAAATTTATTAAAACATTTATTTATGATAGTATGGATTTTATGAATTTAATTATTCAATTATAAATATTATTTGAACATAGAAAACCTATAAAAAAGATATTTATTTCTTATTAAAATATTACATTAATATAAAAAAAATTCAAGCATTCCTTTGAATTAATTATTTTTGAAGTGAGATTTAGTTTCATCATGACTTGTAAGCTTCACATCCTTTTTTATTAAAAAATTTAATTTAGAATCCAAATTTATTTTATCATATATATATATATATATATATAGTAATAAATTATTTCTCTAAAAAAAATTTATACACGATTAGGTTTATTTATTTTAAAATGAACTTTTCACCCCTTTAGAAATTTTATTTCGAAAAATATTTCATAAAATTTGGATTCATAAGTATCAAATTAGTTAAAAATTTATATCTCAATCTTTTTAAATAAAATTTTTCATTTTGGTTAGAAATAAATTACCTTGGTAAAAGTAGGTATGAATAAAGGATAACAATTTAAACAAAAATAATTAAAGAACTAAACTATTTATAAAAAATAAGTGTGTGTTCTGATCATTGACCCATACTCATAATCCCTAAAAAATTTTCATATTATGTATAGATAGAAACTTAATATTAACCTTACATTTTTTTAAATTTAATGGTTTCTTCCAAAACAACCCATTCCATCACTTGTAAAAGGGTAACATCTACACCACTTCAAGACAACCCTATCATATAAATTAACCCATAAAAATAATCTAGTGTATCCTTTTATAACCATATCCGCCATTTTAATGATTCTAGTCAACATTTATCATAAATAATTCATTTCGAAAGAGACTATCAATGGAAATTCATGTCCCTGATGTGAGTATTATCAATTATATAGTTTTTATTCTTAAATTTATTATTTAAAATTTACTCTAAAATTAATAACATAATGATATTAGTATAATTTAGATAAATTAATGTTACTGTATTATTTTTATTATCAATTTTTACTCTTATACCACATTTATTATGAAAATCAAAACTCTCATTCTTTTGTTGTGCAGACTACTTCATCCATAATGTAACATGCTCGATTTTTATTCAACGCCATGAGTTTTTGGATCTAATAATGATATTAAAGGATAAATATTATGTTTTTAATATCATTAATATTATCTAGTAAAAAAATTATAATCAATTAATTATGTGATCAACAAACAATCATCAGTAATTTTATCATTTAAAAAATGAAAACTATGAGGATAATAATTTATTAAAAAAATTTAATGCATTCAAATACAATAATAATTATTATATTCATTATAATTATGATATTTCACACCAAGAAATACTAAATATAATCATTATTTTTTTATAATGATGATATTACAATAAAATAGCCTCATAATCATTCATTAAATTATGGTAAGTTTGTGTTTTTTGTTTAACCCCATAATTGAACAATACTATGAATTTATATCATGAATAACTATGTAAACATAAATATAGGTATAATTTGATATAAATATTTAAATTAACATTATATTTTTTGTTCTGGGGATGCTATATCAATATTTAATTCATTAAATAAGAAAACACCCTTTGGTTTTCAAGAATAACAGAATGAGTATTATTATTTATTACATATTCAAGGCTAAAGAAAAAAATCATGAATTAAATTATAAAAAAAATATATTTATAAATCCTCTATAATATTAATTTTAATGATGTAGTGATGATAAATTTTTTATATTAGAATGGTCATTGTTATTATGAAACTAGTATAAATTATCAAAACTAAAAACACCTACCGAGGAAAATTAGAATAATCAATATAAAGAATGATTATTTATGAAAATTAAGATTGAAAATATATATCAATAAGTTTTGGAAGTATTTGATTTAGAATAATATGTTTTTGATATATGGTGAAAAGTTTGTTCATGAATTTTAGGATAAAAGGAAAGGATTATCATCTAAATTTCAATTCATTGAAACATGTATGGTTTTTATAAACCAGATTTCATTTATGTGGTGTATATACTGTATATTTAAGATATCTGATCATGAATTATATTTTAATTGTTGTATATAAAGATCAATTTCCATAACTCTCATTCAATTTTTTTATTCTAATTTTTCTTGGTCTCAATTTTTATTACTTGAGACATAATACATTTAATGATTTTTATTTTCCCCATTTTATTTTAATAAATATATTTGGAGATTCCTACATCAGGAACTGAGACGGTGTGCGATTCTGAGGCCCGTTATGGCTAGAATGGTATGATTAAAACTATTATGTTTTTAATATCATGTGTAAGTGGTTTTCATGAAATAGTGTAATAACCTATAAACATGTGCGTGGATTAGAAATTTGAAGTCTTCATTGTGTTCAGAATGGTGGGTTTACCTTATGTGCCACTTCACTTTAGTTGGCATGGGTCTTCAGTGAAAATACCCGAGAAGGCCATAACCGTAACTAAATTAATTAAATAAAATTATTTTATTCTAAAATCCTAATAACCCATGAACGGTTACACAGATTTGAAATCTAAGACCACTGTTGAGTTCATAATGGAATTTTATCTTTGGAGAGACCTAACATAAACCGGTGTCGGTCAACTGTGAAAGAAAATTTTGGGTTATTTTAAAGGAGAATAAAATAAACATAAAAAATATATTTTATTTCCTTTTGATGTTATAAAATTATATAACAGTGTTTTGACGCAATGATGTGATAATGATGAAACCTGTGTAATGCTGAAATGTTTTAATCACTAAAACGTGTATTTCTTCTTTAACCATTGGTAGGGATACATTATTTGATTAATGATCCTTAATTGTGAGTACTAGATAATAGCCCTAGAGATTTCCTCTATTTGTAGAAAGATGGACGACGGCTAGATGAGGATTGAGGATCGAGGATCACAGATCTACGAGACGACAGATCGTAATGACTCTCAAAAGATCTCCAACAATAATCAAACCCCGAAGTCGACTGATCCAAACTCTAGGTGGGGTATGAGTTTTAATATACATCCCTTCCCTAATATTTATCACTATTATGAATAAGGATTAATCTATAAAAAGATTAATCTATGGGTTATGGGCATTTCAGGTTCGGTTTTACATTACTGGGTTTGTTGGAGATTGTTTATCTGATATTGAATATCTTTTTTTGTGTGTTTTCATTAACTGTTCTAATATAAACAAACCATGATCAACACAAACATTGATCGAGGTACATTCCTCTTTGTTGGTTCATGCCTTTCGCCCTCTGTTCTTCATTCAATACAGGAATTATTTGTTTGTCCCAGGACTTGACAATTCACAATTGATTGATCATTCCATAACTAAATCTTGGTGCAATTATCAGATATCATGGATTTTTGATGGATGTGTTACAAGGGAGGTGCGATGATGGTGGTGGTAGTGGTATTGAAGGAGTTTAGGAGATATTGTCGCTCGAATGGATTTGCATTGGGATGGATCTTGGCGGGTATTATATCCCATGGCACTGAAGGAGGTGAACCGATGATCACGGAACATCATTCATATCAACAATAGAATTCTTGTAGTAAATCTGATGGCATGTGGAAGGGGTCATCAGCACACCCTCGGTAGTTGTTTTCCAATGTTGGAGAGGACGACCACCCACTATGGAATCTGTGGGGATGGAAGGGCACAAAAACACACCATGATTACTGTGGATGCTTCTGTGTCTACTAGACACACGCGGCTCAGCCACGTGTGGGAAAATTGGTCTACATGAGTGGATAAGGATGGGCATGGGCAGCAAAGATGCGCACACTAGTGCGGTGAAGCACGCTATTGGTGCATGTGATGGAGGAGGCAGACCCACACGACATGAGTTAGACTCTCAGAATTGGGTCGTTGAGCGGCCTAACAGGATGGGTCCAACGGTCCAGTGAGCTAGGCCCAATCGAGTAATCCAGACTGGTCCCACTCGGCCAGACGTAGTCAGGCTGGTTTGGGTCAGACCTATATCATCCCTTTTTCAGAAATATTGATGTATCTTTCAAATAGAGCATATGTTTGATGATCTGTGTACGACATTGGTAACCTTGTGACAATGTAGTCATTTTGAAATGGATTAGCAGGTTTTTAGTTGGAAAAGAGGGGGATGGAAGAATTCTTTTTTTCTTTCCTATGATGGATTGGTGCAATATGTTGAACCCATCATAGAGGGTGATAGAAGAGATTGACATCGTACACTTGGTCTTTCCTATAAAGGTTTGATGAAATATATTGCTCATGTCATAGAGGATGACCCATGTTTTGATGTGACATGTCTTAACCCGGAATTGACAGTGACTGAGTGGGTTGGATCATGTATCACACTGAGATACTTGGTTGTATCTCAATTCACATAGAGATACTTTAGATAGGTTTTATGGAAAATTTGTGACCTATATTCACACAGAAACCAAAAATCTATTTAGGATAATATTTCCAGTAAGTCTATGACTCCCCTAGTGAGCCCTGGGCACATGAATCCCTATCTGTGTATCATGATCATATTCTTTCCTTCATGAATTGACCTAGACAGTGTGATTTAGGTAGTTCTTAGTGTGTTCTCTTTGTAAAAATACCAAATTAGTAGGACCTAATTGCAAGGGTCTTTGATGAAATCTTAGCTTGAGGAGTAACTTATTCCAGAACGAGCATTCCTTAAGCAGAATCATGTGACCATGGATTGGTTGAGATATCAATAATCATTGCCTTAGAGGGAGTAGGCATATTAGAGAAACTTCATGATGTACCGAGACAAGATATTCTCTCGAATAGTTTTGGTATACTTGTTCTACGTTCTTAATATCATATAGTTCAATGAGTATGATCTCCTGGAATCAGGGGTGCTAATAGTAGAACCATATAGATGGATGTGGATGAGACGTTGCATCTTGGAATCCTTTATGAGTATATCTATATGTTCTTGTTATATGTGCTGTTGAAATTTAATTGTTTTGAGAAGGCTGTATCTTTTTAGCGGTGTTTCCTATGTGCTATTTAACATTGTGTTTCATTTTTCCCAACTGGGTATTGTTTTAGTCACCCCTACATAGTTTTTCTCGCACATGTTATGTCTTTTGTAGAAGTTCAACACTTTGACGGTGTTCTAGGAAGTCCAGGACCAGGTGGGGCATAGTGTGATCAGATGGATCTAGGTGTGTTCTGGTGGCTTACAGATAGCAGTCAAGTTTCATACCATGCATTTGGATCAGATGGGGTTTTCTATAGATGAGCTTCAGCACTTGTGTTACAGACTCTTTATTTTCGGTGGTCTTGTATTCTGCCCCAGTTTTACTTAACTGGTTTACTTTTTATCGTACTCTGTTTTTGGGTTTTAGTGGTATGCATTATTTTTCTCTACATAGTGTTTTTAATTTCCAGCATCTTTGGCTTGGAGTTGTGTTTATTTGTATAAGTTCATAGGAAAATGTATCCCCTTTTTGGGATATGATTACTCGGTGCAAGTTTCCGACACCTAGCCTATCAAAGGCACGCTTGGGGTAGTCAGATCATGGGCCCCGTGGAATGGGTCCTGACAGAGTGTAATCAGAGGTGTCGGTTCTACATTAGGACCAAGATTCACTGTGTTATGTTTGGGGAAATAGTGTTAAGTATCTGTAGTTCAGCTTTCTGGCTAGGGAATCCAGTGTTGGTGCAACAACCAACATATCCACAACCTAGGAATTTAGACACCTAATGTTCAACTCGATATATGAAAACACTAGTTTCATGGAAAAAATTAAATCCATGTGCATCATATTGGAATGGTTTGTGTTTTCTATGTACTTTTTGAGTCATCTCACCAATTATACTATTTTGACCATGATACATCTTTTTTACCTCATTATGTTTTCATGATGCCAGCCAAGAAGGTCGTTGTTTCATGATTGAGAGTTTTTCCCAATTCACCATGAGTCCTCCCTAATGGGATCTAGTCATAGAGAATTTTTTCTTCAAGATGGTCACCAGGTGATGGTATCTCCTGATGATCAATAAGTAGACCCACCACTAGTGGTTCCATTGGATGATGTTTTCCCCACTGTGTCACGGATGGCTAGTTTGGTACGGGGTGACGATGAAGAGGATTTGATCATGTATCACATGCTTTAGAGGCAGTGATCTCCCAGGATGTAGGGTCAGTAGGACCAACCTATAGTAGGTGAGAAAATTTAGCTACAGACCTAGAGATTTAATACAAAATTATGAGGGTGTTCTAGTTCCCATAAGGTCAGGATTTTATAAACATGTTTTTAAATAGGGAATCCACCACTATTTCTTCGCTCCATTTATTATATAGTCAAATAGATGTTTGAGGAGCCACCAAAGAAGAGGTAGTGGAAATAGAAGATAGATCCATCGAGTGGAAGACTTGGAAGAAGAGTTGGATATGTAGTATGTGGTGGCTAACATTTTGACATGTTACCACCACCACCCCTAGTTGGTCCAAACAAAACTCAGGGAGGTAGATGATAGGGGAGGAGAAATTCATTGGATGTAAAGGCATATGACCATAGGACTCCAGTAATGATTCAAGGTATGATATCTATCTGTCTACTTTATGAGTGGTATTGATAGAAACTTCTACCAGTGATTTCCGTTCCTAAAACATTTCATAATTGAAACATAGATATTACGGTTAAACCATTGACATGACCCTTACATTTAGAGACACATACTATCGAAGACATAATAATCACACACTATTGCTCATAGTGTGACCTGACTCTTAATGGAGAGAGTTTCTGTTGGGGTCTATTGGTAGTGGTGTCGAGGCCTTGTGATTTCATTCATGGTATGGACTAAATCCATAGTTCATGATCAGATTGATTGTTTTAGTCAAATGGTGAGGTTATTCCATGTTGATGGAACTATATATCTCTTTATCGGCAAGGGGAAATCCTTTAAACTCATAATAGACATAGGAAGAAGAGGGTGTATTTGATTTCTATTTAATTGGATATCCCATCCCTCATGAAGTGGTTATTTTGGGTACTAATGTTTTTTGTAATGGTGTAGGATTATAAGGACAACATTCATGAAGATGTTCTAAGTTAACCTATCCATCAACAATTAGAATTTTGTGTTTCTCTACACCATAGGGTGGCACTGATATTCATGCCAATATATCGTATGGCTCCCAAAGAGCTTCATGTGATGGGGGTGAAGATAGGGTACTTGCAAATGAAGGTCTTAGTAAGACCCAATGTTGCACCTTGGGAAGCCCCATGTGATCTTAATTATGAATTTTTAGTTTACTCGATGTCTGAGGAGGAGTGTACGAGATACAAAAAAATGGTCTTGGACACACTGTGATAACACCAGCTTTTAGAGAATCACATGAGGTGTCAGTTTTGGATTTGGAAGGTCCTTTTTTCTCAGACAGGTCATCTCAGAGGATGGATTTATAGTGAATCCAATGAAGGTTGAGATAGAGTTTGACAAGAACTCTTATCTTGAGGTTACCAGATGAGGGTGTCGAGCATGTAGGGTTCAGAAATGCATCAGCAATCAGGCTTGGCTGTGTCCTGATGTAGTGGAAAGTGGTGATTTCCTATGGTTCATGCCTGCTGAAACCACATGAGAAGAACATCGTGACCCATTATCTTGAGTTAGCAGTAGTAGTATTTTCATTAAAGATGAGGCAATAATAACATGTGGGCGGGAGATTCATCATCTACCTCAACCTCAGGATTCTCAAGTATGTATTTTATTAGAAAGAATGGGGCATGAGATAGGGGAGATTCCTAGATTTCCTCCAAGACTATGAATTAGAGGTTCTATATAATCCTAGGAAGACGAATGTGGAATCATATGCTCTCAGCAGAAATCTAGTTAGTAGTTACTAAACAAGGCATCAAATTGGTTGGTCTAATTGCAGCTATCCATCCTCAATAGATATGGAGAATCTTATCTCCATTCATTGGTTATTTCCCCTCCACATCAAAAATTATTCAAGGAGGTATAGATATGAGATACTGACTATGAGTCTTTTTATGCTCATTTTTTAATAAGGAATACACCTTAAGGATATTCAAAAGGTGGGGAGCATGTTGTTCTTTTCCATGGAAACACACTTGTAGAATTGGATGCCTAGATTAGAGAGATGCCTCAAGATATGCATGTATGTGTCAAGGACAACACCGGGAATTATATAAACAGTTGATTCGTAGATTACATGTTGAGATAATAGATGAACCCTTATTTGAATCTGTTTATTGGTTTGTCAACTCACCATGTCAGGCCCCCTATTCTTGGAATGGTTTCTCCTTCTCCTTCTTGGGGTGCCAGGAAGGAAGTTGGAAGGAATATCTATGTACATCGTGATAGGTTTACCATGTACATCTAGAAGAAATAATACCTTTTGGGTGATCTTTGACCGACTCACTGAGTCTTCTGACTTCCTAACTACCCAGGAGAAGAGTTTAGTAGAGTGTATGGGATGCCCCTACGTGCATGAGATAGTTTAACTCCATGGATTTTCATCAATTATTATGTCATATCATGATACATTCTTTACAATCCACTAGCAGAAGAGATAGAAGGAGGCAATTACAAATAATTTTTGGATCATCTAGGAGTAGAATAATAATGCCTATAGTCGTCTGACATTTATGCTGACAAACGGTAGATACCTTTGGAGGTCGAGGATGGAGACCATGTCTTCCTTTGAATCTCAACCCGATGACGGTTACATAGATTTTTTTAGGGTAGCAAGCCATCATTGAGGTGAATAGTTCCTCTTTCAGGTACTATGTAGAGATGGATAGGTATCATACCACTTGGATTTACCACGCAGTATGACCAAGTACACAATATCTCTCATGTGTTATAGCTGAAGCAATTCGTGCATAAACCTTTTAATTTCATAATATAGGGAGATATTTACATTGATGTTGGAGTTCCATGGGTTGGGAACCCAATGACTATCTAGGATCCTTCATGGAGGACATTATCCCTTAGTTCATGTCTGGAGGCAGCATGTGGATCTTAAGTAGAGCACATGGGAGTAGGAGGCTCATATTTGTGATCAGTACCCTCATCTTTTTGTTGAGTAGCCCTTGTTTTGGATTTCAAGAATATAATTCCCAAAGTTGGGGAGAATTTAATGACTTTTATTTTCCTATAATTTATTTTTATTAATTAATTGGAAAAATTCAATGACCATGCATTAATACGACATGAAATTCTGACGCTCGATGTGCCCGGAACGGTTCGACAAAAAATATTATGTTTTTAATAAAACACATAAGTGGTTTTCTTGAAAAAGGGTAATAACTTATTAGTCGATTTCTAGATCATAAATCTGAGGGCACTGTTCCATTTAGAATGTCAGTTTTACCTTAGGCGTGACTTAACATTTGTTGGTGAGGGTCTTTAGTGAGAAAACCTGAAAAGGAAGTAACCATAAACAAAATTATTAAATAAAATTATTTTATGTTAAAATCCTAATAACTCATGAATGGTGAATCATATTGTTAATCACAGACCACCATTGAGTTTTTATTGTGGTGTTTTAATTAATTAGTCCTTAATATCATCCAGCGCGGGTCCACTACAAAAGATAAATTTTTGACATTTTAAAGGAGAATAAAATAAACTCAAAAGGATTATTTTATTTTTTGATGTTATTCAAAGACACAACCCCAGTTTGACTTGGTGACTCTGTGATGCTACAATCAAACGACGTGATAATGCTGAAAACACATCTTTATTCTTTAACCATTGGCATAGATACATGATTATATTAATGATCCTTCCATGTGAGAACTAGAGAAGAGGATTGGTGATTTAAACTCATTCGAGAAATGGAGAACAATGAGATTAGGTTTTAGGATTGAGGATCAAGGGTCGGCAAGACAATTGATCTTGTAAACTCTTGAGGGATCACTAATGACAATCGAACCTCGACGTCGACTAGTCCCAAATCCAGGTAGGGTGTGAGTTTTAATCTGGTTTCCATCCCTGTTCTTTATACCTTTGTGAAATGTGGATTAACCAATGAATGGATTAATCAATGTATTTTGAGAATTTCATATTGGGTTTTACCTTGTAGGGTTTATTGGGGATTTTTTTATCTTATATTGTTTATACTTTGTTGTGGGTTTTCATTAACCGTTCTAACAGAAATGATCAATAATCGACAAAAACATTGATTGAGGTCCATTACTCTTTTTTGGTTCATTTCATTCACCATCTGTTGTTTTTTCATCACAAGTATTCTTAGTTTGATGAGTGACTCAATAATTTTTTATCTATAAGTAGTTATGGAACTGATTCTTGGCCCAATGATCTGATATCGTGGACCTTGGTTGTATACAGCATAATAGAGGTTCAACGACGAAGGGGGTAGATGGCCCAAAGTGGTGTGGTAGATATCACTGCTTTAATTTGATTTCACATGGATGGATCATTGTATGGATCTGAGCCCACATCAGGGAGGGTGGAAACTGGAGGATTATAGAAGAACTTTTGAATAAAAAATCGGAGCACTGGAGAAAATATGGTGGCCCGTGGTAGGGGCCAACATTCGGCGATTCCAGTGACAACGGTGGCCACATACCGATGTGGCTGTGTCCTTGTAACAGTGTGGCTTCAGACACATACTAGTGTGGTGGAGGATGGCTTCCCATGGCGGTAGCTATGGGAGTTCATGGTAGAAGGAGCAGGGCTGGCGGGTAGTGATGGCATCCCGCGTTGACCGCGACAGTGGAAGTGTCGACCGACCCCATGTGTATATGTTGTGTATGGTAAAACCATTCCATGTGAGTGGAAAATGCGAGATAGGGGGGGCGTTGTGAATGTGTGATGGTGCGTCAAAGAATGCGGTCATTTTGGGTGCTCGAGGAGTCCAGCCCGCGCGACACGGGCCAGACTAGGAGAACGGGGATAACGAGTGGCACTACGAGATGGGTCTAAAATCCCAGAAAGTCAAGTCCAATGGACCAGGCCAGACCATCCCCAAGGAGCTATACCAGTTCAGGTCGTGCCGGGTCAAAACTTGGTCAATTCGGTCCCGGACCAAACCCAGATCAGCCCTTTTTCAGAAAAGATAGGCGTATTTATCAAACGGAGCATCCGTTGGACAAGCCATCAATGGAGTTAGGACCCTTATAATGAGGAGATACTTTTGAGATGGCATGGAAGGTTTGTAGTTAGAAAAAAAGGGGTTGGTAGTTTTCTCATTTTCATTCCAATGAGGAATCGATGAAGGATACCTATCCCATCATAGATGGTGATAGTAGAGACTGAGATCATACCCTAGGTCTTTTCTATGAATGTTCGATACAGGATATCATTCCTATCATAGAGGATAACAAATGTTCTTAAGTGAGTTGTCTCAACCCATATTCAATAGTGACTCAGTAGGATGGATCATGTATCGCACCGAGAGGCCCCATCAGTCCACAGTTCTCTTAATCATGCCTTAGATTGGGTTTTGGGGAATGTGTGACCAATATTTACTCGAGAACCTATCCCATATCTAGGATGATGTTTCTAGTAGGTCCAGGAGTCCCTTAGGGATCCCTGGGTGTATGAACCCAAATCTGTGTATCATTTTTAGATTCATTCCTTCATAACTTGAACTTACCATTGTGCTTCACATAGTTATCATTCATTTCTCTTTGGAGAGGGCCCAATTTAGTGTGACCTCTTTTGGAGGGTCGCTGATGAATTCATAGCTTGAGGCATGAGTTTTCTTAGAACGATCGTGCCTTGAGTAGAATCCTATGACCAAGGATTGGATATGATATCGAGACTCCATATCTTAGTGAGACCAGACATCTCAAGGAAACATCCTGATTTATCAAGATGAAATATTCTCTCATATAATTTTGGTATACTTTTTCTAGATTTATACTATTAGATAGATCTAGGATTATGATCTTCCAGAATTGAGTGTGTTGTTAGAGAAACCATATGGCTAGCAGTGCATGAGATGTTTCATCATGGATTCCTTTACAAGTATACTTGGATGTTCTTGTTATATGTGCTATTAACATATACCTGTGTTGGGATGCCTATATCATCGTATTGGTGTTTCCATTAAGGTATTTTACATTGTGTTGTAGGGTACCCCTATGAGTATTGTTTTAATCACTCATATAAGGCATTTTCCTTCATGTTTTATGTCTTTTGAAGATGATATACTTTTTGACGGTGTTCCAAGAATACAAAGACCAGGTGTGGCCTAGTGTGATCAGACAGATAGAGGTGTGTTCCAGTGGATTATAGACAACATTATAGTGTCACACCTTTTAGTTGAATTAGGTGGGGTTTTCTACTAATGAGCTTCAGTAATTTTCTTACAGAATATTTATTTTTGGTGGGAGTTTATTCTAGACCAGTTATACTTTACTTATATACATTATATCGTACTATGTTGTTGGGATGTAGTGGAAAGCATTCTTTTTCTCTACTTAGTGTTTTAACTCTCCACCATGTTTGGCATGGAGTTCTCTCTGTATGTGTGTGTGTACATGTTCTTAGTAAAATATCTCCCAATTATGGGATATGCCTAATCGGTGCTAGTCCCCAGGCCCTGGCCTATCAGAAGTGTGCTTGGGGTAGTCACAGAATTGATCCCGGGGGATGTGTCCTGACAATACATTTTTTGAACCATTTTTTTGAATTTTATATACACTAACCATTAATATATTTTTATTGAAATCTTTGTATTCCCTGAGATTTAATAGATAAATCATATACCACTTTAGTAAAGCTTCTATTGATTCAGTTGTTTCACTAATAGAGAGGGATTTTGGTAGCACATCTTTATTCATTAAAGTCAGATCATTATTTAAAATTATTCAAATAGGTTTTCTATATTTTGTTGTTTGATTTCAATATGTGGTATTATTTAATTTTTAGTTGGGGATATAAATTTCTATGATATAAACCCTTTGGAAATATTTCTCACTTCAGGGGATGTGTTTAAATCATATAATTTCTTTCCCTATATGGTTTATAATCATGACACTCCAATGTTATTTAGTCAAATAAACATTTATCTATATGGTATGAACATCACACATTATATAAATCATATTTGATTATGTTGGCCTTTAAATTATATTATTTTATTTTCATGGGGAAAATTATTGGTATTACAAAGAAGATGTTTCAAAGAAATATGACTATGTATTGTTTGACAATACACCTTCTTCCTCCAGATGGGTTATGTTCATGTTATCCATTTTATAAAAATGGGTAAAATTATCATCATTACTATATTGAAAACAATTTACAATTTGATTATGTGTTTATTGACCAAACACTTTCTATCATTGGATGGGATTTGATTGTGTTTTCCCTTTAATGACATATGAATATTGTTATCCCTTAGATTGTGGAAATTTTTTATCCTATTTTTATAGTGAATTATAGATGAAATTTTCAATAATATTTAACATCATTAATCCCTCACATATAAAATATTTCACTCCTAGGAAATTATTTATCCATTGTACTTAAAAAAATTTCAGAAATGAGATTGAATCTAAATAATCCATTTTTAATAGATTTTTCACATTTTAATTTTAAAAACAATTCCAATATTATCATATAACACCAAGTTGTTGGGAATTTAATGGAAATAAAGTTAAATAATAAGAAACATTAGTCAACACTTAAACTGAGTAAACATATTCTCTAAAACATACACCCTACATAGAGTTATATTTCTATCATACTCTTAATATAAATTAAATTATTACAAGGTAAATAAATACTTTATTCAATTTTTAGAAAATAAATTTTATTCACATATTGTATCAACTTTTAAAATCTATAAAAAAATTCATGAATGTGAATACAACCAAAATTACAATGTTTCTATCATCATTCAACTATTTAAAATATTTCAAAAAAAACAATTCATATTTTCAAATATCAATTAAAAATATATGTCAAATCATGTTTTTCAATTAAAGTTTAAATTTTTTTATTTAGAAACAATAAGTCAATGTATAGGTAAATACAAAATAAAAAAATTAAACAACCTAATTAAGTGATATGGATATTTTTCTATTATGTGCCCAGAAAAATTCATCATGATACCCAAATGAATTTAATACACTTTAATAAATTCAATTTATGCCAAATTTCAAAGCCTATGAGTGAAAAAATATATCTCAGGGGAATTTAACTTTTTATAAGAAACCACTTTAACCGTCCCTCTTTTTGAAGTTCCATAAACCAATTTTCTATTTTCTACATCAATGATATGAATAAATTATATTTTTTTAATTAAATATTCCCTATTTAAAATTTCTTTAATATGCCCCTCACCTAAATTAATTTAATTTTGACATTTAGTAACTTATTAAATTTTTTCCATTTCATGTGTTTCCAATAAACTTATTGGATTTTTAAAAAAGAATCATTTACTCACAGAACATGTTCTTAGTATCTAAAATATTTTTTTGCGATCTCAATTGATCATTTTACACTTGTTTCAAAGGAATAAAATAAATCTATTTTCTATTGGCTCCATGAGGTGTTTTTTTCACAAATGTTGTTTTACCTCCAATAAAGTTCATAATTCAAGTTTTCCCATTATATAATTTCAATTAAACAATGATCTTTTCACACATAATACTCTCCTTAGTTTAAAAGTATTATTTTCATAATAATTATTTAAAATATATGTTACTTACTTTTTTTCTTTTGAGGGTCAATAATATGATCATGATCCACCAAATTGAATTGCAGTTCAAAAATTCATTTTATTTTTTTCATTCAGAATTATAAAAGTTTAAAAAAACATCAAGAACTATAGAAACAGATTTTTACATTTTAAAAATAGTATATAATATATTTATATATTCTCAATAATAGACATACAAAAAATATTACATAATGGAATAAGAGAAAATAAATCATCCATGAGTTAAACCTACCAATGTACATAGATTTAAATATATCCTCAATGTTATTTAGAAGATATCATGAATATTTCACATATAATTAATAATATGATAGAAACAAAAAATTAGTATGGAAGTGGTACACATGGGAATAATAATTCCTTGAATGTGGATATCCTTAGTGGGATGTGATTCCCACTTTCAATATATTATAATGATCTTCAAGTAACAATTGTAGCTTCCATCCACTCAATTTTCATATAATAAAAACATGAACAATTTATTTTCCTATTAAAAAGTAAACCATAGAACTGAAAATTGTTTGATATTGGAGAAAATGGGAGATTAATCATTGGTAAAAACCCTTCAAGTGGTGTTTCAATTTATCTTGTCCAAATATAGACAAAATTTGTATTATCCCCAATCATGTGTTTGGTTATTTATTTTTTAATATTAATCAATACACATTGTTTTATCTATATCCATCACATCCTCCTTTAGGTGGAGGTCATCTTTATATGCATAGTGAATTTTCAGCTTCCCTTTAAGGATGATTTTGTAATGATATTGATGTGGTGTAAAGATGTTAGAGCTATCATCATTGGCTTCAACTTGAGATTGGTATGTAGTGATGATTTACCCTTTCTTTTTCCCAATGGTGGGAAACCATGTTAACTCAGACACCATTTTTTCATCCCATTACACCATAGAATATTCTATTAAAAATTATTCTAGATCATAAAATATATATTCTGAATCAATTGTATGGAAATAAAGAGATAAATTTTCCAATGTATCTTTTATAAAATAAAAAAATGATTCAATATCTAAGTTAGAACCCTTTAAATATTCATGTAATTCCATTTTTATATCAAGAAGTGATTTTATAAACACTATTATTATTGGTGAAAATGATTTAGAAATCCCCTCATCAAAAGGAAACACTTATATTGTGGTGGTTTCCTATAAATTATCTATATATTACAATATTAAAGGATTATTATTCATTTTTAACTGATAGTGGGTCATTTATTTATTCAAATTAAATGAAATTAGAATAAAATTATCCATTGTAATGTTTATATCCTTTATTTAATCCAGATTGTTCCTCACTTTCATCATGTATATCCTCTATGAAGACACATTTTTGGATCAATAGTAAACACTCCAGTTGAATTATAACCTCTAGGACATTTATCTGAGATCTTAAATGGATGATTTCTTCTCATTGAAGTTTACAGTCATCTTGCATCCCTCTTGTATATAATTTAATGAAAAACTTTCAAAAAATTATGTTCATGTACAAAGGATTCCAAATAATATTTTCCCTGTTTTTAAGGTAATATGCTCTATAAAATATCCCTCTGTAAAATATATGCACATTGACCTAATTTTATTTGTAAAATATATAATAATGATTTCTAATTGAGATATGATGTCCTTTTAATTATATTTCTTTTTTTGTTATTTTATTAAAAAATTTCAATGTAATGAAATATTTATAAATTGATAATGAAAATTAAATTTCAAACCTGGCTCCCAAGAAAATAAATCCATGTTAATCAAAAGGTGGCTGTGGGTTATGGTAAATAGAATTTTTTTAACCTACAATAAATCCTAGTTGATATATCTGGTCATTATAAAAGTGTTTTCGGGTGATTTATTCACTAGTACCAATTAGGTATTAATTTTTTTATATGTTTTAATGAATAGAAAATGTGATTTTTTCTTTTGTGACCATTAATAATTTAAAACTACATACATAAAAAATAGATATGTTCAACAAGAAATGTAGATAGTCTTTATGTGTGTTCCAATGTATTACATTATCATTCAACGTTGTTCTTAACTACCTAACTCAAAAATAAGAATCTAAAGAATTCATATCCACCTTTATAACTATTTATTCATATGAAATTGCAAGTATAATCAACTTCCTCAAGTATAAAATTGACTTACATATCCTCCATGATTAATTTGGAATTAACACTCCTCATGGGAGAGTTTATACCTATTTAATCCATACGTAAATGATTTATTACTACTGATCCTCCAAAATCACTCAACTCTACTAGTTTGGTGAGTTAATCGGTATTAAAACAGAATTTATATTCAAAACTATGAATGAATTAATAAATTAAGTTTAAAAATAGAGTGAAGACCCTACCATACTCTCTACCCCAACTTCCTCACTGAATTAATAAATATAAATTGAAATAAATGTATAAAATCTTGAACAAAAAAACAATTACACTTTAGACCATCCAAAATGACTTAACACCCCGTTATCATGAAGAAGAATAATGAGAAAATAATTGTGGAAAAGGGATAGAAAGAGCATAATATGAGGAGATAATAAACCATTTTTACATGAAATATTTCACTTCATATAACATTATGAAATGAAAATTACAAATACAAAAAAATAGTTGGTAATAGTATTCCCATGAAGGGAACCTACTTTTCCTTAAATAACACACCTATCCTTTTGTAAATTTTATCCCAAACCTTTTATCAAATGGAATTGAAAAAGGAATACAAAAAAATTGAGAATCGCATCCCATGATATATATTTATATGCATTCGATAACAATTATGGATCATTTTATGTACTTCATCATGGTTTTAGTGGAAGATGAATGTTTATTGATATGTTTACAAGAGGAATTAGAGAGAAGTGATGCATGTGATATTTATTTTGGATTAAAGAATATTGGGCCTTGAAATAGTATAAAATAATTTACGTTGGGTATGATTTTATAAAAATGTCCCTAGATAGTTGGATGGAAGTTGGATTGGCGTGTGTATCCATTAACTGTAAGGGGATCTAGACGTTTCTTTTTATTTGTATTGCTGGTCAATTTGTCTTAGACAATAGTTGAAATATACTGTTTCTTTATTTATCTATGGATGATATAGTGAGGACTAGTAGGATTTTCTTTTTTAGTTCGATTAGAGATATTATATTAAATTGGTTATTGAGAACTTTGACCTACCCTCCAATAGTTTATCAAAGATTTGGTTGTTTTGAATTCATTTAGAAATTATATCGATCAGATTGTTTGTTATGATATTTCATTATTATAACCATTTAATTGGGGTATTCCATGTCCCATTCCATCTTATATCCATGATATATACACAAAAACTAATAGAACCAGCCAATAAATTTTTATACATGTTTTTCTTTATATTCTTTAACTCAATCGATAGTAATATTCATTACAATTGTGTTTGAAAAATGTATCAGTACGACTAAACATTATCGTTAAGCTCACATGTGGTGTTGGTGCTCATAAAAAACCTTGAAGTTAGCTTGTTATTGATTCAATTAGTCGTAGTCAATTTTAATTAATAATTTAATTCAGAAATAATACATTTGGCATGGCTTCAGCATTTGGCCTTGATCACACAAATATTAGTTTACTTTTCAAAAAATCTTTCCCAATCATCCTTTTATGGGAATGGGTAAGCTGATGGTGGTTGGAATATTGCATTTAAATTCACACAATTGATTATAATGAACATTTTTTTATCCATTTCATAGAGTCTCACAGTCGACCACATTTCATCTTGTGTTAAACTAGGTCATTCATGGATAATAGAATCTTTCTTTTCATTTAAAAAGTTGGTTAAAGGCTTTTGGTAGGTCATAAATGGGATTTTAGATTGTCATTGCACTTGTTATTATGTAGTCATATTTATGTATCTTTCCAAATGTCATTCACGCTATTGTAAAGATTACCTTTACAGAGTAGAAATTACCAAAATAACCTTTATGTATCTTTATTATTGTGGTAATAAATTTTTTCACTTTCATTGTGATTATCATCAAATTTACATGATCTTCCATGGAGGTGGTTATGACTTTTCATATTCTTTAGAGAATGTCAATTACCCTTACATAGAATTTTCTTGACACAATGATTACTTGAATTTGTTATTAAAATAAATAAATTAAATTCATATGTGGAAAAATTAAAATTAAAACAAATTAAAATAAAACACATCTAATTATATATTTAATTATATTTTTAATTTAATCATTAAACAAAAAAAATTAGATTACATTTAGTTAATTTACCCAAATCACCTCAAAGTATTAAAATTTGAATCACACCCATATTTGTTAATGGTTTTATGGAATTATAATGGTAAATTACTGATAAAATTCTGAAAAATGGCTTATTTTAACATCCCTAGATTTTATAAAATATTTTTTTATTTAATTAAAACATTTTTAGTTTTTTCATTTCAGGCAACACTGAATATATTTTGTTTTATATGAAATAACTAAATTTTCATTAAATTGTACCCAAAAAGTTATTATGCTTTAGATACACACAATACTTATTTTATCTTTCGGTACACACAACTCTATGTTTTTCATATGTTACATGAAATATTGAGTTGCTTTGATGGAATTTATTACACACAAGACCTAGTTTTACCATACTTCATTGTACTATTAATATATTTATTAAAAAATTATTATAGTTATAAAAGATGCATTAGAATGGTGGTTATGAATAATATTAATTAAATTATGAAAATATTTTTTTACACATTTATATAAGATGAATTATTTTTTTGACTACTTAAATAGAAATTAAAATAAATCCCTTTTAAAAAATAGCAAATCTTTTGCTAGAAAACTATATTTATTAAAATAAACAAGATTTACATTACTAAATTAATTAAAACACTTTTAATAAAAAAAATTAGTGAAATATATATGTATATATATTTTTCATCCAACTATTTAGTGTTCATCATATGTTTTTTCTAGACAAGAGTTAAAAATAATTCAAATTTTATGAACTAAACGATTTATTTTTCTAAAAGGATATTTTCACACCTTTTAATAGAGAGCATATTTTGAATTTCATTTTTTAAACATTTCTATTTTTTTAAAAAGTAATATTTATTTTTAAATTAATAGTATCAATATTTACCTTGGTAAATTTTTTAAATATTTTTGTGAAATGTCATTTTTTGATGAATAGTGAAAAATACTGAATTTTAATTGAGAACAACAATTTTTATAATTTAGATATATAGATAAATTATATTTTTAATTGGTTTTGATGTTAATTTAAATTAATTTTATGTCAATAAACACAATTTAGTTCATTGTAATCAATTTAACATTGAAATTGCATATAAAAACAATTCAAACATTTACACTTTTTCACTTTAAAAATACTCATTGTATTGTGCCATATGTGACATTAATTTTAAATTAATTTATTATAATTATGCTACTAGAATATGTAATAATTGATTCCATATTTGGAATAAGAATATTTTATAAATTATAATAAGTTCAACATAGTTTTTGACCAAAAAATATTAGTGAAAATAATTAAAATTAATTACAATGATTAAGGTAAAAACAAGATTACATAGTGGTTAAACATTAATTTATGGGGCCAAATAACCTAGGAATATTTAAAAAATACATTGCATGGAAATATTTCTACCACTTTCCATGTGTTCTTAGAAATGGGAAATTATTGGAGGTACATGATATAAGGGAGATCTCTCAATTGTCAATACCATTTTACAAACACAAGAATGTCAGTCCTCCTCCACTATAAATGGGAACTAATCCCCCCCACCTCACTTCTTCAAACCTATAAATCCTTTTGTTATTGAAAAATTCATACCCTGACTCCTATAGACTTACCTTACATAATCATATAATCATACCTTTTTGTAGAACACCAACAAAGGATGCCCTTTTGGGGATGCCTATTGGAGTTACCCAAAGTAGAGGCACCATCCTTCCACAAGATCAGTTATTTTATTTTCATTATCCCCACCCATAATTATTATTATTAAATTACTATATAATAAAATAATTATAATAAATATAATGATATTTTTTTATTATAAGGTTGAAACCTACACCTATACACACTTCCTGCAAATTGTTAACGAACATACCATTAGTGTGTACAACGGACTACCATCTCGCGAAAGGATATCGTTCATTTTTTCATTACCATCATTCATGATTTGTAATTATGATGGACATACTATTTTAATATTATATTTATGATATTTATGTTTTGTTAATTATTTGGTAATTATTATATAAAATAACTTTCATGCATTCCATTTTGTGTAAATATGATAACTTCATTTTTGGATGTGTGGACTACCACATCCTCAAAGAAATGTGATTGCTTCAAACATTACATAAAATGTATTAATAATGGATTTATTAAAAATATATGATATATATAATGTAATAATTATAATGGAATTATAATATATATATATCATTAACCTTATTTATTTCAGTATGATAGAAAAACGAAAAAAGTGTTCATGTATTCGTACGGCCCACTATCTCCATGAACAATGTATTCCATTTCTTATTTAAATCATTTATAAGTTATTAAAAATATTTTATAATGAATATATATGATATTAATATAATTTCGTACATCATTTAAATAAGTTTATCATGATCTGAGTAGTAGGATCAAGAATAACAAGTTTAAACATATACAAAAAACAAAGAATATCTTACCAGAAACTTAACATTAACGTGAAATTGTTAATAAAATGTCAATATAAAGATATAATATAAATAATATATGGTATTAGATATAAAAATAATTTTCTTTAGTATATGTGTAGTAAACATTTATTTATTATATAAAAGGTTTTAATGTGTATGAATAAGGTCAAGACATAAGGTAAGGGTTTTCTTGTCTCACTTTTATTTCTTTGAGATTTGTTCCATTTTCACAACTCATTTCATTTAGGTCGTATAAATAATACCCATTAATATATTCTATTATTATTATCCTTACATTTATTGGTATTTACCTATTCATTTTATGGTATTTATTTTATGGGGTCTATGGTCCAAAATGTTCCAAATCAGTAAAGTAAGTTTTTCTCAATTTTACTTCTTCGAGACACATGCCATGTTATGCACGTATTATATTATATGTGGTGTATATGCTACCATTTTTCATGTAATATAATTAATATTCATAATTTGATGATATTTTAGGCTTTTTATAATGTTTTTATTTCATTGGGATTTTGATTAACCTTTACCAAATTGGTATTAGTTTATTTCTACAATCTCATTATTTAAGTGTATTGTTAATGATTATGCTTCCATTGATGAAATATTATGATCCATATCACAAGAACTATCATTAATTTTATTATACTTTTGTTATTAATGATATATTCATTCAATTACATTATTTTCCCAATCATTTACACTTTAGAAAATTAAGAAAGTGTTTTAAATCATAATCTACATTTATATATCTATTCTGTTGGAAAACTGTGTTCCTTCAGAAACATGATTTCTAAAAAATATGATTTCATTATTAATTTAATATTTTTTGAGAAAAGTTTTTTTTAAATCATTCATTATAAGTTCTCAAATTTTTTTTAAAGAAAAAATTTATCAAAAAATTTCAAGATTTTTTATAAGTTTTTGAGGTATCTCCAAAGAAAAAGGTTATCAAAATGTTTTTAAGATCACACTCTATGTTTTCAAATAATTTTCAATGAAAAGGATTTCAAAATGTTTTCATTAATCCTTTGAGATTATTCAAGTACATTTTCAATGAAATTGGTTTTCAAAAGGTTTTATGTTTAATGAATCATTATTCAAATAAGAATGATATTATAATTTAAAAAAATAAATGTTTTTTAAAATAATTTTCCATAAAATATGGAATCCATTTTTTTCCACTCAGGACTTTTTGGGAATATGATTTAAGTGATCCATTCATATTCTTAACTGAATGGTTTATTTTTTTGATGACATGATAGTTATGAAACCCATTTCTTTTTCACAGGATATACGATTATGAAACTTTTTTCTATTACTCAGTTTATATTCTTATGAATCCTGGTTCTTTTCATGAGTTATGATTGGTGATATGATTAAAAAAACTATATATTTTCCATGTTTTATGATATGATGAAAATTTTAAAATATGCATTTCATTTCATGGTTTATGATATGATTTTTATGAAAACCATATATTTTATTGGTCATGATTTGATGAATGTTTAATTATCATATGGGACATATATTTATTATTTCATTATGTCACGGGTGGGGAATATATCTCCCTTAAATTCATTGGGTAATGATTTATATCTCATGAGATATACATGGCTAGAACAAGCAGTGAACTCGATTCAGTAAATGAAATTTTCTTCTAAGTTGGTCTTGGGAGTGACCCTTGACTACTAATATAGTCATGAGAGTGAACCATGATTACTAATATGGTTTGTGGAGTGAACCCATTACACTGAGATAGCCTCATAATTAAGATTTGACTAAAATGGAAACCATTTTTAAATGCTTATGTGTCTTCTATAAATTATTTTTTTATTACTATGTTATTCTTGCATGGTTTATGTTATTGATTCCCTTATGATTCATATTGAACTTCTAATATTTATTCCAAGTCTCATGTATATTAATGTTGATACATAGATTAATATCTTTAAATGATATTATCAGGTTCTCATATTCTTATTCTCATGTCATTATTATGTATCTCCCTTTTTTACAAATAATGATAATCTGTGCTTATTATTTCTTATGTTTTTTCCTTGGTTATGAAGAAATATTTTTAGTAGTAGTGTTAAATGGGAAGATAATTATTAGAATAATTAGTGATATTTCACCATGTTAGAATAATTTATTCCATGTTTTAGAAGACACTAAACTATTATGGTCATAATGAATATATTTTTTGTAATATGATAAATATTCATATAAAATGATGTAATGTCCATATATATTAATCCTAGGTTTTCATACTTTTTCACCTTTATGGAAACACTTTTAACATACAAGTATACAATATTAGGCCTATCATATCCTATGATTCAGACACATGTTGCACTAGTACACATCAACTAGATTTCCTATACATCTACTAATACTCTAAAACCACCAAAATTCATCTACATGTTTTTCATCCAACTTAAATCATTAAAAAATACAAAAATAAATCTAGTAATTTATTATGAAATCATTAATACTTTCATCCCAATTTCAATAGTTATTGAAGTTGAAAACTCCCATAAAGAAAAAACCAAAAATACTACATTTTGTGACACCTAAAGGATAATGCTTGAACAAATGGTAAGAGAAGAAATTCTTATCCAGAATGCCAAACCATGATCAACCAAAAATAAAAACACTTGATAAAACACATGGCCCACTGAAATCATCCAAAAACACCTAATAGTGATGTTACAAACCCCATATTTCTAATTTGAATCATTATATTGAAAATTTCTCCAACCCCAAAACCAAAAAAATTAATTCCCTCAGATATTACCAATATATAATTGACAATTCATTACAATCTACTAACTACAACACTTTAGTAACATGAGAAGTCTCTTTGTGTATCACTCATTATCCATCATGGTCACCAACCCTTAAGATGATATCCAAATAATTTTATTTCAATTGTTTTTTGTCATGTAGAAAATGCACTTAAAGAAGTTCCACTGCCCAAAAAATCATTATCTCATAAATTATAGTTCTGATTATTTCAATAAAATCATTAACAATTACCCACATCAAGGATAATTCATTAATCAACAATTTTATTATGACACAACATATTAGTTTAGGTTACAATTATATATGATACTATTTTCCACTCCACATCACATCCATGCATTACTCGAATATTCTCATTAAAATCTATATTCTCACTTTCCACGACCATAATCATAAAATTAGTCCTCGCCTAGTTTCTTATGTCAGTGTATTTTCCATTAGTCGTAAACTTCAACTAACCCAATCAGTCTACAAACCTATTCCTCAAAACAAATCATCATACCATCTTACTATTATATAACATTTAAAAATTTTAAGTCCTTGAATATAATGACTCATTTCAATTTCAATCTACTTACCCCCCCATATTTGTATTTATATTTACTACAAATAAGATTTCCACATAATTCCAACCATCATAAAAAACTTCATACCCCTCTAGATTATGTCCAATAACATGTAGCTAATTAAATTTAACAAAAAAATTATTTCAAAAAATATCACATGCTTAGATCATCTACAGTGTGATCCCCTCCATAGGAATATCCTTATCTCTTACCCACAAAAATGATCATGCCAGAAACACATGATCAACTAAAAAATGTAACTCAATATCCCCACATTTATTCCCTTAAAACGTCCATATCCTAATCCCCACTCGAGATCCAACGGAGAATGTTGTTCCCTATATAATTTCTCCCTATTTCTATAAACAAATCCACCATTGTACACCAGGTATCAATGAATCTACATCAATGTTACTTATCTTCCACACTATGACATGACTCTAACATTACATAATGTAATTACTTCCACTTATTTGTGATAGAATCACATAATCAATCTAGTATACACTTCCCACAGTTAAGTAACCCTCTCAATTTCTCAATCAACATGTCGATCAACTCAACCCTTGGCTATTTCAAAAACCCATAGGAATCATAGATCATTTAAAAAATGAAAAAAAGGTATAACTCATATCTCTTATGATATGGTCATCCATATATATCCACAATAACATGACTCCTAAATTATTCTTTCATTTCATCATATAGATATTGACTCACATAAGAGTAGAATATTGATGAACTGGTTCCCACTAGTCATACCACACATGACTATAAATTAGAGAAACCCCTTCTCTAAAAAACATATGTTGTAAAATAATGGTTTAATACCATGTTTTGTATTAACTGATTTATAAAAAAGTTTTCATAACATTCAACCATCATCCCATACCCGATCACTATAGACACAAAAGATCGATCATCGATTCGATTAATATCCCATGACCAAACATCATGTAGTTAGGGAAACCAGAAAGTCATGAACCTAAATACAACATATTGTAATCTCTCATGGTCCAACAAAAAATAGGTCACAAGGTACAAAACACACACATCTAAAAATAGATTACCAATACACTAAGAGATAATCTCAAAAAAAAAGTATTTCCATCCATCATCCAAAATTTATGCCAAAATATATATTAACCACAAAACTTAATCTCGTGATCTTGAATATTTTCTTAATATCCACCCATAAACATGTATCACATGACATGTAATGAAATTCAGTTCAAATCATGGTTTAATCTTACCTAACCCAATATAAGATTAAGTCTCTCTAAAAAAAACTACCATATATGATAAAAAAGAGCTCACAGTCTTAGACCATGTAAAGAGATTCTCAGTTAATCCTATCTCACAATGGTGCTCAGTATACCCTATTAAAAGAATAAGGCATACACATGTAGGCATAAAACCTAGTTTCACCCTTCTATAGCAATCTTCTTATACCCTCTCAAGTGATACCCCATCATTCCAAGTCTAACTTTCATAAGCCACCCATAAATATTCATCATACGCATATTGATCACATCCATCCTAGGCTCGCATTAATAATATTCTAACCATTCCACCCATTTATATGAACCTTATCAAAACTCATAAAGTACACATTATTTAAAATCTTCAATATCTATGGAATTTTTGGTACTATGAAAAAAATTTGGTATTACTCTCATACATCAATATAAATCACACTATAAATACACATACTTCCCATCTCAGAAGGATCCCATCGGCCAAGGTTAACACCTCACTAATTTTATCCTCAAAATTCACATGAGTCTTAATAACCCATAAAAATGGCTCATCAAAATCTTTTACTCCATCTCAACATCACAAGGATTGACCAACTAGCACAAAAGTCATTAACCTTTACAGATCAATGCTCTTGGAGAAACATCCATGATCCCATTTCAGATGTCACCAAGACATTCATTGAACAAAAAACCCACTCTAGGGTTCCTATAAATATATATATGTATATATCACATTGAAATGATCAGAGATTTTATACCCATTGAATTAATATTATATTCAATTGAAAGTGTCACACACAACACAAAACTAATCCAAAACCTGAATAAAACTGACCATGAATCTTGAAAATTACATGATTAATATGATCAGTATTAGATATGAAGATAATAATAAACTAAAGAAACAATATATTGAGATTTTTGAAAGATTAATATTTTTAAAAGGACGCCTTTCTATGAATATTTAAAAAGGTACATTATATTAACTAAATAAATTAAAATGATAATAATCAAAATATTATTATAAAAGGTAATATTTATATTTATAAAATAATATATAAATATTCAACTACTATAAAATTTATATGAAATAATATTAATAACAAATGATGTTTAAAAGGGTATATGTTTAATAAAATCAGTTTTTCATTTAATATTTTATTTTCATTTAAAACCTAACATATATATTCAAAAAACTGAATTTAAAAATTAATACCTTCATTTATTTAAACATTTTAATTTTATTTTAATATTTATTATTCATAATTTACAAAAAAATACTTTTATTTGAATAGTGAATAATATATATTTTTTGTAAATAACATTATTTTTATGATACTATAAGTATATAAGAATGAAATATAAATTCATGAAACTATTTTCTAAAAAAATATGTTTTTTATATGTTACTTTATTATAATAAAAAAGTTTTTTTTATAATCTACAATCACATATCTTACATTTTAAAAATTAATCTCGATTTTTTGAAATGTTGTTTTTAATAAATTATACATTTAGTATTTTAAATTTGATTTTATAAATTTTATATAATTAATATAATAAAATGAATTTGGAAAGAGGAGTCATTATGTGTAAATTATATGATAATTACCATTTAATTTTCCATTATAAGGGATTAATTACTTTTTTAAACCCTTGTTACCTAGGTAAAAATTAAATTTGATAAAAAGGGTCAAAACCAAAATGGAAAGCCCAAAAAAAATTAAAACATGTGTTTTAATTAATGGTTGGATAATTTTTAAAATTTATCCCTCCATCCCCCATTATTCTGAATTTTGGTGCCAATATTCTGGAGGGGGAATTCCCATTATTAAAATTATTGGGGTATTTATAAAAATTTGTTCACATGTAACTTATAAATTGGACACTCCTCTCATAACCTCCCCTCAAAAAAACCCCAAAGAGTTCATTATATTATCCACCCAATTCTATCTTCAACATTATAATCACCATCAATATTTTATGGTCTTCTTAATTAAAATCTATTAATGTCTTATCCTCTATTGTAAATGAGACAATCCAATAAGTAAGATATAAATTTCTATCCACTTTTTTCTCAATTATATTTCATTTTGTGCTCTTATTTTTCAAGAATGTCCATTACATCTTCAAAAATTGATAACATAAGTATCATTATTATACTTTTATGTTATTATAATGATGGTAAAATTATTAACCACTATCCCCTTTTCCATTTTAGAGAAACAAATATGTAAATCTGTTTTGTGATTGTGTGTAGACTACCACGACCATGATGTAATGTTTTCATTTTCCTTCACCACAGATCATGGAGAGTAAAAAAGGGAAAATAATTTATAATTATAATATTTATAACATATTTAATATTTTTAAATGATAAACTATATTACTTCAATCTCTCCATATATGAAAATGATATCTTCATCCATGTGTATGTGAGGACAAGAACCTCCATGGATTATTATATTCTATTTTTATTACAACCATTCATGTATAGATAATAGAGTAATTTGAAAGGATAAATATTTTATAGTAATAAAATTTCGGCATATTACAAATTATATAAATGATAAATAATTATAATAAAATTTATAGTCCTAAACAAGCGAACTAAGGAGGGAAACAGTTTAATATAATTATTTCATATCCATCACCTATTTTTCCATTTCATTATTATTTTAATATATATATATCTATTGAAAATAAAATTATATCATTATTCTAATGTTATAACTACATTAAATCTAATTAACCTCAAAATCATCCATCAATCATGGTAGGTTCAGGTTTTGGGATGGTTTGACCACTAACTTGGGAAATGCAGTGAAAAAATATCATATATTAATATAAATTCATAATTAATTATATAATATGATATAAATTTTTAAATAAAATTTTTTTGGGTTTTAAAAATTTACATCAATATTTTACTAAATTTTTTATAAAATGTCATTTGTTGGTTGAGAAAATCACTGAAGTGTGCATATCACCGATTTCGTATTCAAGGATAATGAATGAAACTCTCATAAATAGAAAATAAAATATCAAAAAATTATAATTAATCCATTATAGTAACTATAATGATCAATTAAAGATGAAATTGGAAAAATAATTAATACCAACACCATGCTTAAGAAACTAGTAGAGACGATCAAAAATATAAACACTAGATGTGGGGAAAATGGTAAGAATACCAAATATACATTAGATAGGGATTATATATTAAAATTATATACAATTTTAGGTATTAATATTATTTTTAAAAATTTAGTTATGATTGTTTTTAATACAAAGGATTTTAGATTATATTCCATTAATATTGGAAATAAGAAAATTGTTTTTTCCCAAATTTTCACCCCTTTTAACATATTTCCGATTTTGCACCATGTTTTTTGGAATTATGTACCTAATACATAATGAAATTATTTTATAGTATTTATTGTTTTTTAAGAGGTATATAATTTCATATGATAATTTTATTTTTATTCAAAAAGTTATAAAATTTTAAAATGGTTTTTTGATTAAATACTTACCTAAACCATAATGGTTTCTCTGCTAAACTTATTTTCCAGAAAATATTTTTTTGAAGATAATATATCTGGTGAATTTATTTTAATTTTTAAACAAATAATCATTTTATTTATGTATTATTGTTGTGTTAAATTTTTCCTTATTAATTAATTTCCCATTGACAAATATTTTACCCATAATGTTTCTTTTAAGTAAAATCAAGCTCATATCTTCTTATGAGTCATGAATAAATATTTATTGATATATGAATTCATTATATACATTTTATAGTATTATTATCTATTATTAAATATTTATTTAAGTAAATTTATACTAATATACATATATTTAAATGATTTTTAAAAAACTAATGTTTTACATATGATAAGTTTTCATCAAAATACGAAAATCTTTTCTTCAATCATTTTCATATAAACACATCATTTACCAACCAGTTTAGTTTTATATGAATACTTCTCTCTATTTTATCATAGTTTCAAAAAGAGATTAAATGTATACTGTATTTATTAAATAAATATTTTAAATTTCATTTCATAGATCAGCAAAATTTTATATTCCCAAAGACATTTTCCTAAAACCCGAAAAAATATTTTCTATAAAAGTAATTTTCATTCCAGATAACTTATGTTTGATCAAGGTTACTATTTTGATGTAATAATACACCTTATTTATATGGATATCATATTTAATTCTCTTATATTTTGATAAATGGTGCATCACTGCTATTTTCTTTCTTAATTGTCTTTGGTGTATAAAAATAATTTCACTTAAAATGTATTTCCATTATAGGTACCATATTTTTTATTTTATTGATTAAAGGGTGTTAACCAAGATTTTATAAATTGATTGATTTAGAGAACTATTATCTTAAACAAACTCATTCTATATATATAGTATAAATACCATATGTTTTATTCCCCTGATTAAAAAGTACTTAGCTATAGAGATACCTAATTTCATTGGTTACCCTATTATTTCCAATGGGATTTTCTTGTTATGATTATTGATGATTTATTTATATTAATCCATTGATATAGATATGAAACCCATTTTTATTCAATTTTTTATCTTTTCTATAACAATTGAAATATTTTCATTTAAATGTTTTATAAAACTCCTTTTATTTATTTGGGTTCTCTATGATGTGATAGATAAATTATTTTTCAAGCTACACATGTAATTATGGGTGAATGATAAGTGGGGTCATATATCACCCTCCAATGTATAGGTGAAGGTTTCATATCTCATGTGATAATGATTGTTTTGTGTATATAACTATGGTTTATCAATTCTCACATTTTTTTTCAAGGTAATAATTGTGGTTTACCTATTATAAAAAGGTTGTGAGTGGATGAAATTATAGTTTATCTATACTCACCCAGTTATGTGTTTATATAAGTGGTGTTTATATAAAATCATAATATTTTTTGTGAGTTCAATTTCCTTTTATTTATGCTAACAATGTTTTTTGTGGGTACAATTAGGATTAATGTAAATTCATAATGATATATTTTCTTATTATTATGTTTTATCATATTTGAAAGATGGGTCATAGTTTTATTCTTATTCTAATTACTATGTTATGCTATCATGTCTCATATTTGTTGAATCATTTTTTTTATTCGTAAATTACTCTATACCAATTCATATTTAATGAAAATTTCTTGATGATATATTATTTTTTAGTTATAAGTAACTTATGTATATTTCATATACCCATATGTATATTCAATGTTATGATATTAGATTGATATCCCTTATGTTTTCCATTAGTGATAATATGAGCTCACACCTATAATATTTTTCCATTTCCCCACAATATGAATATAAGTGATTTATCTATCATAGTGTATTTTAGAGTGATTTTTTTGGATATTTTCAAATATTTTTATAGACTAAGAAGTTGTATAACAAGTGGTAAAATGTGTACTAGATACAATAAATATGGGTTTTTTCCTATGTATCTAAAATTATGTACTTATGATTTGACAGAATTTTATTTAATGAAATACTATCATTACTTCATGTAATTAGATGGACATTTTGGAATTCTAATATAGTTATTTTTAGAGTATAGTTTAAAATACATATAGATTAGGATGTAATCAGTTGTATATACTTTGGGATTTAGATATTTCACAAATTTTTGATAAGTTATGCTTTATCATAATTTCAAAGATATAGATGACCCTTTAATTTAGTTCTATTACTATTTAATATTTTGGGATTAATATAGGATAAAAATAGTTAAAACCCCTTGAGTAAAGAGTACGGGGTAATTCTAAGTATAAGATAACACCCTGATGTATTGGTTTTGTAAATATTGCATTGTTCTCATGGAAATAAAATTCTTGTATAGGTATTGGCATGCGGATGTCGTCGTGGAATAGATTCATCTTGGGGTAATCACATAATTGTGTTGCATGAAGAGACGACCCAAGACAACCGAAAAATTCAGACACACCCTACGGATATGATTTTCTCTATCATATTATCATAATAAAACATTATAAATGATTAGTTTTATAATTACATTAATGGATTCAGTTAATAAGTACAAGAGAACCTAACATAAACAAATTTAGATTGAACTAAAAGGATCTAAGTATAAAATGAATATTTAATTATAGAATACGTTTTAGGAATGGTATTTATTTTCATTTGATCATTTATTCAGATTGTATTGATAAATATTTTAGGTTTTATCATTTGTTTAAAATAGGATCTCGAAAATAAAGATAACAAATATATTTATCTAAAAACCACTATATCTTATAACCAAATAAGGGAGCATAGATAATTTTTTTAGATTCTTAGTGTGGGTATGTTTAGATGGAAAATTTTATTTTCTAATCTTACATGAGTTAGTGAGTTTGATATACTAATAGAAATTAATTCATGATACTATAAGATATTTTCACAACCCGTCCCCTAGGACCGATGCCGTGACTACCCCAAGCTCGCCTTCCATAGGCCAAGGGCTGGCGACTAGAACCGAAAGGCGTATTCCCTGAAACCGGGAAGGTGTTGCCTTTAAATATTGTAGCACACACAACCAAGAACACAACAAGATACGAGAACAAGTAAACTGTATTGTAAAAAGAGTGTGTATAGTAATAAAAAATGTGCCAGAATACAAGCCCAATAGGAAAGTACAAGAAAAATAAAAAGTACAAGTAACTGAATAGCTCTAGTGAACAGCTGCCAAGGATCCTACCTAAAGGGTAGGTACAACTCTCGAACGGTCATATTTGTGGTACGCCTCGTCTAAGGTCTGCCTTCGAGCTACCTCCAGTCCTGGTACCCTCATCCTCAGTCAGTGTTGTCTGTCGTCTACAACAAACACAACAAGGAGCGGGCATAGCCCGTGCAGGGGTGAGTATAACGATACTCATTAGGGACCCCAAGACCGTCAAAGGTTTCACAAAATCCACAAAGGATAAACCACAAATCATGAAAACAAATGACAACCCAACTTAGGTATATGCCCATACATATACCTAAGTTATCAGGTATACCCATCTCATTCATGAGGAAACTCAAGGAACAAATCCTTAGCCAAAAAACAAATGTTCCACAAAGGAAAGAATACCACGAAGGAAACACCACCATGGTAAGTACCACAAAGGTATTCCAAACAGAAGAATACCACAAAGTTATCACCACGACGGTAAGTTCCACAAAGGTACGCCACACAGAAGATTAACACAAAGGTATCATCATGAATGTATGTACCACAAAGGTATGCCACATAAAATATTACCAAAAAGGTGATAACTAATCTCATCGCCGGTATAAATTATGAATGGAAGTAAATATGATTAGAAGTAACTACTAAATCATCTTACTATGTTAAGAGGCAGACCCATGTAGGATCATAAATCATTAGACCCATATAGTATCCTAGAGTAGTCCCACGTGGATTCCTAGATTGAATCCAATTGGATATCTCAAACACAGACCCACATAGGATCCCAAAGCACAGTCCCACATAGGATCCCAAACCACAGAACCACATAGGAACATTTTCTCATGTTATATCTACCTACAGGGTTCCCGAACTAAGCTCGCTTGATTCCGGGAGGGTCCGCTCCTCAAGCCATAGGTCGAATACTCCAACTGACAAAAATTTAAATGAATAAGTATCCTAAAGGATCTCCATGTAAAAGGGGTCTCAACGCAATAGACGGTGCGTCAATTTGACGCTCGGTCTGTAAGTTATTAGACTTTTGGCCTTGAGGGTCCAGTTGGATTTGTGTTTGATCCAACATGATCATACCCCAAATCTATCCAAAACTTATTTGCGGTATACCAAAAGGACCGTCTTGATCAATGGTTTCTGACTCCAAAGAAAATTTGTCAAACGGACTCCCATAGATCAAGATATGGTCGAAAGAGAGAAAATGGTCGAAGTTGGTCTCGGTCCGGTCCGACTCGACTTGGGCCGACCCGACATGGTTCTGGTCGACCCGGCCCGACCCAGGTCCGGCCATGGGTCCAACCTGGATTTCTAGGTCCGGCCTGACCCTCGGTGTGGCCTATTCGATGGTCCTCTTGGCTCCCAGGCTGGCAGGTTGGCCAGCCTCAACCACACGGTGTGGTCGCACGTCGCGCCATCCCCGACGGCTGACATCGACCCAGATGCTCCTCCATCGTTTCCGTGGCATCGCGCCACGAACCTTCTTTATCACGTGGCATGGACTCGCGTCGCCGCCACCCTTTCTCTGCCACATCTGATGGGTCACAACCCTTCTCTGCCAGGCGGCGCGGTCGCACCGCTGCCTTCGTCATGGTCGGCCGGAGTGCCGACCACCGGTCCCAATCCCCACTAGTGTTGGTCACTGGCACAGTCACCGACAATTCTCTTCGGGTCACCGGATGTGCCTTGGTGGCCCGTTATTTATTTCATAGACTACCTCACTTTTCCCAGGATGTCTCCATCGATTCAGAAAAAACAAATATTCCACAAAGGTTGTGGAGGGGTCGGGCCATGTTCGTTTGGCCCGCACCCTCAGTGTTAGAATGGTAGAAAGTGACACTATAGTTCTGGAATCATGGGGCTCGACAAGAATGGGGTAAGGGGGTATAAATCAACAACAAAACCTACCATTTAATTTGTTGGTGGAGTCGAGAGGTCAAAGATGAAGTCACTAGGGACGTCGGCGTTCGTCATTCCCGCAAACTGATTTCAATTCGGCTCCAGCATTATCATCTTTCTTTGATTCTAGAGGTCATTATTTGTTGGAGAATGATCTTCGTTAGGAGGTTTTCTTCATTGTATAGAATGATTCTCCAAAATCTCTCCCCTATAACTCCTCTCCCTTTCCAACGATTTCCCCAACAATAAAGTGAGGATCCAACATATATTAAATTAATAACTCTAACTATTAATTAATGTTGACACGTTTAATTAATTTTCGTTGGATCAATTAATTAATTTGGGAGTTGAGAGGTTTTCCCCTATTAATAGGGGTTCGGGTGGTCCTTACCACCATAGATTTAAATTGGGGGTCTTCTAGCTTGGGTGGTCCCCACCACCGAGCATTCAAATGGGAAGTTAAAAATAAAATAAAAGTTGTTCTTTTATTTTAATTTTATTTCCATGAAAAACAGGAAAAATAACTTTCACCCTCAACTAAATGTGGTCGAGGTGAAGGTCTTCTTAAGAGAATATCGGCGCTAAGAGTTCAACTGTGCCCTCGGATTTCAATTTCGAGCACCGATTCATAAGTTACAAAAACATGCTCACACGCTTACTGAACGTACTCAACAAAACGTTCATAAATTCATTCTGGGAACACCGGGCCTCAGAATCAAACGTTGTTAATTTTTGTGGACTCGTAATATTCCCATATAATTAAAAATAATTACATGGAAAAATATTGGTTTTTACATTCTCCCCACCTCAGGGCTTTGCGTCCCTGTAATCCACAACTCAAACTAAGGGAACAAGTGGGGGTACTGAGCATGTATCTAAGCCGCCCTCTCCCATGTGCTCTCTGGGAGGTTCCAATGATTCCAATGAATGTGCACCAGTGGTATTGACTACCCATGAAGGACTCACTTCTGTTGAACCTAAATCTCTACTAAAACCTCCGTAAACGTTTCCCCATCGTCGATTTCCAGCTCGCCGTGGTCTAGGAAGTGAGACGGGTCGTGCACGTATCTCCTCAGTTGGGATATGTGGAAAACATCATGCACTAGGTGAAACTGAGGGGGAAGTTCTAGGAGTTAATCCACCTCGGAAACTCTGATAAGGACCTGAAAAGGTCCAATGAACCTCTGAGATAACTTGCGGCCCCATCCAAATCTCCACAGACATCATTGAGGTGAGACCCATAGAAAGACATGGTCACCATCCTTGAACTCCAGAGTTCTCTGTCTCCTATCAGAATGAGACTTATTCCTACTTTGTGCAGTCTTCATTGACTCCTAGATGATCTCCACATTCTCTGTGGTAGCCCGAACCATCTCTGGTCCCATGAGTGTTGACTCACCTGGGTCAGTCCCGCACAAAGGCAATCTGCAAGGTCAGCCGTACATAGCCTCGAATGGTGTCATCCCAATGGTGGAGTGATAGATTTTTTTGTATGAAAACTCCACCAAGGGCAAGTGATCCTCCCAGCTACAACCGAACTCAAGGACGCAAGCACGCAGCATGTCCTCGAGAGTTTGAATGGTCCACTCAGTCTGGACATCCATCTAAGGATGGAAGGTGGTGCTCAAACGAAGCTACATACCAAAAGCCTCATGTAATCCATTATATAGTCAGGAAGTGAAACATAAATTACAATCATATAAAATCTTCGAGGGTACTCCATGTAGCCACACAATCTTCGGTATATAGAGTTTTCCCAAGCTCTCTACTGAACCCTTCTCTCTGATTTGTAGGAAGTGGGCCGACATAGTGACTCAGTAAACGATCACACAAATAAAATTATGACACTTGGATGTACATGGATGTCCTATCATGAAGTCCATGGATATCCCATCATACTTCCATTGTGGGACCTCTAAAGGATAAACTATGCCTGCTGGTACCTAATGCTCTGCCTTCACTTTCTGATAGGTGAGGTACTGAGAGACAAACTCTACTTCTGCTTTCTTCATTCCCCGCTACCAGTGCTGTCATCAGAGGTCCTGGTACATCTTTGCCACTCCTAGATTTACCGCTAGAGGGGATTTGTAGAACTCCCTCATTACTTCCTCCTGAAGCGACACTGGTACCACGGTATATCCTCTGAATAGTATGATGTGCTCCCCACCATCATAAAATTCATCAGGTGCCTATCCTATGGATATCTGAGCACGCTGAGCCTTGTAGTCTGTCCGCACACTACGCCTCCTTGACTCACTGAAGAAGTGGGGGGGTGACTGTAAGAGACTAAAGAAAAACTGCTTCATCTCGATCCATAAAGGATATCTGCAGAGCGACTAGCTGCTCTCTCGCCTCACCTAACAGTTGTATACCAGATCTTCTATTGAGTGAATCTGCTACAACGTTCCCCTTACCAACAGTATAGACTATCTCAAAGTCATAGTCCTAGAGAAAATAAATCTAATTTCGTTGCCTCATGTTCAGGTCCTTCTGAGAGAAGATATACCAGAGAATTTTGTGATCAGAGTAGATTGTAAAACACTCTCCCATCAAGTAATGTCACCACATTTTCATGGCGATGACCACTACTGCTAACTCTAGTTCATGGGTAGCGTATTTTTTATCATGTTGGCTCGGATATAGAGAACCATATGCGATAACTACTCACTCCTACATTAGGGCATATCTAAGCCCGGTCCCTGACGCATCACAGTAGACTACGTACCCAACCCCCTCCTCTGCAAGCCTCAATATGGGGGCACTAGTTAGCTTCTGCCTCAGATCCCGAAAACTCCGATGGCATCTCTCTGAACACGTGAAGGGTTTCCCCTTCTTCATCAATACTGATAAGGGTGATACAACTTTGGAGAAATATAGAACAAATCTCTGGTAGTATTCGGCCATACCAAGGAAACTTCGTACCTCCATCACATTCCAGAGTGGATCCCAAGAAATTACCACCTCAATCTTCACTGGATCCACAGAAACTCCAGCCTCCAAGAGGACATTTCCCTAAAAGTGAACTTATCGTATCCGTAACTAGAACTTCAAGATCTTACCATAAATCCAGTGCTCTTGAAGTGTGTCTAGAACTATATGCAAATGATAGGCATGCTCCTCCTTTGTAGCTGAGTAGATCAGAATGTCATCAATGATGTCAACCACAAAGCGATCAAGATATGGTTGAATGATCCTGTTCATGAGTCCCATGAACACTTATGGAGCATTGGTCAAGCTGAATGGCATGACTAAGAACACATAATGGTCTTACCAACATATGAAATACTTATTCTGCACGTCCTTGTCTCATACTCTGAGCTGATGATAGCTTCACCTGAGGTCTATCATCAAGAACCACTGTGCTCCCTTCAGCTGATCAAAGAGGTCGTCAATCCTCGGGAGTGGGTTCTTGTTCTTCATGGTTAGCTAGTTCGGGTGCCGATAGTCAACAAAAAGTATCAAGATCCCATCCGTCATCTTGACAAAAAAAGTCCGGGCTGACCAAGGAGCAACACTGGGAAGGATAAACCCCTTCCCCTATAAGTCATCCAGTTGTACCCGCAGCTCACAAAGCTCCGTGGGAGCCATCCGATACGCTGGTGTAGATATTGGTGTTGTCTCAGGGTACAATTCAATGTAAAACTCTACTTATCTGCAAAGAGGTAGACCCACAACATCTTCAGGGAAGACATCCATGTACTGGTCCACCACTACAGGATAGCTCAGACTCTCCACATCAATCACTCCAAGGGTAAGGCTAGCCAACTAATGAGTGATCGGCTACACTCTCCTCCAGGTAAGTCCATCCTATACTACAAAGGCTCACTTCTCACAGGTGAAGGTAAACCTAGACCCATATATGCAGACACAGCGCACTTTGTGCCTAATATAGTCAATATGAGCATGGACTGTATATAACCAGCCCATACCCAAGATGATGTCGTAAGGCCTCAACACTGCTACTAAGAGATCACATCCTAAGCTCTCGCATCCTAGAGTATGCTCACACTACTGTCACTAGTGTGTAATTGTTGAATCCTATCCCGTAGGAGTATCTAGATGTAAGGATCAAGGCAACGGCTCCACCGGAATCTCTGAGCTCTAAATGAAGGCAGTGGAAATAAAAGAATGACTGGTACCTATGTCTAAAAGTACTATAGTTAAGGTGGAGTAGACACATATCATACATCGTATCATCTCCAGAGCACCGTGGTCATAGGCCTCAGCGGCCTAGAGCTGATATCGCCCCTCTCCACCTGATCCATGTGGTCGGGGTGAACCACCTGGTGGTTGTGGCAGTATCACCTCGAATCTTCACCCACTGTCAATTGCACAACCAGCTCCTCTGCCACATCTGCCTGCTCCCTATATTCCTCCTCGGTAGAACCTTTGTCTATGCCTGGGCGGTCCTTCGACTATCTGTTGATCATCTGTATGGCGGGTCAGACAGTCATGAGCCATGTGACCCTGCCCGCCCCATGTGTAACACTTCCCGCTCCTCGCATGACTGGCTTTGTCTCTGGTGCCCCACACAACTGAACCTGAATCCTACGGTCGTCCACCTATAGTTCTGGTCTTCCTAGACCTCGGTGATGTCTTTATACTACCAGCTACAGAATACTCTATTACGTGATGGCTGATGGTGGGTATCGTTGCTGGGGAGTGCTTAGTAAGAAATATCTCCACTAAAAGGTCTCACTCCAACACCCCACCTGCATCGGGATGCATAGAGAAATCGTCGAAGCCCTGATCTCCAGCCTGAGTCCCTGCTCGATGGTCTGGGACCTAAAGAATGGGTCTCGCACCATATTAGTAGAGCAGCATGAGAGGTCAGTGAACTTCGTTGAGTACAAAGCCACAATTATATTTCCCATCTGCAGATGAAGAAGCTCATGTATACACACTACGCCAAGGGTTACTAGGACAAACTCTCCCCTAAACAGGCTCTCAAAGTGTACCTATAGAAGTATCACCTCATTGTGAACCTAGAACATGAAGCTCCACCGTCTTCCTGATGCTGCATTTAGAAACCTAGGGTCAAGGATCACCATAAGATTAGCCAATGTCCCTACCCGTCAGAAGATTCTCACCATGGCCTCCAGCCAATCCTCAGCTGCCTATGGGTCCATCTCTCCCCTGAACTTGGGTGGATCTGAAACTAGAACTTATGCAACGGGTTAAAGCAACGTGTACCCTCTACTGCTGGGGCTGGTGGCATCAGCAGACCAATGGGTAATGGTACCAGTGGTGCCTCCGTTCGCGCCCCTACTGAAAGAGGTCCTTGCACCGAGGCCTCATTGCTTGGTGGGCTATCATCGCGTACTATACCAGGAACCCAAGTCGGATGTCTGCATGGAGGCATCCTGAAAATAAACAGGTGCTCCATGGTCAATAAGTTATACATAATGAGTTGACTCAAAATATCATGAAGAAAACTTTTACAAACACACATGCAATCAGTGTTTTTTTGCACTGAGTCAGAAATCCGAAGTCAGGGTCCGGGTGTATAGATAAGTCTTCCACCTGAACAACACTAGATTCCCAAAACTAATAACGACACTTACTACACTCAACACTATTATCATTAAAAGAAAATATTTGAGTCCAATGTTCAATGGTACAACCGAATCCTCTGATACCAATTTTCCACGACCCTTCCCCTGGGTCCCATGATGTGACTACCCCAAGCCCGCCTTCTATAGGCCAGGGGCTGGTGACTAGCACTGAAAGGGGTATTCCTTAAAAACGGGAAGGCGTTGCCTTTATATCCTGTAACACAGACAACCAAGAACACAACAAGATACGAGCACAAGTAAACTGTATAGTAAAAAGGGTGTTTATAGTGAGAAAAAGGGTCCAAAATACAAGCCCAACTGGAAAGTACAAGAAAACTAGAAATTACAAGTAACATAACAGCTCCTGTGAACACCCACCAAGGATCCTACCAGAAGGGTAGGTAAAACTCTCGAACGATTGTCTCTACAGTACGAATCGTCTAAATTCCACCTCCGAGCTACCTCCAGTACTGGTACCCTCGTCCTCAGTTAGCGTTGTCCGTCGTCTGCACCAAACACAATATGGTGTGGGTGTAGCCCATCCAGGGGCGAGTATAACGATACTCAGTAGGGACCTCGAGACCCTCAATGCTCTCACAAAATTTACAAAGGATAAACCACAAAGCATGAAAACAACTAACAACCCAAATTAGGTATATGCACATACATATACCTAATTTATCAAGTATACCCACCTCATTCATGAAGAATCTCAAGGCCCAAATCCTTAACCAAAGAACAATTGTTCCACGAAGGAAAGAATACCATGAAGGTAACACCACCAAGGTAAGTACCACAAAGGTATGCCACATAGAAGAATACCACAAAGGTATCACCAGAAAGGTAAGTGCCAAAAAGGTACACCACACATAATAATACCAAAAAGGTATCACCATGAAGGTATGTTCCACAAAGGTACGCCACACAGAAGATTACCACAAAGGTAAAGACTCAGCTCACACCAGGTATAACTTAGGTACGGTAGTAAAGATGATTAGACATAACTACCGAATCATCTTACAATGTTAAGAGGTATACCCACATAGGATCCTAAATCATCAGACCCATGTAGGATCCTAATATAGTAGACCCACGTAGGATCCTAGTAAAATAGACCCGTGTATGATCCTAGAGTAGTCCCATGTGGATTCTTAGAGTGGATCCAAGTTGAAATCTCAAACACAAACCCATGATGGATCCCAAAGCACAAAACCACATAGGATCCAAAAGCACAAACCCACATAGGATCCTTTTTTCATGTTACTTCTAACTACAAGGTTCCCGCACTAAGATCGCTTGATTCTGCGACAGTCTGCTCCTCAATCCGAAGTTCGAATACTCCAACTTTCGAAAAGTACCACAAAGAAGTATCCCAAAGGACCGCCACATAAAAGGGATCTCATGCAATGGACAGTGCATCATTCAAATGCCCAGTCTGTAAGTTACTAGCCATTTAGTCCTGAGGGACCGGTTGGATTCGTGTTCGATCCAACCCGGTCATACCCCAACATTATCCAAATCTCAAGTGGGTTATTCCAAAAGGACCAACTCAATCCAAGGTTTTTGACTCCATATACGGTTCATCAAATGGACGCACGTAGCTCAAGATACTGTCGAAAGAGCGAAAGGTGTCAATGTTGGTCCGGGTCATGTTCGACCTGTTCGGACCGACCCAGCCCGCAGGGCCCAGCCTGTTGGGCGGCCCGCAGTGCAGCCCATTCGGTTGCCCACGCAGTGGCCCGCTCGGCTCCCTGACTGGCCGGTTGGCTAGCCTCCTTCGCGTGGTGCGTTCGTGCACCGCGCTATCACCGGCAGCCGGCAGCGTGCTGGGCGACCCTCAATCGCCGCTGCGACATCGTGAGACGACCCTTCTGTGCTGAGCGGCTTGAACTCACACTGCCGCCCCTTCGCACAGTCGGCTGGAGTGCCTAATTCCATTCATGAGCCCAACTAGTGTCGGTCACCAACACGGTCTCCAGCGATGCTCTTCGAATCACCAGATGCGCCCCAGTGGCCCGTTCTTCATTCTAAAGACTCCAGCACTCTTCTCGGAACATCGACATCAATTTATAACCAACAAAGATTCCACAATGTTTTTGGTCAGTTCATTCAATGTTTGTTAGTCCCTCATCCTCTGCGTTAGAATGGAATCAAGAGACAATATAGTTCTTGAATCAAGGGTGTCGAAAAAACGGGGTAAGGGGGTATAAATCAACAAAAACCCCTACCTTGTCATTTGTTGGAGGAGTCAAGAGGAAGAAGATAAAGTCATTGGGGACATCGGTATTCATCTCTCCCACAAGATGCTTCAGATATGGCTCAAGAATCATCCTTGTTCTTCGATTTCAGAGGTCATTCTTCATTGGAGAATGATCTTCATTGGGTGGTGTTCTTCGTTGGAGAGAATAATCCTCCAAAAGCTCTCCTCTATAACTCCTCTCCCTTTCCAAATATTTTCCCCAACAATAATGTGAGGAGACAACAAAAATTAAATTAATAACTCTAACAATTAATTAAATTTGTCACATTTAATTAATTGTATTTAGCTCAATTAATCAATTGGGGAGTTGATAGGTTTTCCCCCATTAATAGGGGTTCGGTTGGTCCCCACCACCATGGATTTAAATAGGGGGTTTCTAGATCGGGTGGTCCCCACCACCGAGCATTAAAATGCGAGGTTAAAAATAAAATAAATGTGTTTATTATTTTCTCCACGAAAAACATGAAAACTAATACTCACCCTCGACCAACTGTGGTCGAGGTGAAGGTCTCCTTAAGCAAATATCGACACAGTGAGTTCAACGGTGTCATCAGATTTCAATTCCGAGCACCCGTTCAAAAGTTACAAAAACCCGCTCACACGGTTACTGAACGTACTCAAAAAAAGTTCAGAAATTCATTCCGAGCACCCCGGGCCTTGGAATCACCTGCCATCAGTTTTTTTGGACTCGTAATATTCATATATAATTAAAAACATTCATGGAAAAAACCAAGAATTTACAGATATCTTCATTATATGTGATATATATCTATAATATTTTGGTTTATTCTAATGTTTTTGCAAAATATGTGAAACATATAACATTTTTCTATAATAAATATTCTTTAAAGGTTTGGATACATATATTAGATACTATTAATAACCTTGAAAACTGATTTTATGACTGATATATTTTGGGGATAATTATTAGAAAACTCATTATTGTGGGGTGAAAAAACACATAGATTTATTATATTCTTCATGATAAGGTAATAAATGATTGATTGAGTATCAGAAAAGTCAGTTATGTAGTACTTATAACATTGTAACTAATTATTAAATTAATGAAAAAATGTTCCATGCCATTTTGTGATGGTTATATCATTTTTGGGATTATGATATATATAGACTAGTCTATGAGTTTATGGACTAATGATTAAAGATAAGATTTCATTTTTTATGAAATTTATGATTTCACTATAGTTTAATGTGTTGGAGGTTCAAATGGTGTTGGGAATGGTACATTGTGGAGATTATTTGATTAGGGTATATACATACTTGAGTATATGATTATATGAATGATTACTATTTTGAGGAATGATATGTAACTTGATTTAGCTAAAGATTAATGTAGATTTAATATTAAATGTTATAACCAAAAGGATAGATATGTTAATATTACCATCACTTACATTCATCAGTGAGTAATAATTAAAATTTAATGGATGCAATTTAATTAAGAGGGGTATAATGTAACATAACAAGATTCTATAACTTTTAAATTAATATTATCTTTAATAACTTTTGTTATACGCCACAAAAAACATACGTAACATCTGAAAAAAATGAAGAATGAAATTCTAAAATTAAATCATAAATAAAATAATTTGTATATAACAATAATATTATCAATTAAAAAATTTACATATTATTATTTTTCATTATTTAAAATTTTTAAAAGGATTCATTTCAAAGAATCATTAAAAAGGTATTGTGTATTACCGTAAAAAATTAAATTGATCATAATAAAATGTTTTTTATAATAGGAAATATTTTTATTTATAAAATAATATACCAATATTAAATTATTTTTAAATCTATATGAAATAAGATTAAAATCACTTTATGTTTAAAAGGGTAATATAATTTTAGTAAAATTCATTTTTCTTTATATATTTTGTTTCCATTTAAATGATAAATATTAAATTTTTGAATTATATTTAAAAAAAATAACTTCTATTTTCAATTAAACATTTAAAATAATATATTTGAATGAATTTTTTATATTTTTATAAAAAATATATTTTATGTGAATAGTGAAAAATAGTGTTTATAAAATGAACATTTATTTTAATAAAATTATTCATATATAAGTATGAATTAAAAATTCATGGAGGATTAATGTAAAAAAATATTTATTTTATAAGTGTTTTTAATTTTAAAAATATTCAATTTAATTTTAAAACACATATTTAAAATTTTATAATTTATGTTATATTATTGAAAATAAAATAAAATATAGTACATTTAGTTTTCTAAAAATATTGATTATAACATATAAGAAATTAATATTATAAAATGGATTAAAAATTTTAAATCATTGTGTAAAAATTATTTAATAAGTAGTATTTTTCAAACGATAATTGTTAAATTAATTTGGTAAAATATATTTACCTATGTAAAAAACAAAGGGGGTAAAAAGGTTTTAACCAAGATTGAAATACCATATAAATGTTTAAAAAATTTATGAGAGTGAGAGTTTGTGTCCCAAATCGACTTTATCCCCTACCCCACTCCATTATTTCCCAATTTTGGATCCAATTTCAATGAGAGTGACTTTAAATTATTAAAATGTTTTGGGTAATTTAAAATATGGAATCCATTTTCATTTATAAAATGGAGACTCTTATATTTACTTATCCTCAAATAAAAACACACCAAGTTCACACTAAACTCTATGAAATATATTTAAAAAAATATTATCCACCATAAGTGGGTTTTGTTCTTCTCAAAATACCACCCCTCAAATGTGTAACCCCTTTTCTAAAGTAAATAATCAGATAAATTAGGTTTAAATTTCTAGCTACCCCATTCTAATTACTATTTAATTATTCACATGTATTCTTTTTCAAATACCATGACATAAACATAATATAATTGAATTAGTATCATTTATATAAAAGTATTTTTTAAGATGATGGTACAATAATTAACCACCCTCCTCATTTCTATTTAAAAATTGAAACCATGGATCATGTGTGTGTGTGGAATACCGCCTCTATGATGTAAACTGTTCATTTTTATTTATTAGCTAACATGGAGTGTTAAAATTATAATTTTATGAATAATTATGATATTTATAATATATTTATGATTTTTGAAGTGATAAACCATGTTACCCCTCTCTCTTGTTTTATGAATATCAAATCGTTATCCATGCATAAATGTGGAATTACGCCTTCATGGATTTATGTTTTTTATTTTACATTACCACATTTAGTTGATAGTTATAATAATGGTTTTAAATATATATTTAATTTTTATTACATAAATTATGTTTATGATATGAATAATTCTCTGGTAATGCAATTCAAATAACTTATTCTACATCCATGTCTCGGATTCCAGTAAAATTGTTCCCTAAGCCAATGTTCCACATATAAACAAGAATGCAACAGTGTGTGCTAGAGGTTTTTGACCGGCATCGAGGATTTTTGAGGTTACCCAGGGGATATTATTCTCTTATTAATAGAGTGAACAACATAGTAGTATATAAGGGAAGCATCATATAAAATGAGAAATCCTGATATATATATATATATATATATTAGGTAAATACCAATATTAATCCTAGGTAGTATCTTAATAAATATCTAATCATAAAGGTAGGAAAAAAATTAAATTGATAATGTAAATATTTCCCAAATATAAACAAAGGGAAAAAGACTATAAGATAGAAAAAACCTTGGAAGTTCTAATCTATGTCCCAGCTCCCATATCCCACTCTATCCTAGCTATACAATCATCAAGTATCAACCTCAATCCATGCCCTACACAGGTAACCTACTACTAAGGAGCATCATCTTGGTTACCTAAGTGGCATGGCGGCCCAAGTAATAAGTAAGTATAAATTAGATGGACACTACCAGTGGTGTCTAATTTAAATATAAATTTTAAAGATAAGTCATTAAGGTGGGTGATAAAAAAATATATAGTAAAAATTATAAGATTCATAAATAAAAAAACTAGTCGACACCCAGGTCTCAATAGCGAAACCCGTGATGACCCTTCCTACTTTGGTTAATATTTGTTACACAATTAATGGTGGAAGCATCATATCTCATCTCGATTACAAGTTGATATTCCTAGATAACCATAATCATGTTCCCTGTAAGTAATATTCGTGGATCAAATAATAATTCCCTCCAAAAAATACCCAATAAAATCATTTGTCTAATCTAACATCAGGGGACCGACCATAAAATTCGGAAACATAACTATATTGGAATTCATAGCTCACACCTGATAATTCAATACCAATAAAAATCAATATGAGTATAGGTATCACCTCATAAAACATTCAAAAAGGGATTCCCTTAATTATACTTTTCATTAATTTGTCTTATTAAACAAAATTAGACACTAACTGAATCTATGGTGGGTGATACCACATCGATTTTATGAAAATGAATCAATGTAGAATTCATTAGTTCATTCAATTAAATCCATAGTATTTTACCTCATTAAATCCGAGGAAGTTTCCAGTTTTGTAATTCACATGAGACACTTAATAGAATTCAAGGCTCATACATCACATTCCATCCCCAATATATGTTATAATGAAACCAATGATCTTTCAATTGCATTCTAAATCTCACATATAATTATATTTAGGTCAAAAAATACATTACTACCAAATTAAAATAACAGTTTAAAAATTCATTCAAAGTCCACCACATTGGGTAATCTTCTAATAAAACCATTTTAAGGCATTAGGTCAATACCACCATATAAATCAATCCACCGTGTCATTTAACAATTTCAATGGTTAAGGTCATGATTTAAATTCAATTCAAAAATACTTTATAAAATCAATGTTAGTAATAATTACTATATCTTATGGGAAATCTTTGGAAACCAATGTTTCCAATTGGACTGACTACCATACCAATAGAATCACTAGACCACTAATTTAGTTCATCCCTTCCTAAAGAATATGCAAATTCCTACTACATTAAATAATTAATATATCTACATAAGTCCATCAGGATTATATAGGTCTAATTGATATTCAATGACATCCATAATTAATTTTAAATATTAAATTACTTATTATCTCAAATGTCTAACAATCCCACAAGACTACCCAACCATAAATTTAATATGATGGAAAGGAAATAAAAGAAAATTTATTTACACCACCTACCTAAACCTCAAGGAGACCCACTAATCCAATGTTATCATCTGATTTATTAAAAAATGAGAGAAATAATAGAACAAAAAAAATTGTGAAAATAGGGTATAACCAATAATAATGATATATGAACCCATGATAGTAGAAGTAGCATGAAGTGGAATAAATAATACTCTTAGACACACTTTTATACATTCAACATTTCTTATGATAAAAGAGATGTACATAAACGAATGATATCCAACATGGCCAAGGAGAGAGAGAATGATTGTCATATGCACCTAGAAATTTCCCTCAATACTATCCATTTCTTCGTAAAGAAGAATATGGGTGATGGAGTAAATAGAACATATTTCCCCATTTATGAAATGAATCATAACCCATTGTCAAGATGTTAGACATATGGTTGGACGGTGTTGGGAACTCTATTCAGTTAGACATCCCAGTTAGAACCACTACCTCATTAGAAGGTTGTCGGGTAGTTGTGGGGCGCTCATCTACTAGATGGTTGAACTGAAACCCCATGGAAGCATTCCTAGTAACCACCCATGATTCTAACTACACCCGAGAAATCCCAAAACAATACAAAACCTCAAATCAAGACATAAAGTCTCTTATATGGATTAAAATCCTTCTTTTTCAAACTTTAATGTATGTAGAAAAACTGACCCATCTACCATATGTAAGCTAAAAAGTTTCTCTAGAACCGAACACCTATATAGACAATGAGTTTTATAGTAGCCCCAAAATATGAAAACTCATCCATTAGTTATTCACACTTGAAACACTTAGCCTCAAACCATTAACAAAAAACTCATGCTTTTAAAACTATAAAAATTGTCTTCTTGGCTATAAATCCATCATCTCATACATCATGTCCCAGATTAACCACCCAACTCAAACATGATTCCCTTCTACTTGTGGCATCCCACAACTCCATCTTCACTAATATCACAAATCCCAGAATGATGCCACTAGTCTATACCAAAACATGTTCACCCAAACCAATATATGAAATATTATCTCCCTTTTATTGATATCTACATATCTTGGAATTAAATCAAAATTAAAACTGTCATTTCACCTCAAACACTAAAGTATCATAGACACGACAACAAAACAAATTTTCCTATCTAAAAAAACCTTAAATCCAAAAAAGCTAACTTTCATCCCATACTATATTTCACAAACATCAAATAATCTCAGTCTAACCAAAAAGAATATACTAACACCCTCAACTAGGTGTTATTATAGAAATAAACACTTACACACTGGTATCATAAACACATCGCTTTAGATATTCCTGGAAATTTGATTAAAATTATCCCAACCACTCCAACGGTACTAAGAATACTCCCTTATATAGGAAATCCATATTTATTGCCTATGAACACAAATTTAGAGATTCCAACTATCATATAAATTCTAGAATTCTTGACCTTCACTCGCATTGCATGATTAATTCAGAAACCCAATCCTTGTTTCATGTTATTTTAACATTAAGATATCCAAGGCTTCCACTTCTAATCTTAGATAATCCATCCCCCAGGTAGTCAATCTAGACATGGATACATAAGGTTCTAAGAAAAATCACACAACTCTCATAAAGAAAACCATTCAAACCCGTTATAACAACACATTCCTAATCATAGACCATGATAATGAGTTTTACCATCCATGATTCTCATAGTTTAACCATGTGGATTTCCATCACACGATGTCTATTTATAATTGAAAATAATAATAGGACCTTCATTAGATGTATATTCTGAATGGATGATTGTACCTAATGATGGCTCACCAAAGGACTCAATCACAATGAATTTTTAAACTAAATTTATTTCATGACCATTCAATACAAGAATACTAAATTAAAACTTAAATTTTAGTGAGACCGTTCCATATTTATATTCAAAAAATGGTCTCATCATCAGGACCCACCAAATGCATCGGCACCCCATTAACCAGAGAGTCCCATATATCAACTCTAGATCATATATAGCTGATGTATATACTTTAATATCATATTAACCCATTAATAAATACTTTTATCACACTCTATATGGGATTTATATATTTTATATTCACCAGGTCAAGCGCTAGTCTCTTTACATAAATGATTCCATAAAAAATGATTGAGCACTTCACAACTGATTTGATGCTACTAAACATGGAGTATCCTTTTGTCACCCAATAAATAAAAATAATGATCCCCACGACCCATCTATTATTTTTTACAGAACATTTTGACCACAAGTGTCCATCTGGCATAAACCAAATAACCGGAAACAAAACATATTTCAGTGTCTATTAATGACTAAATAAATTTCTTCCACATTATACACTAAAACCTCACTTCAAAAGAGGGTCTCACCACCAAAGGTCATTTTGAACACTCCCCATCTCAATGATTTACATAATAAATCCACAAGATTAAACATAAAAAGACTATTTTCTGTGCCACATTCACCCACATTAAACATTGGGGCAGTGATTCCCTAAAGCATTAGAAATTCTTTGCTTACCCCAATCCTAGAATAATATTCCCACCAAAACTCTTATGGATTCACAACTATCCTATATCATTCAGAAACCAATATCAATCACAAAACTTCTTGTTTTACATTGAAAGATACCCTACAATACCAAGATTATATACTATAGACTCAAATAAGGCACATTTTACCAAAGTTAAAAAAAATACACTTATAGCCCATGTGGACCACTATTATCAAAAATAAAACAACTATTGCTTTCTCCTGATCCATCCCATCATATCACCTCAGTGGCATCATAACCCTTAAATCGGTGCTTACTACCTAGATTCTTACTAAAATCCTATGGGTCAAAATTCATGGATAACCATTTTGATTCTACAACTCAAAACCCATTAATCAATATACTATTGATACCCAACTCACATGTAGAGTCAAGTGTTTGGCAAAGAAACCACTCGTCCCATGACCACCAATCTCCCAAGAATTATTCTAGAAAATATATTTTGACCACCCATTGCACAATTCATCATAAATATTAATGGTTAGAAATTACACTAATCATTCTTTCATATATATCCTTAATGTAATGATAAATATATCTCATATTTTTAAATTCTATAAGAAATAAGTAACTCACAATCCATGGAAAAACACTTCTCATACATTCTCAAGAAATCATTGTGAATAAACAGTGAGCTATCAAGAAATATATGATCTTCAGTTCCAAACCAGGGATTCTTTCCATGATCATTAATTCTTGGAATACCCATTTAGGATCAACATTTACCAAAAAATTAAAACTCCACAAGATGATAAAAAGCATGTAAGTTTAATGATTAATCCTCCAAAAATGGCAGTAATCTAAGGGAAATATAACACTATGTTATGTCTCTTACAAAACCCAAGGCACTAAAAGTATCGAAACCAAACACTAGATAGATCCTCACATTCACAAATTCCATAGGTTGAATCTTCCATCTGTGCATCAAACATCCGAAAATTTACAAAAATCGGTTAACCCCATACACATCTCAATATGATGTGATTCTTGATATGCCAACTAACCATTTTTTCACAAGAACATCACATTAGATATGAGAACATAATAATGGTATCACAAACCGATATCACTCTCTATCTCAACCAACTAGTAACTTTGATCAACACCTAAAACATTATGTCACAATAGGGAAACTCATCAAGAACCCCCACTAGTCATGGATTCATAATATAATCCCCAAAGGATTTACAATATATCAACACTTAGGGACATTAATAATTTCATAGGTTTACATTTAAATTTTTTTAATCTTGGATAAATAACATTATATTCAATAGTTTTTTGTGTAAAAAACATTATAACATTCTTACTATAATTTTATGTAATAGAAATCTTCATTTTACTTGATCCAGTTCACACACACCATATACATTTTTTCCATTACCATTTCATATGATCCCTTTACATCTAATGATTTGTCTCAAGGTTCTGTTATATGAATGGTAAATCACCTGACATAAAGTAAAGAACATATTATGATGTTATTGTAATCCTAGTTAACTTACACTAATATAGACTAAAAATTAAGAAACTATATATCACAATTCACCATGATTCATATTTTAAATCCTTCTCATTATCATCTACATTTTACACATTATCTATTGATCATTTATTTAGATATAAAAACCCTAGTTTTATTAAATTAAAAATTAATAGTGTAAAGTAGTTTAAAAGTTTGTTAATGTCTACCTATTCAAAAAATTACATCACTCAAGAACACATTAATATCTACCCAAAATTTAAATGGGGATTCTTCATGAATTATCTATATAGAGTTACACCATGCAGTTATCTATTGTAAACACAATATAAATATATTAGGTAATTTTTAATAACAAACCCATATCAATCATCAAAATGTATAGGTAGATATAAATTTCAACATATATAGTCCATATATAATATATAAACACTAGAGTAAGTAACTACCATGAAATATATAGTTAGAATTTAAATAATATGTTCCTAGAATGATGCGAGAAATAACATTGCCTCTTAATATTCAAGGAAAGAGTAAAAATAACATGAATTAATAACATCACACACAAGGGAACCACTAAAGATAGAAATAAATAAACTATACAAGTATAGAGAAATAACAACAATTCACATCCCTAGAAACTCAATTTTTTCCCATACATTAGACTGCATCACCCAAGAATAACACATTACCATGATATGACATATAATAAAATCATGTCTACCATTCCAAAATTGTAAGGAAATATAAAAGGATTCTTTGTTACCACATTTTAATTCCTAGAATCGGGTTTCACTGTACTAGTGCCTCAAAATAGTGTCCCACATGACCTCAAGTGTACCTCCATGTATCCTAGATGTTGTAGAGTAGTGGTCGGGGCCAATGAGGTTACCATTGGGAGACTATTCCCTTGTTACCAGTGTGTGAAATGAATAATAAATAAGGTATGAAGAATATAACATCACAAACAAGACCAATATATTTTTAGTTATAGAACATAAAATCTCATCCTATATAATATCATAATGATGCTCCAAAAGAAAAAGATAATTTAGCTAATAAATACGTTTAGTACATGTAGACCAAAAGTATAAAAATTCAAAATACCCTAGGAAATTACAACACATATAGTTCAAGAGCTTTGGAATGCCTCCAACCTCACACTCCATCCTTTTAATATAGTCATCAAACATTATCCTAGGTTCATGCCTTGAACCATTAATCTATTACCAATTAGAATCTTCTTAAGTATCATAGTTCTATGGAGACCCTAGTAGAGTGTGTGTATATCATTTTCGGCTGTCTCAAACATTTTTAAATGAAAATATTGTTTTTGAGAATAAATCATCAAGGGGTTAAATAAATTAATCAATGAACATACTAACTATAAAAACAAATAAAACCAAGTTTATCCCCAGATCTCAAGTGGATAACCTAAACCCATCCTACTGACTATATCAACCATAGACAACTCTCATCATTGTAGAAGTATCATATATATTCTCTATTCAATGGATAACTATTTAGGAAACCATAATCAAGATATAATAGAGAAATTCATGAGGATAAACTATACATTCCATCCTAGATATACTGAACATAAAACATCCATCTAGTCATAACTCAAGTGAACTCCCATGAAATTCAAAATAACATCCCAATTGGACTCCATTTTATTACACCAAATGAAATTACATACCAATAATAGATGATTAAAATGTGGGGATGTCATATTTTTAAATTCAATAAGGGAATCCCTTAATAATTCATGACATTGTTATAGGGATTTCATTTCATATTCACTTTATCTATATCTAAGGGGAGTTTCCCAATGGAATTTGAAATTATGAATCTATATATAATACAATGGATTAATTGAGATATTACATATCATTAGACCACATTAAATGCATATATTGTTTCACCCTATGAACTAAAATGATTTCTCTAGTGTAATCTATGTCAAATCCATGGAATTATATTCTAATTCATGTCTTGAGAAATCCAATAGTATTTACAAGAAATTCTAAAACACATATAAATTTCCTATAATATCAAAAAATAAAATTCTGACAAATTCAATCAAATAAAATTAACAATTCAGTCTAAGGCCACCAATTTTCTTCATTTAATATACTATTAATGTTAACACTTTACGCCTTTCCCATAATATAAATGATTTTATATTCTAATTTAATAATTTAGAATGTCAAGTTCATGATTAAAATTCAATTCCAAAATCCTTTATAAATTCTATGTCCAAAATCAATATTTGTTCCTAGTAGTCATCCTATGCAACCAATGTTTCAAATTAGAAAGATAAATTTAGCAAGGGTTTCCCTATACCACCATATTAATTTGATTTTTCCTAGGTAAAATATAATTAATGAAACTTTAAGGAATTAATCATAGTTATTCCTAATGATTATAAGATAATTTTGACACAAAAACATTTCCAAAACACATATACGGAAACTATTTTTTTTGTTTTAGGTGTCTAATAATATAGTGTATCTATTGAATCATAAACACAATATAATGAAATGAAATAAGGGAAATGTATTTAGACAACATACCTTAAACTCGGAGAGACCCACTCATCCATTATTTTCATATGGTTATATCTAAAATGGTGGAAACCAAAGAATTATACAAACACTCTTAAAATATATTCCAACCCATATAACACTAATAAGAATATTTATATTAAAAGTAATAATGAAATGATATGATGGGACACTTAAACTCACCTCTATACTTCCAACAAATCTAATAGAAGCAGAAACATACAAGAACTAGAGAGATCTACCATTTCTAGTTAGAGGGAGAAGGTGGATACAAAGTTCCTAGAAAATAGACTTAATACATGAATATTTTGTTTTAATAATAAAGGGGTTTTATGGGGAGAAATGACCCATTTTCATTTATTTTAAAAAGAAACTGAACCCAAAAACTGATCGGTGATGGGATCAAAACTAGTACGTGTGACCAAGAAGACTCATCACTCACATGAAGAACAAAATATATCTAATGTACTCTATCTAGCTAGATATAGGTACAATGGCCCATATGTGTCATTACCTAGTCACCACCTATGATTCCTAAGAAAAACTATGATTATTGAGAACACCCATGACCTTAAGAACCCATATATCACCTCAAAGAATGATCAAAATGCTATTTTTATTAGTTACACCCCTTAGTATTCAAACCGAAATGCGGGTAGAAAAACTAAATAGTACACATAATTAAATCTAAAACATTTACTCAAAAACTGATCACCCTTAAGGACATGGGTTTTTATACCTATTAATTATGTGAATGTTAAAAAATCATTATTAAATTTACCATCTTAAACAAATGAACTAAAATGGAAAAACAACTAATTTTTACTATGTAATTATTTTATATCTATCAAATCTTATCTTAATTCATTAAAACAATGATATATCATTCTAATAAATAATATATGATATCATTATTCTACTAATATAATGATATTTTAACTAAATCACCTCATAATCAGTAATTAATCATTGAATGTCTATGTTTGGGTCGGTTTGACTACCTACGTTAAAAATATTATGAAATTATATCATGGATGATTATAAAGAAATAATAGTATTATATAATAATATAAATATTTAAATAATTACTTTTTTCAATAATGGAAGTATCATCCTTTAACTCAATAATCAATAAAACTCCTTCTATTGGTTAAGAAAATCACCAGTGATGGATTATTGTATATTTCATCTTCAAGGATATAGAATTAAATAATCATAAAAAAAATTGAAACATCTTAAATCAATATAAGTCATCCATTATATAAATATATTTATATATTAATTCAAAACATTAGAATAGGAATGAATATTAATACTTCCCCTACAAAACTTATATAAATAGTGAAATCTATTACAATTTGATATGTAAAATAAGAAAAAACTAATTAATATACAAGTTACATAATGATTAGGACAAATAATTATAACTTATGTTAGGTATTAATATAGTTCTCAAATAAGTTATTATGATATTTTGTGTTATTATATTGTTTCTTATTGTGCATTCGACAAATAGGGGAAACAAGGTATATTTTTCTTATGTCAAAGTTTTACCCCTTGAGACATATGTCCTATTATATAACATGATTTCTTTCTAAAAGTGTACCTAATAACTAGTGAGTGTAGATAATCATTTTCATGAGTTTTTGGAGAGAAATATCCTTTTTTATTCTAATTTTATTTTTATCAAAATTATGTAAATGTAGAAAAGGTGTTTTTGATTTAAAAGTTAATCAAACCATAAGTGTTTCATAGCGAAACTTATTTTCATGATAAGATTATTTAAGAAAGATACCACATATAAGGAATTTGCGTTCTTTATAAAACCTCCAAAAATTTATCTTTATATTCATGAGGTGTTTGATTTCCCTTGAAAATATAAATTCCCCTCGACTCTTATTTTATAAAAATAGTTTCTTTTAAATGAAACTAATCTTGTCTCTTCTTCTTAGTAATTAAAATTTATTTTTCTATACCTATATTAAATGATTTAATTTTAATATTTCCTTATATGTGGATATATAATGTTCTAAGATAATATTTTACTACTTCAGCTACATTTAAAAAAATAGAAATTTGTAGCATTTTTTTGTGGTACATTTTCTTCAAACATTGGTAGTCTTATCAACATAAGGTTTATATATGAACACATCACTCACCCTAATTTTTCATTATATATAAATAATTTTCATTTCATTTTCATTATCTCCAAAATAAATTATTAAGACCCAAAATTTATAAAATATCTCTTTTATAATGGTTTCAAAGTATTACTAAAATTTATTTTTTCTAGATTAATATTCATAAAAATCCTAATTTTTTTTCAACTACGTCATTTTCCTTCAAAATTTATTTTGATTGACAAAAGATATTCTTAAAATTTTACCATCTAGATTATTTATCAAGAAATACTATATAATTTCCTTCTCTTTTAGAGAGATGATCCATCACTTCATTATTACTTAATAATTTTATTATATATAAGTCCATAATATTACATCCAATGAATTTCCTCTATAGATAGACTACCTTTTATTAAATTTATTTTAGGATTTTTACCTAGATCACATACATTAATTGATTTTGAAAGTTATTACCTTATTCATATACACTTTATCTATATATTGAAAATAACATATTCTTTATTATATTTATGGAATGCTAATTAACTAGAAAGAAACATAATGTCAATATGAACCCAAATATTTTCCTTGGGATTATCATTTAATTATTATTAATTATTTATTTAAATCAATCAATCTAGAAAGTATATAAAATATATTTTTTCATCTGACCTATATGATAAGAATAGTATATTATTTTCATTTCATTAACTTATGAATCCAAATTTATTTCCATAGATTATTTATGAGGTGATAACTAAAATATTTCTCAAGAAGAACTTGTAAGTATGGATGAATAATGGTTGGGGTCCCATATCTTCCTTTAATTAATTTATTAGGGTTTTATGTCTGTATATATAAATACTTTTTTCTTGGGTAAAATTATAGCTTAAAAATACTCACAATAATTTTCAGAGGTATAATTGTGGTTTAGCTACGGTCAAAAGGTTTTGTGTCGGTATAAATGTAGTTTAACTATTATCACAAGGTTATTCATGTGTATAATTAATATTTAGATACACTCACACGTTTTTTTATGGGTATAATTATATTTTATTTATTCTATCAAGCTTGTGTATGGGTGTAATTGAGATTAATTAATAATCACAATGGTAAATTTTTTTATTAATATTCTTGTAACAAAATTCAACGATATTTTATAGTTTTAACCATATTTATGTGACTTTTATTCACTGGTTGATAATTTTTTTGAATCACTCTATTGAATCATGTCTTATTTTATGCCAACCATTATTCTATAACTAATTATTTATGATCCATGATTTTTTGGGTATATATTTCTTATGTAAATTTATTATAACCAAATTTTGGTCAAGTATCCCTTGTGATATTTAATTATTATCACCAATGATTACCCTTCCTAAGAATCTAAGCTCATACCTTTCTAAGGATTCAATTTCCATAGTATATGATGATATGTAATGTATGAAATGTCTAGAAGAACATCTTATGTGGATATTTTCTACGAGATATTGAAAGCATATTATTGAAACAATTTTATGGATTAATCAATTCTGTGTCTATTGGGGAAATATCAATTTGACACAGCTAACAAGGGTTTTTTTCACTTAATTCTGAAAAAAAAATTAAATTCAAAATTTCATAGGTATGTATTGAAATGAAATTTTCTATAAATAACGTACTTAGATGGAAAAGTTTGGAACCAATCATATAGAAAAACTCATGTAAACAACAAAATATAGATTAATAATCTTTATTTGTCATCAATGTACTAGACTTTCATATCATCGATAATGTTTATATACAGGTACATATAGTAGAATATCCCTATGATTAATCGTATCTGGGAGATTATAACCATATTGTTTGGTTATGTAGAATTCCAATAATAATTTAATTTGTAATTAATTAAATATGTTGTTAATATGATGTTAAATAAAAAAACTATTTTCTTTTCTAGAATCATTCATGTCAATGAGGTTTGATAAAGTGGGATTCTAAAAGAAATTAATTTTTAAGAACACTATATATGTTATTAATTAAACTATTAATAAAAAACCTATTTTGTTTTCATAATAATTATCATAATCACTCTCAAGAATTCATATGTAATGTAAACACACATGCATGATATGATTCCTGAACTTGTGACTACATCCTCAAGTAAGGTAAATACTCATAAAATGATAAATCAATAACTCAAATTACAATATTCAAGAAAATTAAATTCAATTTTAACAGCAAAAATGATGAACAAAAATCCCAACTCCAAAGTAACTTGGACTAGAACTCAGGCATGTATTGTACACCAACAAGATGAAGCATCTATCTCAAGTTCCAAAATGACCTATCTCAGTTCATCCATGTCATAAATATTATGAAAAATAAAAAAACATTGATATAAATTTTTACATACTGCCCCAATTCAATATTTCATAAATAAAACAATAACTAAAATGACCTCAAGCTCATATCGTCATATTTTGTATCTGGAAAACTAACAGAAAGGGTGTAAGATGGTATATTGGGGAGACTATACTCTCAAGTCAATATAATTAAAATAGTATAAATATATAATTATACATAGAAATAATAATTGGAATAAATAAACAACACATTAAAAGACACTATAAATAAATAATAAATTCATTTAGTAAAAAAATGACCATTCTAGAATGTCACATGAGTCAAAAATACATCAATAAAATCTCTCAAGGATAGATAATATAAAAATATGATTATAAGTAAAAAACCAAAACCAAAACCTTGTCTGGAGTCTCAAATCAGTCCCCTCTCCTAACTCAATCAATTATATCATACCCAAACAATCCATATTAGATAATTTCTTTACAATTACCTGTGATTATAAATTATTCTTGTGTACCAATGTGCAAGTAACAACTGAATAGGGTTTGAGTAATACTTAGTAGGTCACCATAGTAACACAAAATGATATTATATATATTAAACTGACATTAATTTGAAGTAATCTATAGATTTATTTACATGTAACCTAAATTCTCAATGAACCATTATATATAATGTCCTTTAAATATTAGTTATTATATTGGAGGACATGAATAGGACTAAAAACATTATTAAATGTATATATAAATTGTTTTTCTATAATTAATATTTATATATTAATGTATATTAAATTTTCATATAATTATTAGTAAAATAATTTCATGATTAAAAGACCTATTTTTCTAAATAAATGTATTTTTCATGTTGGTATAAATTTTTACTCAAAAAAATCATTCAAAACTATTAAAACTGATTATTAGTGACATGTATTAGTAATATATGAATAACGATTCATCCATTATTTATCAATTTTATATTAATGAAGATAAATTCACATAAATGGAAAAATATATAGTTTTCATAACACTATTTTTATAGCACTATCATTCATACATTATGCAAAAAACACATTTTCTAAAAAAACATTTTTTGTTGCATCTTTTACAATTTTATTAATGTTAATTTATACAATATTTAGATAATGAATATGAAATAATTAATTCAAAATTTTGAAAAAGTATTTAGTAAGTTTTAATGTGTATACATTTAATCTTGTTCATAATGAATAGTAAAACTATAATAATGTGTTACAATGTTTTAGTTTAAAATGAGTTTATTAAGGGAGTCAAACTATGTGAAAAATATAAGATTTCCTCTTATATTTTTCTAAATATGGATGTTTGAATAAATTTTTATTTTTTCTTATCTTAACATATTACTCATGGACATTCGGTTCCACTTTACAAGAAAGTGACTTTATATTATTTAAACCCTTCCAGTAATTACATGTGTGTCCCTCTTCTCATTTATAAAATGGAACATCTTCTTTTACCTTATTCACAAACTAGGTGTTATTTCTGACCAATAATAATGCCCCAAAGACCATATCTTATTCTCTTAATATTTGAGCTCCTTATGTTACCCTAACACTATCCTATGAAGGCTTAAGGTCTAAGAAAATGGATGACTCTCAAAGAATAGTTAATCGTATTTATCGACACATTCAAAGTTTATTTCATCTTGTAATTTCCCTAAATCGATTCTATTCATTATAAAATAATTAATATAGTATCATGAGAATAATTTGGTTTTAATATGATTATGGGGCATCTTTTTCCTCCTCTTTTTGATCAAATTGTAATTGAACATTTTCCCTATGTGTACATGTGGACTACCATATCAATATGAGTAATTTTTCATCACCCGTCACATTGATGGATATAATTATAGAATTAATAAAATAATATGAAATTTATAATAAAATTATTACTCTATTATGATATAATATTATTTATATTTTTTTATTGTTTTCATTAGAAAATTTAAATAGAGTTCATGTGTATGTACAAGCTACCATATCCATGAAGAGTCAAATTATATTTTCTATTTATTCCTTTTATTGGTGGTTGTAAAAATTTTAATAATAAATATATATATTATTTTTATCAATATTAACATTTAAAATATGATGTAACCGTGATCTAGATAAATAGACCATAATTGACAAATAAAAACATACATGAAAAATAGAGTAGTTCACACCTAAAATGATGAAGATAATGAAATTATATAAATTAATGGTTTATGATATGATATAAGTAAAGCATGAATGTAATTTTAATTATAAAAATTATTATGGTATATAATTATATTAAATTTGAATTTATTATAAATGAGCTTACATCTCTTACGAAGAAAGATGAATATGAGGTAAGGGTTTTATGGTGAAATAACAATTTTTTATACGGTTATTTATACATAAGTTTTCAATGATGAAATTATATTATAAGATCTCAGTTCTTTCTTGAGGCATGGATTCTATTACCTTTTTCATAATTTATTTTAAATTCTTAGTTGAGGCCTATTTGTATTACCCTTTAGGTTCATGGAGGTATCGGGTGTGTCTGGGGATGGTTAGGAGCTAAAAACCCACCATTTGGGGGTGAAAAAACAATGGTGCGCGATTAGTAGAAACCATATGGGGAAGGAAAAATGGATACTCCTAACCCTGAAAATATATATAGTGGGAAGCAATAGGTTACACAATTGGAAAGAACATACACTTTGAGCCACATGGCCTTATAGAACCCTTCGTAGTTTTTTACAGTGGGATGATACATGGTTAGTCAAACCATTCGTGAAAACCATGTGGTGTTCCCCTTCCTATAGAAAAGGGATCATGATTGAAATATGGTTTAGTGAACCATGTGACCTAATTATTAATGAGAATTTTCTAAAATTTCCTTAATTAACATTATATTTCAACATAATTTTCCTCTCCTCTCACATTGGGAAGCCGGTGGACCTTAAAAGATCCTCCTTGAAGCTTAATATAGGATTTATTTCCAAATATCTATTTGATCTTGTAATGAATCTATTTTGGAAGCATAATATCCATATAAGTAATGTCTCTTTTCCTTGTATATTTTTTCCCATTAATATTGGTTTCAACTACAATATTTAGGTTCATGCCAATATGCCATATTTTTAGGGTACTCATTCATTTTTTGATTTTCTTCAAATATGATTCAAATAAAAAGTTAATATAGGAATATATATCCAATATGAACCTATGGTGGTTGTTCTTTTGTTTGTCTTCAATGTCGAATTGTTTATATATATATGGTCTTTTCCTGAGAACACATTTTTTATATAAACACCCATGAAATGGAATTTAATCATTGTATAAAAAGAATGGGTGATACCTATGCAATTAATTATAATGTTGATAATTTATTTAATCTCTTAAACCATGAATTGGAACCACCATAGGGGTGTGTTTTCATTAGTTGGACCACTATGGGTGGCTTGAACATGTTTAACTTAGAGGTTTGTTGTTAACCCTTACTAATGGATGTTAATTGTTGTATTGAAATTGTAATTGAATTTTAAATTGGATTAATACATAAAAGGGGAATGTAATTCGTGACCTTAGATACTTTCCAGTTATATGGTTAATTAAGAATGATATTCCCTTATAAATGAAATTTCCACATGAGAAAAATAAGAGGGTAAGACTTCAATGTTTAGCCCATGATATGAGTCACCATCAAAGGTAAGTGTTAAAAAAATGATCATGGTGATGAACCTTTATTTAAATACATTATAATTATTTTTTTGAATGCTTATATTCCTTGGGTGACATATGGGTTCATATAAAAATTCAATGCATAGTCTCATTTGGCTTCTGCCTTACTTACACTCAAGTGACACTTGGACTCCCTAGTGAACTACCAAGGAAAGACTCATGGAGGATGACCGTTATACACCCAAGTGATACTGGGACTCATTATAGATTTCCAAGTATATATTCAACAATAAATTTATTATATACACCATGGGTGAAACTTCGGATCCATCAGTGGATTGACAAAGATAGATGTGAATGGAAGTGATGGTAGGCGACATCTAGAGAGATATCAAGACACTAATGAGGAATGACTAGGATAGGATTGTAGGGTTCTTGGTTCAGGTTATACCTGTAGGGATACTTTGGATTGAAATTATAAATTCCAAGGATGGGATCACATTCTAAAATTAATAATTAATGAAATTTTTTATATGATGTGTCTTCCAAGCCAAATCACAAGCTTGGATTTGGTCATAGACTTTTACTATATTGATTTCATAATTAAAAATATCTTGATCATATACCATTAAAGGGGATGATAGGATATGGACTAGGTCTTAAGACATATTTATTAAATGATATATATTAATTAAATGAACTTGATTATAAATTTATACAAGAATGACTATTTATTTAGAGACATTTCACCTAGGCCGAAGCAACTGGCATAGGAAATGTTTCCATGGGAACCCAAACCTTTATGGGTTGTTTACATTAAGTACATTAATACATATTATATTGTTTCATGCACACTATAGTTGTTATATTTATTCAATGACTGTATGAAACATGAATTTTGGTTGGTTTCCTACTAGGATTTTATCTCACACTCTGTTCGGTCCAACAATGATAACCAAATATAATATATGATTATTGTTTTTGGAAAAGGTAAATCATCCTCCAAGTGGAACATGATTGTTTTTTTGGAGTAGAGGATCACAAGACTGAGCTTAGGATCATGATTCTAGCTGGGATAGTTTTTGTTATTTTTTAATTCTGATTCATGTATTTTACTAATTCCATGTATATGTGTGTTTCCTGCTTTAATAAAAAACATTTGACATGTAGGATGATATTTTTTATATGATATTACCTCTTAAATTTTTATATATTTTTTTATTGTTCATTTAACTTCTTTATGATTTATTTTTTCACACCCAGTTTTTCATGTCTTTGTTTTGATCCGGTTCATTTGAAATCCTGACACTTCTCTTGGGTTTAGGGTGAGTTGAATTTTCAGTTTTTAAGTATCATATATGTATAATCACCATAATATGGGTTCCCCATTGCTTTTTTTGTAGTTTTTTGAGAATGGGTGGTTAATTCATGATTTGGACCAACTGTGAGCCCATTTCCAATTTAACAAACCAAATTTGTTTCTTTTATAACTACTTTTTTTGAAACATATTTCACTCATTACACTTCATAATTTTACTCTACTGATATATTCAAACCAAAAATCCCTTTTTTACCCCTTAATAATTCATAATCATGCTGAATTGGGGTTACTTATTTAGGTATTGGGCCAGCCCATGGGCCCATTTCCAGTTTTAAAAAATAATTTGTTTATTTTATATCTAATTCAATGTTTAATATTTTCGTTTATTCCACCGGCCCCACCCCCCTTGAATCCAATATCCCTATACTCACCCCCAATATCTATTTACCCTCTTTGGGGCTAATAATAGTCACATAATGGAGAAACATTATCAATGTCTCTCAAATATTATAGAATTGAAAAGGTAAGTTGTATCAATCATAAGTAATTCAATTATTACTCATTTTTTCACCAATATTCTTTACCTGGTTCGTCCAGACCTTAGTAGTATCTCCAAAAAGTTCCAAGCCATTCCCTTTTATCTAATGGTGCAGATCTAATAAAATACAAATAGTTTTCTTGTTAAAAAGGTGAGATTCCTTCTCCTTTATCCATCCTCTTTGTCTTCCTTTCATTATTTATTTTTTCATATAATCTCCCATATTACTGTTCGACCTAGGGTTCTGTAATTCCATGATTTTTTATGGGGATTTTATTCATTTGGGTCTGGTCGTCATAGGTTTAGGGTTTTTAAACCCTCATATAGGGATTTTGGGTGTGCGTTTCCATTACGCTAAGGATTTGAGGTTGGATGTCCCTTTCAGAAGACTTTAACATTTATATTTCATCATTATAAACTTATTTAATTTATATGTGCTTCTGTGAAACCTTGGTTTTAAAGGTTTTGTGTTCAAATTAGGTTATATGACTTATTTTGTAAAAAATATAGTTGTTTTGGTATAAATGTGCACTCCTCTTGTTTGATAAATTATTCAATGAGCATCCACACCTGGTTTATGGTATTTTGAATATGTTTCAGTATCTTCAATAACATTATGGCATGAAAATGGTATTTTATCCCCTTTTAAGTGCTTAACATAAGTTGTTTTGTTAAAGAGTGACTGGCATGTGTTCGGTAAATTGCCCAGTTGGATTTTATGTGTCTAGTGCAATTTAAAATGATTTGTTTGGATTTATAAATACATTGGAAGCATGTAAAAAATATTATTTTTTGGTTCTTTTATGGATTTACAATTTGTATTTGGTTTTACAAATAAATGGGTTTTCGTTTACAACATGGTTTGTCCAGAGTTGCCGGAAAATGGCCTATTTCATATTCTTATGAAAATGGTTGTGTTTTGAATATGTAACCTGAGTTCTTTATGGGATTTATGAATTTGGTGTGATGATGTCTATTTTTTGTTTACACCTCTTCAGAAAAAATTAAATTCATGACATTTTCAAATGTTTGTTTTGGGAAAATATTTAAAGGCCTGTTTGGCTTTTCCTAAAAATATAGAATGAGTGTTTTACTTGTATATACCATGTTGTGCCAAATGGGATTTTTTTATCGTCCATTAAATGATTTTCATAAATGTTTTTAGGGATTCAAAATATTGTTGGTTATGGTCTTATTGTGTGTTTATAATTCAAATAGTGTTTTTGAATGAGTTTTATGTGCAAAGCCTCACTACACTCCTTAAAATTGTTTTACGAATATTTATAGTGGTTTGTTGATTCGTGATAGAAATATGAAGAAAGTTTATGGTTTGTTTGTGTTTTTATGGTTTGGGAAAGGAATTTGGATGTGAAATGTGTATTTGATAATATGTTTAACTAGATTGAGCACTAAAGGGAATCTCGGGTATCTAGGTGGGCGGACGTGTACTAGTATGCTAGTGATTCTGTGGGGTTTTGGTCCCTGTTTCACGTAACAAGTTTGACGATGACAACACTAACTAAACTATGATGATGATGTCATTGGGGGACCACTAGGTCATGGGTATTCTCCCTACTAGTGTCTCGTGTTCACGAGAACAGATATTTATTATTGTTACTTTCACCGAGATACGAGGTACCTGGGGCTCCCAACTAACTAGTGCCCAGGGGTGTTCCCGTGACTTGTGATCCTTTGCTATTTTGTACTCACCATCGGCATATGGTGTGTTTGGTTGGTAAATTCGGTATTGTGTGTGATTTATTTAAAAGTGTAAATTCAATAAATCAGCCCTCTTGAAAATATTTTCTTTTTGAAGTTGCACCTCTTTGAAAATTGTTATTAGCATTCTTGTTTATAAAATAAAAAATTTTTTGTCCAGTGATTTGTCTTATATAGCATGGGACCTTATTTGTAAAACATACCTATATATTTTTTTTAAAACTTGAAATTGATGTTTCTTTTATTTTAAAGGACGTCCATTGGGAATAGAATATCGGGCTAACCTAATGAGTTTTAATACTCACGCCTATTGTCTTATTCTGTATTTATCCCTTGTGTAGGATTCAGCTTGAGTTCAATCCCCTTGGGATACATGTGATCATTATGTTGGGGAGTGACTAAAAGGGTCCCATTGAGTTTTTTTGGTTATCGGTTCTGTTCGGATGATTTTTTGGTTTAGTTGTACTTTTAGTTTCCTGTACAAATAATGTTTAGTTCAGTTTTCATATAAATGTATTTTGGGCTGTCCATTTCATTGTGTTGTTTGTTTTATTGTTTATATATAGGAAAAATCATTCCCTTGTGTAGTCTATTTATTCCCTTTGTGCTTTTCACCATCCCGGGAGGATCGGGAATGCCTCTTGGTACTTGTCTCGGGCTGGCCCTTGTGACCGGTTCCGGGTCGACTTGGGCTGGTTCAAGACAAAATGGTATCAAAGGGAGGTTGTCTCTTAGAAGACCTTTCTTTTTAGAGTTCCCGTGTTATTTTGGGGATGTTAATGTATAAGGGTTATGATTGTTTGGACTTGAGGGGTAATTGTGGGAAGAGCACTGTGACCTCTTTCTCGTTCAAATCCTTGGGTTTCCAAGGGAAGTTTGGTTTTATTAGTGTCTTTTTTACTTGTTGATTGTATGATTTTGGGATATGACAAGGGGAGTCTGACCAATGGACTTTGTGAGCTCTCAGGGCCTAGGAATCCATGTGTAGTTGGGGAATGGTCTTAATAAGTCTCTTCGTGTTGGTGTTGTGTTTGACATGTGGCCGCCAACCATATGGTCAAGTCACGCACTGACACTAGTTCCCTATTGTGGGTTTCTTGGACATTTCTCGAATTTGAATTTTTTTTGAAAATCCTTGTCTGAGAATTATGGAAATGGGTTTTAAATGAAGGATTGGATTTTTAAAATGTGAAATGGGTTTTCAAAAATTAAATATAATAATGGTTTTGGAAGGTTGGGTTTTTTAACAATTTTTTTTGAGGAATTGAAAATGATTTAACAGGATTGGATTTTCCCAAATCTAAACTTGTGGTTTGTTGAAAAAAATGTTTTTAATGTGAGCATCATTTTAAATTAATTCTGAAACTTTTTTTTAAATGTGGTGTTTTGGGCTGTTGAATTTTTTTTGAATATGATGAATTTTTTTTAGAAGTTTTGTTTTGAGTGGCTTTTAATTTCTGGAAAGGGGTTTTGGCCATTGTTGTTGTCGTATTATGAAAATAGACCTTGCTGAATTTTGTCAAAATGGGAAAGAGATATTTGGAATATAATGGTTGTTTTTGTAAGTTATATTAAATGAAATAGATGTTTTTTTATAAAATGGTTCTTGATGAAGCATGACTTGTCTTGTGAAATCTGAAAATGGTTTTTGATATGGTGGTTAACGTGCCTTTGGAAGGTACATAATTATTTTTGTAATGATGATATTTTGTTTTTGCATTCGGTGTTTTCATGGGTTCTCACACGAAAGGTTTTCTTGATATATGGATGAATGGCTATTATGGCCAGGTATTTGAGTGCTCTGGGTGGCACGTAAATATTCATGTGAGTGAGACTTGATGAAACACCATTAGTGAATGTGAAAATCCACCAAGTTAGTTTGTTTTTTTTATTTTTTTTCCAAAATGATTTTAGGTGAAAATTTGTGGTTTTTGTTTTGAACAGAAAGTTATGTGGATGGTTTATCCTATGTCTTAGAAGTTTTTTCTATTTAGTATGCTTCCTTGGGAACTAGAAGTCATACTCTGGTTGCATATTGAGATGGGATCTTGTTGGTGGCTCGGTTTTGGGGTAATGTTTAGTGGGTTTGTAAAGATGTGTTGGATGTTGTGATGTTTCCATGGATGGTTGTCCATTGCTAGGGTTTCCAGTTGATCAACCTAGGGATTTGTTTCAAATGTTAAGTCCACTTCTTCGAATGATACCTCAACCCATTTGTTGAAATAGGGAGATTTTTTGGCTCGATTTAAAGTTACTTCACTTTATGTTGATTATCTTGGTTGTAGTAGTTGTGCTCGTTGATGTTTAGTGGGTGTTTTTTGTGCCTTGTTCATTATGCTCCCTATTTGAAGTGAGAGAAAATAGTGTTGTGTATGTCTATGTTCTTGTTTGGGTAGAAATGTGTTGTTGAGGAAGATATTTCCTTGGTGTCTCTTGATCTGTTGTTTCTTATTGGGTGTGTTATGTGGTACTGTGTGGAACTAAGGGATGGAGTACATGTTGTGTATTAACCCATCCTGGCTGTGAGGAAAGAGATGCTTAAACCATCAGAGATCCAGCCATAGGATTCAGAGTGAAGCTAGCGCATAGTCATAAGTCCTAGGATTGTGGGTTTAATTTCTAAGCTCATACCTATACCATTTCATTAAGTTAGTTTAATTGTTTCTTTTGTGGTTTTAATGTCCCAAGGACTGGGTATCCTTCCCTCCCCTCTTTAATTGGAGGGGGTCTGGATCTATGCAGAATGGGTTGGCCCAGTTCTTGAACCCTCTGTTCGAGAGTGGGTGGTTTAGATGATCATGTTATAACCCTATTAAATTTTTTTGGTGTGTTTTTGTGGGAGAGTTTTTTTACTTGTGAATGTGAGGCCCAATTATAGTTAATGTTTAGTCTTGTTTTTTCATTGCTAGTTGGGTTCTAATGGTGGGGAGACCCACCACAGGTCTCATTGATTTTTTCTTCCTAAGAACTTTTCTAGTGTATGTTGTTTATTAAGGGTGGGGAGTACATTCTATAATCCCCTGGAGCCTTTGGTTTTCTTTAGTTCTCTTTAGTTTGGGTGATTTTTGGGTTCATTGGGACAAATCCCAACAATCGGGTTCTTGTCTTAGTTGTGGAGGTGGTGGCTTGATATTTCCATTGATTTTCACAAAGTGCTTGTGAGTTGGTGTTTTTTTTGGAAATAGAATTTAGTTATGTTGATGGAAAATGATATTTCTCGATATTAATAGGTTGGATCATGTTGATAAAAATCCTTAGGTGTTTATCTTTCAGCTGGAAAGTGTTATGGCTTTCCAGGGGAGGAAATCTTTAATGGTGAAGAGAATTCTGACATCCAGTTTTTCATGTCTTAGTTTTGATCCAGTTCATTTCAAATCCCGATAATTTTCATGGGTCATGGGTGAGATGATTTTTGATTTTTTAAGTCTCATATATGTCTAATCACCCTAATTTGGGTTCCCCGTTACTTGTTTAAGAGTTTTTGGAGAATGGGTGGTTACTTCATGATTTGGAACAACCGTGAGCCCATTTCCATTTTTAAAAACCAAATTTGTTTCTTTTATAACTCCTTTGTTTTAAAAAAAATTCACCCATTACAATTCATACTTTTCATCCACTAATATATTCAAACCAAAATATCCTTTTGGACCCCTTAAGAATTTATAATCTTGGTGAATTGGGGTTACTTATTTAGGTATTGGGCAAGCCCATAGGCCCATTTCCAGTTTAAAAATAATAATTTGTTTATTTTATATCTAATTAAATTTTAAATATTTTTTTGTGATTCCACCTCCCCCCCAAATCCAATATCTCTATACTCACACCCATTATCTATTTTCCCTCTTTGGATCACATAATAGTCGCGGAGTGGAGAAACATTCTCAATGTCTCTCAAATCATCCATAATTGAAAAGGTCAATTGTATCATTCATAAGTAATTCAATTCGTACTCTTTTGACACCAATCCTATTTAACTGGTTCTTCCAGACCTTAGGATTATCTCCAAGAAGTTCCATACCATTCCCTTTTATCTATGTGTGCAGATATAATGGAATACGAATAGTTTTCTAGTTAAAAAGGTTAGATTCCTTCTAATTTATCCTTCCTCTTCTTCCTCCTTTCATTATTTCATGCTTTTATAATCACCCATAGTCCTGTTTGACCTAGGGTTCTGTTATTCCACGACTTTTTATGGGGTTTTTATTCATTTGGGTCTGGTCATCGTAGGTTTATGGTTTGTAAATCCTCATATGGTGATTTTGGGTGTGCGTTTCCATTACGCCAAGGATTTGAGGTAGGATTTCCCTTTCACAAGCCTTTATCATTTAAGTTTTATCATTATAATATAGTTATAACCCTATTTATATAATATGTGCTGCTGTGAAACCTTGGTTTTAAAGGTTTTGTGTGGAAATTATGTTTTATGACTTATTTTGTTAAAAATATAGTTGTTTTGGTATAAATGTGCACTCCTCTTGTTGGATAGATTATTCCATGAGCTTCCACACTTGTTTTATGGTATTTTGAATATTTTTCTATAGTTTTAATAACTTTATGTCATGAAAATATAATTTTATCCCTTTTTTATTGCCTAATATAAGTTATTTTGTTAAAAATTGCATGCCACGTGTTCGGTAAATTACCTGGTTGGCTTTTATGTGTCTAGTGCAATTTAAAATGATTTGTTTGGATTTATAAATACATTTTCAGCATGAAGAAAAATTATTTTGGGGTCCTTTTATGGATTTCCAATTTTTATTTGGTTTTACAAATAAATGGGTTTTGGTTTACAACATTTTTTGGCCTGATTTTCCGGAAAATGGAATATTTCACATTCTTAAGAAAATGGTTGTGTTTTGAATATATAACCTGAGTGTTTTAGGGGATTCATGATTTTGGTTTGACACTGTATATGGTGTGTATACACCTCTTTAAAAAATTTGAACTGCATAATTTTTTCAAATGTTAGTTTTGGGAAAATGTTTAAAGGCCTGTTTGGCCTTTCCAATAAATGAAGAATGAGTTTTTTACTTCTATATACCACGTTGTGTCAATTAGTATTATTTTATCATCCATGAAATGATTTTATTAAATGTTTTTAGAGATTCCAAATAAGTTTGGTTATGGTCTTATTGTGTATTTATAATTGAAATATTGTTTTTGAATGACTTTTATGTGCAAAGCCTCACTACATTCTCAGAAATTGTATTACTAATATTTTTAGTGGTTTGTTGATTCATGAAAGAAAAGTGAAGAAATTTTAGGAGATGTTTGTGTTTTTATGTTTTGGGAATGGAATTTTGATGTGAAATGTGTATTTGATAATATATGTAACTTGATTGAGCACTAAAGGGAATCCTGGGTATCTAGGTGGACGAACGTGTAATAGTATGCTTGTGATTCTGTGGGGTTTGGCCCCTATTTCGCATAGAAAGTTTTAAGATGAAAACACAAACTAAACTATGATTATTATGTTTTTGGGGGACCACTAGTGGCTCGTGTGCATGAGAACATATATTTGTTATGTTTACTTTCACTGAGATACGAGGTACCTGGGGCTCACATCTAACTAGTGCCTACTAGTGTTCCTATGACTTGTCTTCATTGGATATTCTGTACTCACTGTCGGTATAATGTTTTTTTGGTTGGTAAACTCAGTAGTGTGCGTGATTAATTTAAAAGTGTAAATTCTTTAAAGCAACCCTCTTGAAAACTATTTTCATTTTGAAGTTGCACCTCTTTGAAAATTGTAACTAGCATTCTTGTTTATAAAACACAAAAGTTTTTTTCTGGTGATTTGTTTTCTATTAAATGGGACCTTATTTGGAAAACATTCCTTTATATTTTTTATTTAAAACCTAAAATTGATGTTTCTTTTATTTTAAAGGATGAGCATTGGGAATAGAATATCGGGCTAACCTGATGAGTTTTAATACTCATGCCTATAATCTTCTTCTGTTTTTAGCCCTTGTGCGGAATTCAGCATGAGTTAGATCACCTTGGGAGACATGTGATCATTATGTTGGATAGTGACCAAAAGGGTCACATTGAGTTTTTTTTGTTATTTGGTTTGGTCAGATGAGTTTTTGGTTTAGTTATACTTTCAGTTTCTTGTATAAATAATGTTCAGTTCAGTTTTTATATAAATGTATTTTGGGATGTCCATTTCATTCCGCTTTTTGTTTTATTGTTTATATATGGGCTAAATCATTCACTTTTGTAGTTTATTGATCCCCATGGTGCTTGTCTCCATCCCGGGAGGATCAGGACCGCCTCTCGGGGCTTGTCACGGTCTGGCCCTTGTGAATGGTTCAGGGTCGACTCAGGCTGGGTCATGACATATTTACTACTTACACTCCTTATCTGATATTTAATTTCTACTCTGCTACACTATGGTGATGAGGGAATAGTCTCCTCACTGGCACACCTAGGACCTCGCTGTTAGTCTACAACCTCTACTATTTGGGGAGATGCGCGTATGGCCATGTCACCTACCAGGTTTGGGGAACCTTTTAGTGGATTCTATGTCTGGGGTAGTATAATGTGGTATCAGATCATAATTTCCTTTTTTGGTTATTTATTTGGTGAAAATAAACAAGGATATGAAGGAAATTAAATTTGGAAATAATTTTTTCCTTGGCATAGCTAAATCACATGTAAGAAAATGATAAATTTTCTTGAATAAAATTTTTGTTTGCTAGATCCTGGCTATTACTATTGAATTCATTCCACTGTCAGGTGATTCACTTGAATTGTGATGTTATAATTTATATGATTGTGGTTTTTATTTTTTTGAAATCCAATTATATGAGGTCATTCCATCTCATGCATCATTTATAGCACTTGTTAGAAATTACATGTCATGCATTATGCCATGAAATATCGCATGAATTGCTAGATGCCATACTTTTGGGATATGTTCCATGATTATATACATGTTGTGTGATACGTATTTTGTGTAGGGAATTGAGAAACATGGTTAGTCCTTAGAGTGCCTTCCGTAACTATGAAATATTTTCCTGATTAGAATACATCAGACACTCAAAGTAGCCAATTGTAGCATGTTTAGTCATGGAACACGAGTTTTATAGACTTGAATGTGTTCTTTTTTGAATTAGTCAGATGGTATACTTTGGTTAATAATATTTATGGTACCTTATAGATTTAAATTTTGAGAATAAATTGGTTCAAACATTTAAAAATGAAGTGTGATGTAATAGAATTGAGTATGGAAAGGAAAATAAAAATCAAAAATGAAATTTCTTATAATGGAGAACATAACCCAGAACCCACCTTAGTAGTGGGTAGTAGGTAGTATCTTCTGCTTATATATGATCTATATGACATCCAAACCTAAATCATGGAGTAGGCATAGATGTGTGTTTCTTATATAGGAAGTATTGTACCTATCAGATTTAAGTATCTCAACTTTTAGTTATGAACTTTGATAACGTATTCATATATGGTGTTTCTTTTCCATTGTAAAGGCATACCACCATTATGGCCTCCAATTGTACACTAGGATTTAATATAAGACCACACCCTGGAGGTGATGGGCCATGAGATATTGGTGTATCATCCATTAGTGGTAGTTGCGAAACTAATAGTTGTTCCATACACAGGTTTCTAGTCATAGTTTGGTGTAGTATTTATGTGATTCATATAGACAATTTTGGGTGCACTGTGACCTAACCCGACAATGGCATAGTTAACGCATGAGTTATAATAGTAGTATACGCCTTTTTTTAAGGTTGGTGGATCACATGTTACAAAGTCATGGGTAGAGGCCAAGCTATATATCTTTGAGCATCTATATACACCTCTCAAAATGAGGGTCAATATCTCTCTGTATATACAATGTGATTACTCTATGAGATGGTTTGATGTCATTACCTAGACATATATTCATCGGGTTATGGCTTGGAGTTACATTCATATGTAATTCTATGATTACTTCTATCTTGAGATGTTAATGGTCGCTAGATCCCGAGATTTCATGCACTTAGAGAAGGACATGTTTTTAATTATGGACTATTCAACCCATTTTATAAATCTCTAGTTATTTTCACCTTTTTTGATGGGTGATGAGTTATCTAAACCCATGATACTTGAGGATTCTCTCATGTATGACTGTCGATTGTATGTAAATGTATTTTAGATAACTATTATTTCTAAAAAAGTTATTCTGGAACTTATCAGATTTTGTAACCTGAGAGAGGCTATGCTTGTGAGCCATGGTAGTTTGTAACCTAGATCTAGAGGTACATCAACCAGTAGTAGGACGGGTCATCTAGATAATCCAAGTAGTGATATTAATAGCTAGAGCACATAATCAGGTATCCATGTGAGGTTTCACTAGTGTAGTAGACCAGGATATGCGAGACCTTGGTGAATGAGAGACACAGTTCATTGGAAATCCTATGAAAAGATGGGTTATCTACAGTTCTTTTTTAGTTAATTTCCAATAACAGCCAATGAGAGAGGGTATTTAAAAACTCCATGTGAATTATTGGGGTTAAAAAATTCTCATCGGGAAGGGAGTTATATTATAACTAGTCTATCATGTTTAGCTAGTGTACATGGTCATTCTAGTCTGTCCCCATATTTTCATTGAATGTAGAGAGAATCTACTCAGGGTGACCAGATTTTATAACAAGGAAATATATTAGGATACATGAATGCAGGGAATCTGAAACATGAGGAGACGAATCTCGTAACTTCTACTATGAGATTTTCTATTCTAGTAACTTCTATTTTAGTATCTTTTCTTTTCAGTTCAGGGGCTTTTCATTGTAATGTCCCTGACCCGAGTGATACTAAACTGGTGCCCCAATTCGGGTAGTTACATGACCACAAAAGTTCTTCCCCATATGCTAGAGGTTACTGAATAGTATTGAGGGTCCAATAGGACACGTGGGGAGAGTATACGCTCAATACTAGAGTTATCCATAGTAGATAATAATTGAAATATAAAAAACATAAGAGAACAATCCCGAACATGAATAGCTAACCAAATCCAAAAAATGGGTATAGTCATAAACATCAATAAATATCTCATGCCATTATATAGTGTCAAGTGAAAAAACCCCATAAGAATGAAAATAATAGAATCCCCAAAAATGGTCCAGACTGTATGTCTGGAACCTCACCCAACCATGTCGAATGTCCAACTCATATTCCCAGCATATGGCCCTTCCCCTTGTTCTAACTTGCAAGCATGAAATCTGCTCGGGTACACAACGGTGGCCCAAGTAGGGTGTGATTATAACTCATTAGGACACCACCAACAGTGTTTACAAAAATATCCATCAAGATATATTGTGTATTAAAATGATAAATAAAGGCAAATTAAGGTAAAAAATTCAATAGGATTTGTTTATATATATTATTTTAAGGTAACCCCCTAATTAACCCATGTTTACTACCAAGACATTTCATTTATAATTTCTCCCTATTTTAGGTGTTAAATGGATTATTCATATTTAGTGTTCTCAAGCATTTGGGAATACCAATAATCCATATCATACTAGGCATCAATATATAACAATTCTCAATATCCTCACCTCGAAGCCTCAGTCTGGGTGTAATACAACCTTTGGGGAGTAGAACTATGTCCCCTTCCCAAACCCATGAATTTAGGTGAGGATATAGAACCTTGGTCTAACTCAACCCGTGGGCATAGAACCTTATGTGAGTACCCCCACTCTACCAAGCCACGTTCACATGTTTATTTATCATTCACCATAAAACACCATATCACAACAACATAGCCAACATCATTTGCAACATCACAGTAGTCTTAATAAATTGGAAAATAACATTATTGCCTCAATCCATTAATATATTCATTATTCATATTATATAAACCCTTTATCCTCATTCCCATTTTCCATGCCTATCTCACTGAGCATATTCAAGTATAAAGCTAATCCCTAGAATTTTCCTATTAATCCATTTCACCTTTTTTCATGCCGACAGAAAAACTAGGAAATAACCTCATCCTTGGTGTATTACAAAACACAAATTGAAATTATTTTAAGAATATTGACATAATCACCAAGGGATCTATTTTCTAGTACAATAACCTACACTTACTTAGCTAACTCTATGTCTAGGGAAAACATCGGCACGCCCCTTGGGTGCCCCTAATTTGGTTGAGTCATCATTCTTGCATCCCATGGGGATAAAAGGGGGATCAATTAACTTTTTGGACACCACTACATCACAACATGACAAAGACACCAATAACTCTTCAATATAGGGAAAGATTAAAAACCCTAAATGCACAAATCTACACAAAACCCAAGGGATATAAATTATAGACCACCTACCTTGAATCTTTTGGAAAAAGCACTCCAAACCTAATCCTTAGATATCAATTCAACTAACCCTTGTTAATATACCCTTAAACTCATAGAAAAATTTCGGTTTTATAGATTCATATGTAGAGGGGGAATAAATAGAAACCTTAAACTAAGAAGAAAAGCAAGAGGGAGATTAGCTTTACCCAGATCTTCAATTAGCATCCAACGGCACCCCAAATAGCCATGAATCGAAAGAGATTGATCCTTGGAAGCTCTTGGTACTCTTTGTTCATTATTAGGGCTATAATGGAGGATGGGTATGAATATAATGAGTGGGTTATAAAATCCTAGAGTGGCATTTTTGGAATTATTTAATTGTGTATGGGCCGCACTGTATGCAAAACTGTGTGCAAACTATGTGGATGCTTCTATCCCAAAAGAGCCCCTTCACATGGTTTACCCGCACTGTTTTCAAAACAGTGAAAAAATAGTGTGGAGGATACTATTCGAAAACCTTTCTCCTGCACAGTTTACCTGGGCTTTCAACATGGTTAGCACCAACCATGTGTAAACAGTACTGCTATCCTAGAAACTCACTTTTCACCATTTTTCAGGTCCGAAACCTCCAGAACACACTCGAGCCTCATTAAGAATGTTGTAAAGAACATAATTAACCAAAATAAAGGGCCTAAACAGAAATGTAAATAAAACATACCTTACGGTGAAATTCGGGATCGTAAAGCCTCCCCACCCTATAATGGCTCGTCCCTGAGCCACTCTTCCCTAGCATCATGAATTTATAAAAAAAAGATATTGGGCCACTGGACAAGCATATTTGATTCCCACTCCCAAGTGTCCTCCTGAACGTTTCCATGTTACCATAGAACACGATCCAGGGGCACAAACTTACATGGAAATAACATTATGACTCTGATCCACAATACGAACCGGGTGCTCCTCAAAGGATGCATCAGCCTCATGCTCAATATCCTTGGAATTTATCACAATAGATGGATCTGGGTGATACTGAGGGAGTTGTGAAACATGGAAAAAATCATGCGTCCCACAATACCATTGTGTAGGAGACAATCAGTGAGCCACCAGTCCGATTCTCTCCACAATCTCAAATATCCCCACATATCTAGGTGCCAACATTCCCTACATCTGAATTAAACGGTCACCCAACCTTGGTGACACCCAAAGAAACACACTATCACCCGCCAAGAACTCTAGAGGTCTACGATGCTAATATACATATGAATTATGACAACTATAAGCTGTTTCCATACACTTTTGAATCAAATGAACCTTCATTGACATCTCCAACACAATACTCAACCCTAACAGCTCAGACTCTCCAGCTTCTAACCAACACAACGACGATCTACATGGTCTCCCATAAAGTTCCTCAAATGGTGACATCTGAACTATAGCCTGAAAATTATTTTTATATGCAAACTCAACAAGAGACAAGTGATTTTCCCATGAACCACTAAAATCCAGATCACATGCTCTCAATATTTATTCTAATACCTCAATTGTATGCTTTGACTTCCCATTAGTTTGTGGGTGGAAATCCATACTCAGAAACACCTGGGTACCAAGTGCCTTTTCTAGTGTTTTCCAAAAATGAGAGGTGAAACATGGATCATGATGTGAAACTATGGTTCTTGGAACACGATACAACTATACTATTTCTCAAACATACAAATCTCCCAATGGATCAACTGTATAGGTTTTTGGAATTGGAAAGAAATGGACCACATTGGTCAGCCAATCTACTACCATCCAAATGGAATCATTCATCAGAGGCATCCTCAGAAGACCCCCAATGATGTCAATCATGATGTCATTCCACTTATACTCTAGAATAGAAAATGAATGTAAAACCCCCCCTAGGAACTAATGTTCAGCCTTCAGCTGCTAACAGGTAAGGCATCACGCCACAAAACTTGCCACTTTCTTCTTCATTACCGGCCACCAGAACAGCCTACGTAGATCGTGGTACATCTTAGTCAATCCTAAATGCACTTCCCACTTTGACGTGAGGAACTCATGAAAAAACTCTTCTAATACATCTTCCAGCACTACACCATGACCATGAACATAAGAAACTTCATTGGTGCCGAAGGTCCAACTATAAGGTGACTCCTCACCATTAATACTTTCCTTCATTTCCAATCACTCTAGATCTACCAACTGACTCTCATTAAATCAAATAAAAAGAACGGACTCAAAGGCTATATATTCAAGGTTCATCTTCTCATGCCCCTCTTGTACCTCTAAATTCATCTCTGCAAACAAGGCCATCATCACCCACTATGAACTAGATTCCTAAACTTCTTGATTATGAGTCTTCAGGCTCAGAGAATCAGTGAAACTATTCCTTTTTCCTGGTGTGTAAACTAATTCAAAATTAAAGGACTATATATACTTGACCCACCGTCAATGTTTAAGATTTAAATCCCATTGAGGGAAGATTTATTTGAGACTTTTTTGGTCGGTATACATCGTAAAGTGTTCTCCCAACAAATAATTCCTCCAAAACTTTTAGGAATTTACCATAGCAGTTTGCACCGGGTCATGAGTAGATTAATTTATTTCATGTGGCATAAACTATCTCGACCCTTAAGCTACAACCCGATCATCCTGTGTCAACAATTACCCAAGTCCAACACTGGACACATCTCATAACAAGTTATCCTTCTTACTTGGTTCGGTTAAGATCAAAATAGGTGTGGTAGTCAACTGCTTCTTCCACACCTAGAAAGCATTCTCACAATCCTCTGACCAATCAAACTTAACCCCCTTCTTGGTTAGGCATGTGAGAAGTGCTTCCAAATTAGATAAATATCTAATAAACCTTCATTAATAACCCAAAAAACCCAAAAAACTCAGAATATCATAGAAGTTATTGGGATATTCCCAAGACACTACAGTTTGAACCATTTTTGGATCCATTGACACACCTGAATCATATATGATATGTCCCTAAAAGGGAACCTCGTTAATCCAAAACTGGCATTTTGATAGCTTAGCATAAATCCTATGCTCTCTTGGTGTACTCAAGATGATGTTAGGATGTTTGGCGTGATCGTCTTGAGTTCTGGAGTACACCAATATGTCATCAATTAATGAAACTACAAACTGATCTAGTTACGGGTGGAATATTTGGTTCATCAAGGCCATAAACATATATAGTTCATTGGTTAAACCAAATGGAATTACTAGGAATTCATACAACCCATATCTATTTCAGAAAGTCGTTATGGGTATGCCAGAAGGTCTCACCCTCAACTGAGGGTATTTTGATCTCAAATCAATCTTGGAAAACACTAAGGTTCCCCTGAGCTAATCAAACAAATCATAAATTCTAGGAAGAGGGTATCAGTTCTTAACTATCATCTAGTTAAACTTCTTATAATCGACACACAGCCTCATTGATCCATCGTCCTTCTTAGAAAATAGCATATGAGATCCCCAAGGTGATGTACTAGGTCATATAAACCCCTTACTCTATAATTACTCTAATTGAACATTTAGTTCTTGTAGATTTTATAGATCCATTCGGTATGGTAGAATGAAATCCATCTCCGATCTAGGCAACAATTCGATCATAAACTCAACATCTCTCTGAGGTGGTAACCCTGAGAAGTCATCTGAAAACACATTCTGAAATTAGTCCACAAAAAAAGAGAAAACTGGCTATCTATTCTCCCCATAATCTATCATAAGGAATTCCACTTGGGTTGTGAGATCCCACATATGATGGGGTAGTGGCCTTGCGTAGCCCGCCCATGTATCCCACTCACCACAAAGGACATGAGTGCTCCCATCTAAAGATGTGAAGGTTAGCCGAAATCTATAAGAGTTGATATAGGCTTGATATGACTCCATCCAATCCATTCAAATAATTAGTTCCAAACCTGACATATCTAAGACAAACAGATCCCTTAGAAAACGATACACACCAACCTTCAGAGAACAACCCTTACACAGCATGATGTCTTCAACTTTCACTTCTACTGGAGTATCAAGCACATTAACCCACATACAATCTCTATGGTAAAGCCAAACAAAAATAAAAACTACGCAGAAATAAAGGAATTCGTATCACTTATATCAAATAAAGCACTAGAAATCATGGAATCTACGAGAATCATACCTCAAATAGTAGATGGTTCTACCTCAGCACCTCCAGGTGTAGCCTTAATTGCATCAAGGTGACCAACCCCTTTACCCTAGGCTCCAGCCTTGGTACCCTACACTGCAATGCTCTGTTGGTAAGGGTGATCTCACCCTAGAGTTCCACATCCACTTCCCCTACCAGTAGAGCCATGGAGCTCTAACTATCTTCTTGATATAGGGTAACTGACCCCCTGTATATACTCTATATCTTCCTCTGACCTTCGTCATTCCCTGATAGCTATAGGTTCATGCAGAATCTTTGCACGTGGCCTATCCTACTACATGCTCGGCACTAAACTGGTGGGTGGGGACACTGGTCACTATTATGCCCTAGCCTAACACACTGAAAACTATAACGCCCAGACCCTAGTTACCCAGATTCTTTGCATTATTACATAACATTGGCAAGATCACAAAAGATCAAGTCTCGAAAGACTGGTTAGTTTAGTATCCTTGGATACACTAGATATATTCATAAAGTTTACATTACATCATAAAATGAAAACTAAAACAATATAGTATCTATAGTCCACACTCTTATCCCCTCATACTATCCCTAAAGGTCATTCATAAAATACTTCTTCACATCCTAGGAAAAATAAAACATAGAATGGTGTGAGATCAAATTACAAGTAAGGATAACAATATAGCGGAAACTTTAATGAATAAGCATAAACATTTAATGCAATGTATAACTAAATCAAAATCCTTTTAAACTTGAACTTCAGCATAATACAGTAGAAATAAAATGAAATAATGTCATTTACTTATTCACATTGATATTCTACTAGTCAAATAATCACATGCAATATCAATAACCACTTTCATAATGATGGAATTCATAATTCCAGACTATCATAACCACATAGCCAAGGCCTTGTGCCAAGACTACAAATATGATTTTGTCAAGGCCTTATGCCAAGACACTAGTTTGTCTGATTAGATCTACTGATGCATCTAGCATCTATAGAGGGCTCCACCCGTCACATATTAAGTCCAATGCATTTCTCGTATGAACAGGTTTAAACATAACATAAACATTCATATTAAAACTAGCATACGAAATGTCAATAATTTCTCCATAAACCATGAATGGTATAAAAATAACACATCCATAGTCAAAAATATCACAAAACATTCAATACAATATGGATGTTTTGTATCATAACAAATAAACATCAAATAATCTTAAAATCCATCAAAGGATATTGACATAGATGAAATTAAAACTATTTGAGAGAAATATCTCTTTTTTGAAATCATTTAAAACTGAAATAATTATAAAATAAAACATTTACTTTGAAAATATTATTATAAGATTTTAAGGGAAGCTTCAATGATTATATAATGGCAGAAAATAGTCGCACTCACCGTAAAAGTTAAAAAACATTATTACCTTAATTTTGTCGAAAAGGTTAAAAAGGACCTTGTTTGGAAGATGATGGAAAGATTACTTTATAAACTTCTTATAAAAAGTAAAACAAGGGTATAAATGAATTCAACCCATATTATGTAAAATAGTAATAATGTTTGGAAATAAATTTTTAAGAAACATGGATGTGGATGATAAAGAGGTCCTAGTAGATATTTACATATAAACAACCTTGGATAATGATGATATTGCGAAATAAACCCTTACCTTGTACTTTTCCTTAGTCGATGGTATGTTAAACAATTTTATAATATTTAAAACATTGTTATTAAATTATACATTAACCATATACATAATTATGATATCATATATGATCTTCTAATAATTCTTTGTTAATAATATTTTATTATTATCGTCGTTTCGGGTGTTAACATACTCGTTTTAATTTATATTTTTTGTTACATAAGCCATATTTGTTATGGATTGGTTGTATATTATTCATATCCATAATGATATAATGTTTTTATAGATTACTTTAAATCATCAATTGAGAATTATTCTCGAATGGATATGATGGGGAATGAATCTTATCGCGTTCGTGGTGACGGTGGTCCGTACGTACGCTTGAGAGACAATATCATTATTTTGAAATTAAAATAATATATAATTGGATGGTATATAATTTATACAGAATAATTATCATGTTATATTTATTATTTATATGAATATAACACAATTATTAAACCCATCCAAATAATAATATATTGAATAACAATTACACCCAACATGGAGACTATAAGCCGTACGTACGCACGTATGGTGACATGTCATTCAAAGGATGGATAGAATACTGAATAAGGTTGTACCATATTTATAATAACATAAAAGTATATAGAAGATAATGGAGTTATTATTTTAGAATGGAAATAACAAAGAAATAAGAAGTTGAAGAAGAAAGGAACTTGAAAGAGGGTGGTGAAAACATTACCTCTTCATCGTGTTCTCCATTTTTATTTGATCAAAAGGGATCTATAGGTTGGATTTATGATCCAAATAATGCCTCTAGGTTGAAGTTAGGGATGTTTAGAGAGTATTTGGAAAGTTGTTTCAGAACCAAAAGGCTTTGATGGTGTGAATAATTGGTTAGAAGTTGTGTCCTTTTATAAGGGGGAGGAGGGGCTCTTTAGGAAAAACTTAAACTATTATTTTATAATAAATTAATATTCGGTTTCTAGTGGCTCAAAAGGGGGTTAGTAAAAGTCTAAGGTGGGGATAGGTCGAAAACAACTCAACCAAATGGTTTTAGACAGGTTTGGATCACTTTATTAACCTTATTTTTTTGTTTTAACTCTGAGTTAATTAGTTTGACATTTATCATGTCATTTTTTATTTTTATTTTATATAGTTAATAAATTTACTATATACATCCAAGAGGCCCACAAGTGGTCCATTAATGATACACCTATAATGATATAAGTCCTTTGGCTGAACCTTATATTTTTAGGAATAGAATATCAATTACTAATATAATATTTGTTTTAAAAACTCTTTTATGTCAATTTTGACACTATTTAATAATTGATTTTTGTTAAAGTTTAAAAAACATTATTAATTTGAAGAAAATTCATTTAAGAAATACTAAAATGTCATATTAGCCAATAAAATTCGTGGATGTCATAAAAAAATTCAAATTATATTTATTTTAATATTTATAATACCAATTATTTGATTCGTTCATTAATAAGGAAAATACTGCATCATTATTGTGTCCTAAATAAATTTATTTATTCGATGTCCAAAAATATTAAATAAAATACTATTATGTAGGAAAAACTTTTATATTTATAATGAATATTTATAGTAGAAAATATAATATATATAACCATCTGTACGAATTGTTTTTCTAAAAGATATATGCTTATGTTATTTTTGTATTTACTTTAACTTAATTAATATAAAGTGTCATTATCACTTAAAAGTGGATCCATGGGGTCCCAAAATCGACCCAAAGATTCCCATGGTCGGAAATGTATCAACCAATAGGGTTAGGACACGTTTTAGTGTAAATTAATATTATTATAATGATATTTTTTACCCTTATTTAACAGATTTACCCTTTAACTATGGTAAATAAAATATTTACCGAAGTAATTATTCAAAATGTATAAAAATAAAAGTTTTATATTTACACGATTTGGACCTCCTGATTCAAAATATTCTATTCATATTTCAAAATTCAATACACAAAAGTGTTGAAATTAATTTAAAATTAATTCTCCTTGTTAAAACCAAATGCGTGTTTCTAAGAGATAATAACTATCGAAAGATTGACAGTTGTTTATGTCCGGTTTAAATGTGAAATTATGTCCAATGACCAAAACTGTATTAAATGGTAAAAATATATTATAAATATAATTTAAAACCACTTAAATTAATAATTTATCACTATTAATTATTTTGATTAAAAAAGTTGTTTTTAATTAAAATTTAGTAATTTTTACTATTCATCAAAATATAGAAGTTTTCCGAAAAGTTCCAAAATTTTACCCTAGGATAATTTCGATATTCCGAATCCAAAAATAAAGTCCATTTTGGGTGATAAAATTTATAAAATTTCAAAAGGTGGGTATTACTATTCATAATAGCTAGTTTGATTGGATGTGGTCTGTGTTAGAACTCAAAGTTGTGTACAACACAAGCTACTATATTATTTAAAGAGAAGCGTACCATGGAAGCTTGGGGTGTTACATTCTACCCTCCTTCAAATAATTTCATCCTTAAAATTTCTAAAATACTAATACATGAAAAGACTCAGGTTGTTCTTCATCATATGTTCCTCGGGTTCCCACGTTGCTTCTTCCATCTTATGGTTTCTCCACAAAACATTTACCAGACGAGTCATCTGGTTTCCCAGTACTTGTTCTCTTGTATCAAGAATCCTGATGGGCTCTTCGCAGATCGTGTTCCAGTTCTAATTCCTCATAGGTGAGTACATGTGTTGGGTCGGGCATGTATTTCCTCAACAGTGATACGCGGAACACATCGTCAACTTTGGAGAGACTTGGTGGCATTGCCAAATTGTATGCTACAGCCCCAATTCATTTTAGAATTTCAAAAGCTCTGATGTACTTGGGACTCAATTTACCCTTCTTACCGAAATTTATAACTCCCTTCCATGGAGATACCTTCAAGAAAACATGATCTCCTACCTGAAATTAAAAATCCTTCCTTTGGTTATCGATATAGCTCTTTTGTATACTTTGAGATGTTTTGATGTGGTTTTGGATTACCTTTACCTTTTCCATTATTTCCTCCACCAGTTATGGGCCTATAAGATTTTTTCACCAACGTCATCCCAACAGGTTGGTGTGCGACATCTTTTTCCATAAAACGCTTCATATGGTGACATCTGAATACTCGAATGGAAGATATTGTTATAGGAAAATTCTACCAGAGGTAAATATTGATCCCACATTCCCTGAAAGTCATGTGAGCAAGATCTCAACATGTCTTCTAAGGTTTGAATAGTCTATTCTTATTGTCCATCTGTTTGAGGGTGGTAGGCAATGCTCAAATGAAGTTCAGTATCCAAGGCCTTCTGAAGACTCTTCCAGAATCTTGAAGAAAAATGGGGATCACGATCAGAAACAATCGATAGGGGTACTCCATGAAGACTCACAAATTCATTAATATATAGTCTTTCTAGACATTGCAGTGGTATATCTTCTCTTATAGCAAGAAAATGTGTTAACTACATAAGACGATCCACAATAACCCATATTGCAACGTTCCTTCTATGAGTCTTTGGTATCCCCATAACAAATTTCATCGTAATATTGTCCCTTTTCACTCCGATATGGGAAAAGGTTGCATGAATCCTCCAGGCTATTGCCTTCCAGCTTTCACTTGGTGACAAAACCATACATCTTGACACAAAATCAGCAATCTCTCTCTTCATGTTGTCCCACAAAAAATGATCCTCTATACATTTTGGTGCTCCTATGGTGTATAGGGAAATTGGAACTATGAGCATCATCCAATAATTCCCTTTTTAAATCAGGTATATCGGGAACACAGATTCTCTTCCCAAACTTTAAAATTCCATATTCATACACAAAGTCTCTCAATCTCCAATCATTCACAGATTTAATCTTATTTTGAAACACTTCATCACCGGTCTAAGAACTCTTTATCCTTTATAATAAAGATGGTTTGGAAACCATTTGAAAAAGTTTTGACGTTTCACCTTCCATGGTGATTCCCATATCCATCTTCACTAGATCCATGAAAATTGGATCCCTTTCAATTCTCATATTGTTCAAAACTCCATGATCTTTTCTGCTCAAAGCATCTTCCACACTATTTTCCTTCCCCGGGTGGAAGTGTATCATGAAATCTTAATACTTGAGTAATTCAAGCCATCTCCTTTGCCTCATGTTGAGTTCTTTTTGTGAGAAAATATACTACAAACTCTTGTGACCAGTATAAATCTCACATTTTTCACCATAGAGGTTGTGTCTCTATATCTTCAAAGAAAATATCATTGCTGCTAACTCGAGATCATGAGTAGGATAGTTTTTCTCATGAATTTTAAACTATCATGATGCATAGGCAATAACCCTATCATTATGCATAAGGAAACAACCAAGTTCTTTATTAGATGCATCATTATAAATAATGAACCCATCAATCCCCGATGGTATACTCTATATAGTATAATTGAATAATCTTATCTTCAGTTCTTCGAAACATTCTTCACACTCTTTTGTAAAAAAATTTAACCCCTTTACGTGTGAGATTTGATAATGGGTTAGCCAATCGGGCAAAATTCTGGACGAAACGTCGATAATAACCTTCTAAACCAATAAAACTGTGTAGCTCAGTTATACTCATTGGTGCAGGCTATTCTTGGATTACCTTGGTCTTAGAAGGATCAACAGAGATTCCATCTTCAGAGAAAATATGGCCATGAAAAGAAATCTCTGGATGCCAGAATTCACACTTGCTAAACTTCCCATATAATTCATGTCTTCTCAGAGTCTTCAATATAATGCGCAAGTAATTTTCATGATCCTTGTAGCTATTGGAGTATACCAAGATATCATCAATAAATAACACCACAAAATCATCAAGATATTCCTTGAAAAATCTGTTCATTAGATCCATGAACACAGAGGGTGCAGTAGTCAATCCAAAAGGCTTTACTGTAAACTCGTAATGCCCGTACCTGGTTCGAAATGCTGTCTTTGGAGTGTCTTCCTTATTCACACACAACTGATGATATCCAGATCGATGTTCAATCATTGAAAAGTATTTAGCTACATGAAGTTGGTCAAATAAATCATCAATGTGAGGTGGGGGATACTTTTTATTTATTTTTATAGCATTAATCTCCCTGTAGTCGATACATAGCCTCAGAGATCCATGTTTCATTTTAACAAAAAGAAAAGGGGATCCCCATGGTGAAACACAAGGGAGAATAAATCTCTTATTACTCAATTCCTCTAGTTTTTTCTTTAGTTTAACTAATTTCACACCAGACATTCTATAAGGGGTCTTCGATATAGGCCTTGATCCACGAATTAAATCAATGGAAAAATCAACTTCTCATTCTGGAGGATGTCCATGTAATCTTCCAGAAACACATCTACATATTCTTTTACAATAGGTACATCCTCTATTTGAACATTATTTTCCTCACCCACAGTCATTTCATTCTCTTCCTCCCCAATAATTGAATTTAGTTGAGCTACTGGGGGTAGATCTTGGTAAGAATTAGGTGGTGATGATTCCGCTTTAAAGATAAGCTCTTCCTTATCATCATTATCAAAAATAGTAACCTCCTACTTCTTACAATAAATTTTTGCATCATGGTCCGAAATCCAATACATACCGAGGATTATATCAAATTCAATCATAGGTATGACGATGAGATCTGCGGATAAAGAACATTTATGTTCCCTAATGGGGACTGATTGACAAAACATTTTTGCAATGATACTTCCCTTAGGAGTTTGAACTAGAAAATCCCTTTTCAAATCAAAGAGGAAATATATAATTTTCTTAGAAGACTAGGAAGATATGAAACAATTAAATGATCCAGAATCAAATAATGAATTTTGTAAACTTGGGGAAACCATTAAATTATATGCCACCACGTCTTTCAGATCTTCTACCTTAGCAGTAGTGATAGCATAAGCTTGGCATTGATCCCTATGCCTTTTCTGAGGTAATTTACCCTGAGGCTTAGGAAATTTATTTGCATAATATCTCACCTCCCTAAAATTGTAGCATTGGACATCAGTAGCTTCCTTCTTCCCCTTGCAATCACGAGCTTGGTGGCCTTTTTCACCACACTTGTAATAGACTCTCATTCCTTTAAAGCAATTATCGGGGTGTTTCTTCCCACATTTTCTACAGGATGGATATTCAACATTTCCCTTCTTCCCCTTATTTCCATTCCCAGAGTGATTAGAAGATCTCTTCTTCTCTTGCTTTTATTTAATGTCATAAGACTTAGAGAAATCCTTTTCTATCTTGATAGCACATGAGACAATATCTTCGTACAACGAGAAGGTTTGTGAGACTAATGCTCGACGGAGAAATGGTTTTAACCTGTCAATGAAATGTTCAATCTTACTTATTGGGTTACATATATAATCTCTATCATACCATGCTAACCTTGTAATGTTAGCCTCATACTTTGTGACATTCTCATCCTCCATTTGTCTCAGACTCAGAAATTGCCTTTCCATATCTGGTCGATGGTCATGAGGAAAGTATTTTTCTATGAAAAGTTCATTGAACTCCCTCCATTCCATATTTTATACTTCCTCATCATCCTTTGTGTTTTGAATCAAGGAACACCATTGATCAGCATCTCCAGTGAGGTGGAAAACTGCAATGATAAATTTTTCCCTCTCACTACTCCCCAAAGCCAGAAATATTTTCTCTAGGGAAATTATCCATTTCTCAGCTACTAAGGGATTTGTACTCCCATTTAATTTTGGTGTTTGTTTCCTCAAGAAGTGATCTAACATTTATCCTCCATGCTGTGGATCAGGGTGCTCCATACGGGTAAGGTTAATATTCATAACCGGAGTGAGTTGTCCCAGTATGGTGATTAGCTGATCAGCACCAGTTGCATCATCGGCTCCACTATAATTTTCTATAGGAGGAGGGAAATACCTACATGGAGTGTGTGCATTGATACGGTTTCTATTTCTTCCACTAGGCACCATTTTTAAATAATGGCATAAACTAGATCAGTTTATGAATCAAAATACATAATTCCGTACATGTAAAACACTTAACATAAATTGAAATATTTATGGATATAATCCATAATCATAAAAATGTTTTCTTTGAGGAAGTATATACTCATAAACCCTTCATAATGGTTTGTAATGAAAATGATAATTATACTAAGCATATCCCCCAGGAGTGTCGTAACTAAGAGTGCAGTAAGGATCGTTGTCATGCACCAGTTCCCATCCGAGTCAAGATCAAAGCGGTGTTTTTGGGTTTTACCCCTAGGTACATATATTCCAGAGCCGCCTCTAACTGCTCATATCCAGACAGAGATGTATTTCTCGGAAAACTCACAAAATATCTACAACACCAAAATTCTAGGCAGTTCTTCTATGCTAATCCTCAATGTCTATCTTAGGGTTATGTGATCTAATCATAGTTCATCTAAATATAGTATCCAAGGTTTATAATAATCTTCCACTAATACCAACTGTAATTCCCCGACCCCAGTTACCCAGAGTTGGTGCATTATTACATAACATTGGCATGATCACAAAATATCAAGTCTTGAAAGACCGATTAGTTTAGTAGACATGTAAACACAAGATATATTCATAAAGTTTACATTACATCATAAAATGAAAACTATAACAATATAGTCTCCATATTCCACACTCTTATCCCCTCATACTATCCCTGTAGGTCATTAATAAAATACTACTTCACATCTTGGAAAAAATAAAGCATAGAAAGGGGTGAGCTCAAATGCCCAGTAAGGATAACAATATAGCGGAAACTTTCATGAATAAGCATAAATATTTAAGGCAATGTATAACTAAAACAAAGGCCTTTTAAACTTGAACTTCATCATAATATGGAAGAAATAAAATGAAATAATTCCATTTATTATTCACAGGGATATTATGCTCGTCGAATAATCACATGCAATATCAATAACCACTTTCATAATGATGGAATGCATAATGGCAAACTATCATAACCACGTAGCCAAGGGCTCGTGCCAAGAGGACAAATAATATTTTGTCAAGGCCTTGTGCCAAGACACTAGTTTGTCTCATGATACCTACCGATTCATCAAGGATCTATAGCGGGCTCCACCCGTCACATATTAAGTCCAATGCATTTCTCATATGAATAGGTTTAAATATAACATAAACATTCATATTAAATCTATCATAGGAAATGTCAATAATTTCTCCATTAACCATGAATGGTATAAAAATAACGCATCCACAGTCAAACATATCACAAAACCTTCAATAAAATATGGACGTTTTTATCATAATAAATAAACTTCAAATAAGCTTAAAATTCATCAAATGATGTTGACATCGATGAAATCAAAACTATTTGAGAGAAATATCTCTATTTTGAAATCATTTAAAAGTCACATAATTATAAGATAAAAAATTTACTTTGAAAATATTCTTATAAGATTATAAGGGAAGCTTTGAAGATTTTATAACGGTGGAAAATATCTACACCAGCCGTATAAGTTAAAAAAACATTCTTACCTTCATTTTGTCGAAAAGGTTAAAAAGGACCTTGTTTGGAAAACGATGGAAAGATTCCTTTATAAACGTATTATAAAAATTCAAACAAGGGTATAAATGAATTTAAACCATATTCTATAAAATATTAAGAATGTTTTGAAATACATTTTTAAGAAACATGGATGTGGATGATTAAGAGGTCCTAGTAGATATTTACGTATAAACAACCTCAGATAATGAAGAGATTGTGATATAAACCCTTATAATGTACTTTTCCTTAGCCGATGGTATGTTAAATTCATGTATAATAGTTAAAACATTGTTATTAAATATATAATAACCATATACATAATTATGATATCATATATGATCTTCTAATAATGCTTTGTTAATAATATTATAGTATTATCGTCGTTTTGGGTGTTAACTTACTCGTTTGGTTTTATATGTTTGGTTACATAAGCCATGTTTGTTATGGATTGGTTGTATCTTATTCATATACAAAATTATAAAAAGTTCTTAAGAATTACATTTAATCATAAAATGAGAATTAGTCTCGAATGGATATGAGGGGGAATGAATCTCATCGCATTCGTGGAGACAGTAGTCCGTGCGTACGCACGAGCGAAAATATCATTATTTTGATATTAAAATAATATATAATTGGTTGGTATATCATATATATATATATAATCCTTATCATGTTATAATTAATATTTACATTAATTACACATCATTATTATACCCATCAAAATAATAATACATTTAATAACAGTTACGCCACAACGTGCAGACGGTAAGCCGTTCGTACGCACGTATGGGGACATGTCATTCAAAGGATGGATATAATACTGAATATGGTTGTACCATATTTATAATAACATCACATTATATATAATATACTGGAGTTATTATTCTATAATGTAAATAACAAAAAAATAAGAAGTTGAAGAAGAAAGGAACTTGAAAGAGGGTGGTGAAAACATTACCTCTTCTTCGGGTTGTTCCTTTTGAATTGATCAGAAGGGCACCATAGGTTGGATTTCTGATCAAAAAAGGCCTCTAGGTTGAATTGAGGAAAGTTAAGAGAGTATTTGGGAAAGTGTTGACTGAACAAAAAGGCTTTGAAGGTGTGAATAATTGGTTAGAAGTTGTGTCCTTTTATAAGGGGGAGGAGGGGCTCTTTAGAAAAAACTTAAAGTATTATTTTATAATAAATTCATATTAGGTTTATAATGGATAAAAAGTGGATTATTAAAAGTATAAGGTGGTTATAGGTCTAAAAAAACTCAACCAATATGTTTTATATAGTTTTGGGTCACTTTATTAACCTTATATTTTAGTTTTAACTATTAGTTAATTAGTTTGACATTTACCATGTCACTTTGTATTTTTATATTATATAGTTAATAAACATACTATATACATCCAAGAGACCCCAAAGTGGTCCATTAATGATACAACTATCATTATATAAGTCCTTTGGCCGAACATTATATTTTGAGGAATATAATATCAATTAATAATATACTATTTGTTTTAAAAACTCTTTTATGTCAATTTTGACACTATTTAATAATTGAATTTTGTTAAAGTCATAAAAACATTATTAATTAGATAAAAATTCATTTATGAATACCTAATATGTAATATTAATCAATTAAATTCTTTTATGGCATCCAAAATTTCAAATTATATTTATTTTAAAATTTATAATACCAATTATTTGATTCGTTCATTAATAAGGAAAATACTGCATCATTATTGTGTCATAAATAAATTTTATTATTAAATGTATAAAAAATATAAATAAAATACTATTATGTAGGAAAATTTTTTAGATTTCTAATGAATATTTATATTCGAAAATATAATATATATAACCCTATGTACAAATTGTTTTTCAAAAAGATATATGCTTATGTCATTATTGTATTTACTTTAACTTAATTAATATAAACTGTCATTATCACTTACAAGGGGATCTATGAGGTCCCAAAATCGACCCAAATATGACCACGGTCGGACATGTTTCAACTAATATGGTTAGGACACGATTTAGGGTAAATTAATATTATTATAATATTATTTTGTTAACGCTATTTACCAGATTTACCTTTTAACCATGGTAAATAAAATATTTACCGAAATAATTGTTCAAAATGTCTGAAAATAAAATTTACCTATTTACACAATTTGGACCTCCTGATTCCACATATGGAATCCATATTTTTGAATTCAAAACAAATAATTTCCAGAAAATAATTTAAAATTAATTCCCGTTGTTAAAACAAAAAGCGTGTTTTTAAGAGATAATAACTATCAAACGATTGACACTTGTTTATGTCCGGTTTAAATGTGAAATTATGTAAAATGACCAAAATTGTATTGAATGGCACAAATATATTCTAAATATACTTTAAAATCACTTATATTCATAATTTATCACTATTAATTATTTTTATTTAAAAATTTGTTTTTAATTAAAATTTAGTAATTTTCACTATTCATCAAAATATAAAAGTTATCCAAAAAGTTCCAAAATTTTACCCTAGTCTAATTTCAATATTTTTGAATCCAAAAATGAAGTCCATTTTTAGAGATAAAATTTATAAAATTTCAAAAAGTGGGTATTACTATTCATAACGGCTAGTTTGATTGGTTGTGGTGTGTGTTAGAACTCAAAGTTGCGTACAACACACGCTACTGTATTATTTAAAGAGATGCATACCATGGAAGCTTGGGGTGTTAAAAAAATAGAAGACCTAGTAACCACCCTGAGAAGAAGATCCCCTCTTATAACTTCTCTGCATGCTTCTACCATAGTGAAAGGTTCTTAAGTGGTGCTTCTAACTATCAGAAGCTGCACCACTTATTCACCCTGTAACGACCCAGACATTCATTAATAGAAATCCCTATTGATCTAATTAAATGACTCTTTATGTAAAATGTTTATATAAAATTTCATATTCTTTGGTTTTATGTTAATAATTGTGACCTCTTCTAATATATTCCTTGAACAGGGATCAACTGATTAGTATAAATATAGGGCTTTAACAAATCCAATTTACTCAGACAAAGGATGCGATGGACACATCCAGTAGACGTTCCCCATACGAAGCCCATTTGTTAGAGCTCGGAAAATAGGTGGTGTATTTGGGCTTCTCTCTTGACCAATCCAATGTCATGCTTCAACATTTCAACCTTGAACAGAACCTTCTATGAGAGAAGTGGAAGTTGATAGAGATTACCACCCAGGAAATGTTATCCGAGTCACACCAAGAGTCTGTCACCTTCGCACACCTTACTCTTCAGTCTTATGTGGGTGTTATAAAGGGTTATGTAACAAGACTTTATCACTATGGTTATGTACGTTATTTTTTTATATAATAATGAATATACTTTCATTTAATTATTGTTACCTCGTAAATAATCTTTAATGCACAAATAGTATTTTTAGTTACTGTTCAACTAAAAAATCTATTTTGATGAATTAATGGATTTTTGAATTAAAGTATATTTTAATAAAATATTATTATTTTTATTAAATTTATTATTATTAAATATAAATAATTTTATGATTTTATGAATGGAATTGTAATTTTTATTAAGGATTGAAAGCCATTTTTGTCAAAACCGAGGAATTTTTGATAAATGTCGGTTTTAATTTTAAATGTGAAAATTAACACATTAATATAATTATTTAGATAAATGGAATATTATTTCTGTAATCTGGACGTCAAAATCCTCCAATGGTGAATTTTTAATAATTTCCTGAGACAGTCAAATTTTTTTGGTAAAAATTAAATACCGTTGAAATATATAATGTGTTTTATGACATCATAATGGCCCAATAGGGATGTAAACAAATACTATAAGCCTTATTTTCGTCCAATATATGTTTTATCATTAAAATAATGTGATTTTTTTTTACTTATTTTACATGGCATTAATAGACCCTTCAGGGCTTATTAAACATCTTGTCTTTTTAAATTGTTTTCCTTGGGAGTGTGACTCACCTCCACATAAGAAACCCCATTATTTAAAGAATTTAGGATTTTGGACTTATAAAATATTTTTTCCACATCCCTTTTCTAAAAACCATGGGAAAAAACCATCGGCTGGTTTGTGGTTTGGATTAGTTTAATGTGAGGTGTCCCAAACCTAAATATTAAAGAATTCCCTCAACTTTCCAATATAAACCCTCCCAAGCTCCCACTTACTCCTCACTAAAATCCTTTGGAGTTCATACAAATTCTTCCCTCCACCCTCTATAATCCTCAAAAGGTGCCCCAAGCTCCCACGAAGTCTCTCTCAATCCTCTCAAGCCTTTGTAAGCACACTTCCAAGTAATAGTTTTTTCTACCATTTACATTTTTTCCCAATATTCATTAAATTGTTATTCACTTTAATTTCAATTATAAATTTTGGGGTATGGGTTTTAACCTCCCCCATACTCCCCTATTTAATTTTTAATTAAGGGAGACACTTTTATCTCTCATTAAATGCCTCCCATGTACACCCGTTACTACCCCAAAATTTCGAAAGGGATTTCTCTCTCCTCTTTTACGTTCAATAAATTATTTTGTATCATGACTCTAAATTCCATTAAATTTTTTTGGACATGTATCTATATTACTCCCTTACTGTCCATTTCATGTACATATGATGAGACACACCTTTATCTCTCATCAACCATTTTTATGAATTATTACGTCACACTGTTACACTGCTGAAATTGCCCCAATTTTCTAAGACAATGTCATTGTGTAGTGAATATCGTGCCCATTTCTCTACCAAGGGTATCCGCATTTATGCACATTTAAATATTGATTATAGATTTACATGTATTAATTCCACATTCTTTTATCATGGAATAAATAATTATGTTTTGTGAATCCATGTTATATGATCCATGTGGCACACTAATGCATGAAATGAAATGATTAAGAAGGGTGCACCCTTATAGCGCTCCAATGCATTGGGTAAAGTATAGTATCATGATACATCATGTGAAATGGGTTTTTACCCATGATAATTCAAGTGCACCGAGGTTTTACTTGTGCTTCATGTGCAGTGAGGATATAGTCATGCCCCATGTGCAATGAGCCTTGGCTAATGTTAATTCGATGTTAAGTGTTGTTGACACATTTCCATGTAATGATTATCATGCTTTATAAATCCCTTATCTTTATGCTTATCTTGTTCTCTATCGATATTCCTATTGTATAACATGTATTGTATTACTCATGTTATTCCATGATTATTCGATTATTGGGCTTTATAGATCACCATTTTCTTATGCATGTCCTCATGTTGTCCCATGCAATGCTAATTACAAGAGAATGTACTGGTCATGTAAAGGAAGTTTTCAATAATGATGTTGTATAACATGTTTTAAGTTGTTATGTAATGATACTAATCCCCAATGACACTAGACATCTCAATATTCTATTTTGTATCAAATGATGTTTATGTAATAAATTATGTTTAATTGTGTAATAAAAGATCTGGGTTGTCATAGTTGGTATCAGATGATAGGATTAGTTATTTTTGGATTAGGATTAGAAAACCCTAGTCAAGACTTATAAACAATACTAAGTATAATAACAACATCCCAAAGTTTTGGTGAGTATTGAGTAAGTGGTTTGTCAAGAAAATACATCCCAGTCTAGATACACGTAGGTTGAAGCGGCCCTGACACAGATGTATCCTAGGGGTAAAATATGATAACACAACTTTGAGCTATAATCGAATGGGAACTGGTGCACGATAACGGGCCATGATGCTCTCTTGGTTATGACACTCTCTTGGGATATTCTTTGGTAAATTCACAAGCTTAATATGAACCATTATTAAGGGACCAAAAAAATGCATGGATAATATATGTTAGAAACTAGATCATAGATAACATAGACCTAAGCCAATAGATTCATATGTTAAGAAAATAAAATTTATTTATAAGTTGTTTGTTGTGTCCTTGGATTAACCTTTATCTGTTATCCATAACTTTCATTTATTCCATCCAATGGTCGGTAATAGGAGGACTCCGGCTAACAACCGATGTGAAGATCAATGTGATAACAGTACTAATGAGATGACCAATCCAATGGGAGTGGGAATCACAAACTTTGTCATGCATATATCTCAGATAACTCATGCTTTGAATAGAATCATGGGTCAACAGGAACATTCAACCCCCCCCCCTATGAAATAACAAGTCTCTATCAAGAGATTCTTGAGACAAAGGCCTCCTACTTTTAAGGGATCATCTGATCCCTCAATCACTGAACAATGGATCAACTCCATTGAAAAGATCTTCCCCATCCTTCAATGTTCTGAAAAAGAGAATGTTATTTTGGCTTCTTATTGTATGTAGGGTGAAGCTGATCAATGGTGGGTGTTGATAAAAAATACAAAGCCTGAGGAGGAGATCGAGGTGTAGTAATGGAAGGATTTCTAGAAGATGTTTTTTGATAAATATTTTCTATGCAACCTTTGGCTTAAGATGGAAAGGGACTTTCTTGTCCTCAAGAAAAAAGACGATGAATCTATTGTAGTGTTCGAGGAAAACATCAAAAGGCTTTTAGGATATGCTTCCGGCTTTTTTGTTACCCCTGAATGTAATGTTTCCCACTTCTTTGGTGGGCTGAAACCTATCCTCTGGAAAATGCTGGTGATCCGTGACTTTGACGACTATAAGAAATTTGTCAGATGTGCCCTCAAGGATGAAATGGAGATCGGAGAATCTCAGGGGTATCATGGGGTAAGAAGCGTAAGGTGGACTTCAACGTTGGAGGTCCGATGGAAAAATACAACGATGCTAAGAAGATCCAGCACCCCACTTACCAAAGGTGTGGAAAGAAGCACCCTGTAAATTGCCTAAGGGGACGAGGAAATGCTTTAGGGTGGAAGAGAAGGGCACCTTGCTGTAAACTATGGGAAAGAAAGACTTGTAGCTGCGACAGAGGAGAGGAACACACCATTTAAACCTAAACCTATGGCTCATTTCTACAACTGCAAATAACCATGGCATCTTGCAAATCAGTGCCCTAAGACCAGGGTTTTCGGAGGCAACCAACAACCTCCAAGGCAGTAAGGGTGAGCTTTTTCCATCACTACAGCCGAAGTGAACCCCGAAAACGAAGTGGTGATAGGTACGCTAGTTATTCATTCAAGAATAGTGAACATACTTTTTGATTTAGCTTCTACGCATTCTTTTATATCTCAAATGTTTAGTAGAACAATCCCATCACCACCAAAAATCAAGGAGGTGAATATGTCGGTGAGTACAGAAAATGGGGAAATCATTGCATCCCGTGAATATAACTCCTCCCCTATCATAATATGTGGATTAAACTTCTCGGTGAGCCTCGTCATACTCACTCTGGTGGAATTTGATGCCATTATTGGCATGGATTGGATTTACTCATATAGATCCAACATAAATTTCCCTGAGATGGAAAACCCTCTTCATGTGGAGAATCGAGACCCGATTCTTTACAAGTGCAAGGAGTAAGATTACTTTTCTTTAGCTCCATCATCTCATGAATAGATATTACTGCCCTATGAGCATGCATATCTGGATCATATGATTGAGTCTAAGGAGTCAACCATCACAGAGGACATTCCTATTATGAGGGAATTCACTGAAGTGTTTCCCGAGGAATTGTATGGTTTTCCTCTAAGAAGATATGTTGAATTATTAATTTAACATATACTTGGGGCATTACCAATATCCAAGAATCCGTATAGAATGGTTATTTTGGAGCTTTTGGAGTTGAAGAAACAACTACAAGAGAATCTGGATTAAAGGTTTATATGCCCAAGTGCTTCACCATGGGGTACACCAGTTCTCTTCGTCAAGAAGATGGATGGGTCAATGCGCCTTTGTATCGATTATCGTGAGCTCAACAAAATCACGATAAAGAACAAGTATCCTCTATCATGAATTGAGGACTTGTTCGATCTGCTGCATGGAGAACAATACTTCTCCAAGGTGGATTTGAAGTCTATATATTATCAAGTAAGGGTGAAGAAGGAAGATATACCGAAGACTGCTTTTTGTACAAGATACGGGCACTATGAATTCAAAGTAATGCCTTTAGGAATCACTAATTCTCCAGAAATCATCATAGACTTGATGAATAGATTATTTAGAGATTATCTCGACAAATTTTTGGTAGTCTTTATAGATGATATTCTTATACACTCTAAAACCAAGTAGGATCATGAGGAGCATATGAGAACTACACTAGAGACCTTGTCGAAGGAGAAGCTCTATGAAACGTACATCAAGTGTGAGTTCTGGTTGAAGTAGGTCTTATTCTTGGGCCATACCATCACAATCATTGGGAAATCAGTGGATCCCTCCAAAACAGATGAAATTTAGGGATGACTGAGGCCAACATCGGAAATAGATATCTGTAACTTCTGGGGGTTAGCTTGATATTATCGATGATTTGTGAGAAATTTCTCACGATTGTCCAACCCTCTTACAAATCTATCAGGGATGGGAGTAAAGTTTTCTTGGACTAATGAATGAAAATAAATCTTCAAGGAGTTAAAAAGGATGCTTATCACTGCGCTCGTGCTCATTTTACCCACAAGTGGAGAAATTTTTGTGGTATTCAGTGATGCTTCGAAGAAGGGATTGGGAGGAATGTTGATGAAAAATGAAAAATTCATCACCTAGGCTTCAAGGCAATTGAATGTTCATGAATAGAACTATCCAACACATGATCTTGAGTTGGGTGCAATGATCTTTTCTTTCAATATTTGGTGGCATTATCTCTTTGTGAGATGTATAAAATATATAGAGACCACAAAATCCTCAAGTATATATTCACACAGAAAGAGTTGAACATGCACCAACGAAGATGGTTAGAGCAGATCAAAGACTATGACTGCTCTATCCATTACCACCTTGGGAAAGCGAACAAGGTAATGGATTCCCTGAGTAGAAAGGACCCAGTGATTCACTCATTGATGAGAATTGAAAAGGATCCAATCTTCTTAGATTTGATGAAGATAGACATGGAAATCATAAAGATGGGAACATCATCAATACTTTCTAAAATTATTGCTCAACCATCACTTTTAGAAAGGTTAAAAGATGATCAAAAAGATGATGTGGGAATTCAGGAAAAAGTGGAAGCTATCAGAAAAGGGAAATCCTCAGATTTTAATGTTAATGGAGAAGGAATTGTGAGGTTTGGGAAAATACTATGTGTTCCATAATGTCTAGAGTAGAATAAGGAACTTTTAGATGATGCAAATAGTTTGAATTTCTCTATTCACATTGTAAACACAAAGATGTATCGAGATCTCTAAGAGCATTATAGGTGGGATAATATGAAGAAGGGGATCGCTGAATATACATCAAAGTGATAGGTGTGTCAGCAAGTGAAGGAAGAGAGGCAAAAGTCTAAGGGGATGATGCAACCATTGCCCATACTAGAATGGAAATGGGAGAACATCACCATGTACTTTTTCACAGGAGTTCTGAAGACATATAAAGGCCAAAATGGAATCTGGGTTGTTGTGGATCGTCTTACAAAGGCTGCACACTTCATTTCTATTCAGGAGGATTTCTCATTGGATCAACCGGCAGAGATATATATAAGGGAAGTGGTAAGGCTGCATGGTGTAGCACAATTTATTGTGTCCGATCGAGATCCAAGACTCACCTTTATGTTTTGGAAGAGTCTTAAATATGCACTGAATACTGAACTAAAATTCAGTACGGCCTATCTTCCTCAAACTAATCCCCAATCCGAGCGGACTATCCAAACACATAAAGAAATGTTGAGAGAGTTCTCAATGGACTTTAAAGGAGGATGGGATCGACATCTTCCTCTGGTTGAGTTCTATTATAATAATAGTTTCCACTCGAGCATCCAAATGGCGCCATATGAATCCCATTATGGGAAAAGGTGCAGAACACTGGTGTGTTGGGATGAGGTCGGTGAGCGTAAGCTGTTTGGACCAGAAATGGTCGAAGAAATGGTGGAGAAGGTGAAAAAAATTCAGCAGCAAATCATGGTATCCCAGAGTCAACAGAAGAGTTATGCAGATAACCATCAACAAGACCTCGAGTTTAAAGTTGGAGACATGGTATTTCTACGCATATCTCCATGGAAGAAGGTCATGAGGTTTGGAAAGAAAGGGACGTTAAGTCCAAGGTACATCATCCCCTTTGAGATTCTTGATTGTGTCAGGGATGTGGCCTATCGACTAGCACTTCCACCTACCATGGCCAAAGAACATGATGTCTTCCATGTATCCCTCTTAAGGATGTACATACTGGACCCTTCACATGTACTCTATTCAGTGGTGGTATAGTTAGAGGATGATCTTTCTAATGAGGAACAACCAGTGAAGATCTTAGATCGTAGAGAAAATGTTCTATGAAATTAGACGATACCCCTCTTTAATGTGTTGTGGCGAAACCACAAGTTTAAATAAGCAACGTGGGAATCAGAGGAAATGATGAGGCAGAGTTACCCAAATCTGGTTTAGTGTGGGAAAAGGAAATTTCGAGGGCAAAATTTCTTATGGGGGGAATATTGTAATGACCCAAACGTTTATTAATGGAAATCCCTATTGATCTAATTAAATTCCTCTTTATCTAAAATATTTGTATGAAATTTCAAATTCATTGGTTTTATGTTAAGAATTGTGACCGTTTCTAATATAGTCGTTGAACAATGATCACCTGTTTAGTATAAATATAAGGTTTTAACAAATCCAATTTACACCGACAAAGGAAGCGATGGGCTCATCCAGTAGACATGCCCCATACAAAGCCAATTTGTCAGAGCTCAGAAAAGTGGTGGTGTCTTTGGGCTTTGCTCTTGACCAAGACCAAGCCAAGCTTCAACATGTCATGCTCGAATGGAACCATCTACAAGAGAAGTGGATGTTGATAGAGATTACCACCCAAGAAATGTTATCCGAGCCACCCCAAGAGTCTGTCACCATCACACACCGTACTCTTCAGACATATTTGGGTGTTATAAGGGGTTATGTAACAAGACCTTATCACTATGGTTATGTACATTATTTAGTATATAATAATGAATATACTTTCTCTTTATTATTGTTACCTTTTAAATAGTTTTTAATGCACAAATAGTATTTTTAGTTAATGTTCAACTAAGAAATATATTTTGATGAATTAATGGATTTTTGAATTAAATAATATTTTAATAAAATATTATTATTATTATTAAATTTCTTTTTATTAAATATAAATTATTGTATAATTTTATGAATACAATAGTAATTGTTTTTAAGGTTTGAAAGCCATTTTTTTCAAAACCCATGAATTTTCGATAAATGTCGGTTTTTATTTTAAATGTAAAAATTAACATATTTAGAAAATTATTTAGATAAAATTAATATTATTTCCGTAATCATGACATCGAAATTATCCAATGGTTAATTTTTCGTAATTTTCTAAGACAGTCAAATTTTTGGGTAAAAAGTAAATATCGCTTAAATATATAATGTGTTTTATGACATCATAATGACCCAATAGTGATGTAATAAAATACTATAAGCCTTATGTTCGGCCAATATATGTTTTAAAATTATAATAATGTGATTTTTGGTTTGTTTGACTTATTTTACAAAGCATTAATGGACCCTTTAATGCTTATTAAACAACTTGTCTTTTTAAATTGGTTTCCTTGGGAGTGTGACTCACTTCCACATAACCATCCCCATTATTTTATGAATTTCAGGCTTTGGCCTTATAAAATAATTTTTTCCAATTTTCTTTTCCAAAAACCATATTCTAAAACTATGGGATGGTTTTTGGTTTGGATTCGTTTAATGTGATGTGTCCCAAACCTAAATATTAAAGAATTCCCTCACCTTTTCTATATAAACCCAGTCAAGCTCCCACTTCCTCCTCACTCAAAGACTTTGGAGTCCATCCAACCTCTGAACTCATCTCTCTAGAATCCTTCCAAGGTGCTCCAAGATCCCAATAAGCCTCTCTCAATACTCTCTCAAGCCTTTGGAAGAACACTTCCATGTAAGGGTTTTTTCTTCTTTTCTCATTTTTGTCCAATATTCCTTAAATTGTTACGCCCTTTTAATTTCAATTATAAATGTTGGGGTATGTTTTCTCACCTCCCCCATACTACCCTATTTATTTTTGAATTATGGGAGACCCCTTTATGTTTCATTAAATTCCTCCCATGTACACTTGTTACTATGCCGAAATTCCAAAAGGAATTTCTCTCTCCTCTTTTACATTCAAGAAATTATTTTGTACCATGACTCTAAATTCCATTAAAATAGTTTGGAAATTTATGTATATGTTCCCCAAACTGTCCATTTCATGTAAATAAGCCGAGACACCCCTTTCTCTCTCATCAACCATTTTTATGAATTCGTAAATCACGCCGTTACGCTGTCGAAATTGAACCGATTTTATAAGCCAATGTTATTGTGTAGTGAATACAATGCCCATTTCTCTATCAAGGGTATTCCCCTTTAAAAAAATTTACTTATTGATTTTAAAGTTCATTGTATGAATTCCACATTCCTTTATCATGGAATAGATAATTATTTTTTATGAATACATGTAATATTATCCATGTGTCACACTTATGCATTAAATGAAATGTTTGAGAAGGGTGCACCCTTATAGAACTCCAATGCATTAGGTAAATTATAGTATCATGATATGTCATGGGAAATGGGTTTTTACTCATGCTAATTAAAGTGCAACGAGGTATTACTCGTGCTTCATGTGCAATTAAGATTTACTCATTCTCCATGTGCAATGAGCCTTGGCTCATGCTAATTCTATGTTATGTGTTGTTTCCACATTTCCATGTTATGATTATCATGCTTTATCATGACATTATGTTTATGATTCTCTTGTGATCTATTGATATTATTATTGTCTAACATTTATTTTATTCCTCATGTTATTCCATGATTATTCCCTTACTGGTCTTTATAGCTCGCCATTTTCTTATGCATGTCATCAGGTTATCCCATCCAATGCTAAGTACAAGGGAATATACTGGTCATGTAAAAAAAGTTTTCAACAAAGATGTTGTATTTCATGTTTTAATTTGTTATGTAATTTTTCTAATCCACAAAGATACTATACCTCTCAATCTTTTCTATTGTATCAAATGTATTTTATGTAATAAAATATTTTTAGTTGTGTAATAAGAGATCAGGGTTGTCAAACACCCAGCTTGCACCACAATTTCACTACATGAATCTTCTTCAGGTTTCTTAATGAGATAAGGGATTGATCCACCACTTCAACAAACCTTTTTAGTAAAATTATATTCGCATAAGACCTGATCTCATGTATCATCCTATCCTAGAAGCATTTCTCCATAGCTGCCTCATATCCCATTAACGTCGGAATGAAGCATCTCAAATTGGTGAAATGACTTGCACAGTCCATCACTGACATTGTCCCCTAATACAACCTCATAAAATATGAATCTTAATACTAACACAAGGATTACAGATAGAATTCCTCAAGAAACTTCTCTTAATAATCATTCCACAACATCCCCTCATCCTACTCTTTTTGAACCATAATGTCTCACCATCTTTTTTCTTTCCCCCTAAGCATATAGGCCGCTAACTTGACTCACTTCTCGATAGGAGTCCTTAGATGGTCGATAATAGTTTGGATGGACTCAATCTAGAACTCTATTACTTCTATCCCACCCTCTCTGGTAAAGGTCGTAGGGTTCTGTAGCTAAAACTCCCTCATCATCTAAAACATGCTCTACGCAACCTACCATGGGTCTCGTTCCATCATTTGGATAGAATGATAAACGTTCTCACAAAACATCTCTTCCTTATCCACATGGATCACCATTTTATCTTGCTCCACTTATGGAGTAGAATTCTCATCATAATCCTCATATCTCCCAATCGACCCAAGTCTTCGATGTGGCATTTATCTACAATGCCAAACACGAGATTTAGAATACTACCTAAGTCTTCTATGTGAAGGAAGAGGTATAGATAGGCTCATCACTTGTGATACCCATACCATTTTGTTTACACAACTCCAAAAATCCCACTCGCAACTGTTTCACTACCCTCAGCCGTCTCCCTAAGTTCATCGCCAACACAGTATCTAATTATCAGGGATACAAGACTAATCTTTTACTCCCATTCAAATCATTTTCATATTCCAATTTACCCCTTAAAAAAATTATTCCACTTTTACTTCTTTATCAAAAACCAATTTCTAATTACTATTAGACATTTTAAATTCCCCTTTTTTCACATTCATACCATATTATTAGGCATAATTCATTATTTTCAAAAGAACATATGCATCCTACCATTTACATCCCACACACAGATCACATGTGTGTTCCTATCATGATGCATGTCACATTCCTACATAGATTCCTAGAATGATTCATGAATGAAAAACCTTGTAACATTCCAAAAATGAGAGATATATCACAAAATCATGAAATCACACAATAATTGAATTACTCAGTGGTGAAATATCATCAAATGTAACAATGCACAATAAGAACAACAATACCTTCCCATGGCGACTTCGGGTTTTCCACCATACATGGGTTAGATACTCCTACGACCGATCTCATTACCAAGGCCCAACACATTCCTAATCACCTTTCTACCATTCCCAATTATAATGAAAGAGAAAAGTGTCTCCTTTAATACCACTTTGTAACATCCCTGACCCGGGAGCCACCAAACCGATGCCCCGAGCAGGGTAGTTACATGAACTCAAGTGCCCGTCCTCGTATGCTAGAGATTTTCGACTAGAAGAGAGGGTCCAATAGGTCACATGGGGAGACTATACCCTCAATACCTGAGTAAGACATAACAGATAATAATTGAAATAGTGGAAACAAAATAGAACAATACATAACAAGCATAACTATCCAAATACCAAAACTATGTACAATCATAAACAACAATTAATATGCCATGCCCTAATATGTTGTCAAGTGAGAAAAACCCATAATAATGCAAATAATAGAATCCCAAAAAAAATGGTCCAGACTCTATGTCTAGAACCTCACCCAACCATGTCCAATGTCTAACTCATCTTCCTAGCATAGGGCCCTTGCCCTTGTCCTGGTCTGCAAGCATGAAATATACTTGGGTAACCAATGGCGGCCCAAGAAGGTTGTGATTATAACTCAGTTGGCCACCACCAATGGTGTCTAAAAAATATCCAGCAAGATAGATAGCGCATTCAAATGATAAATAAATGAAAGCTAAGGTAAACAATTCAATAGGATATTTTTATATATGTTCTTTTATATTAACCCAATAATTAAACCATGTTAACTACCAAGACATTTTATTTATCATTTCCCCAATTTAATGTGTTCAATGGACTAGGTATATTCAGTGTTCTCAAGAATTTTGGAATACAAACAAGCCCTATCCCAATAAGCATCAAAATATAACAATTCCCAATGTCCTCACCTAGAAGCCTTAGTCCGTGTGGAATGAAACCATTTGGGGAATAGAACATCATCCCCTTCCCTAACCGATGAATTTAGGGGAGGATCTAGAACCTCGGTCCAACTCAACCCATGGGTGTAAAACCTCAAGTCAATACCTTACTCTACCAAGCAATGTGCAAATGCTTATTTATCATTCACCACAAAACCCCATATCACAACAACATAGCCAATATCATTTACAACAACACAATAATCTCAATAAGTGGGAAAACAACATTATTTCCTCGAACCATTAACACATTCATTATTCATATTATGTTACCACTTTAGCCCAATTCACATTTTCTAAGCCTATCTCACTATGCATATTCAAGTATGAAGCAAATCCCTAGCATTTTCCCATTTATCCATTTAATCAATTTTCATTCCAACCAAAAAACCTCTTAAGTAATTACCCCATCCTAGGTGTATTACTAAACACCAATTGAAATTTATTTAAGAATATTAACATAATTATCAAGGTCTATATGTTTCTACACAATGGCCTACACTTTGTCAGCTAACTCTATGTCTGGGGAAAACATTGGCACGCCCCTCAGGTGGCCCTAATTTGGTCGAGCTATCCTCCTTGCATCCTATCGAAATCTAGAGGGGTTTAATTAATCTTTTGGACACCATTACATCACAACATGTAAAAGGCATAAATAAATATTCAAAAGAGGTCCTGAATAAAAACCCTACATGCACAAATCTACCCAAAACATAATGGATATAAATTGTAGACCACCTACCTTAAATCCTTTGGAAAACTCACTCCCAACTGAATCCTTCGATATCGATTCAACTTACCCTTGCATCTTTACCCAAAAGCTCACTGAAAAATTAGGTTTTTAGAGCTTCATATGGAGAGGGGAAAGAAATAGAATCCCTAAATGACAAAGCAAAGCAAGGGGGATATTAGCCTTACTCAAATCATCAATTCGCATTCAAAGGCACCCAATACAGCCAATAATTGAAAGATAATTATCATTTTAACTATTGGTCCCATTAGATCATTCATTGTGCTGCAAGGGAGAAGGGGGAGGAAAATACCGAGTTGGTTATAAAATATTGGAGTATAATTTTTGTAAATTTTTAATGGTTTCTGGGCCGTCCGGTTTGCCCACATAGTTTTCCAAACCATGCACAAATTGTGTGGATTATTCTATCCCAAAAGATCCCCTTTTCACGGTGTACCCACATGGTTTTCCAAACCGCATGCACATCATTTGGAGGCTATGGTCCAAAAATCATCCATTTGCATGGTTTACTTGGGCTGACCATACGGTTCGCACTAACTGTGCTGCTAGCCTAGAAACTCATTTTCCCCTTTTCTATGTCCCAAACTGTTGGAACACCCCTGAGCCTCCTTAAGGACTTTGGAAAGAACATAATTGACCAAAAAAAAGGGCCTAAATGGAAAGGTAAATAAAACATAACTTACAGAGAAATATAGGATCTTAAACTCATTGCATTATATATGTGCCCGTTGTGGATATCCTTGTGGTTGATGTTCAGTTTTTTGATGTCTTATTAATGATTGATAATCTATTGGCGGTTATAATAGAGGATGTATGATGGTGAAGGTATTTCCCCCTTTTTATTGATGGGTGTCACTTCATATTGGATCTATTTTTCCTCAACAAAGATGGTTTGACATCATTATCAAGATGGACTGGTTGGTACCCTTTTCCTTTTACGTTGATTGTTATCATCGAAGGGAAAATTTAAAATCACAAGAGGGTGGATATTTTATTAACAGTGGGGAATGCGATATCAAGGGGGGATAATCTGGATCCATGCATCGTTGTCTAAACTGGATGGAGGTCATCACGGCCCTCAAAATTACATTTATTAACCTACACTATCACAGTGGTGTAGGGTCGATCCACAGAGAAGGCAGATGAGTGATTTATAAGGTTTTAAAAACATTAAACCCCCACTGTTGTCAGCCGTGGGGAAAACATCTTTTTTACATCTTATTTTTTTATATTTATTGTTGAAATGGAAACAGGATGAAGGAACTAGATTTTCTAAAAAGAAACTAATGTTTATACTAAGAATTATATACTAAAGAAATACAGTATACTAATATAAAGAAGCAAGACAAGGAAGCGAGATCAACAAAGTAATCAGGAATTCTAAACTACTAGTTCCAATGGATGTTCTCTCCACAACTTACAACCAAATAACACTTCTAGAAAGACTGAAGAATTTCCCTCACCAGGAAACACAACGTGCAGAGGATTAGGTTTTGGTGTTCACCACACCAAAACTTAATCGAACAACATCAAGGTTTTAAAAAGATAACATTTGGAAATGAACTCGCCATAAACGTCCAAAGTTAATGACATTAATGTTCCGGAAGTTTCATTCAAACACAGCCTCACCAATCAAATTTGAATTGAAATTGAAATCATTGAAGTGTGAATGATCAAAATATTAGAAACAGAATCAGTCTCACCAACTGATTCTAATTTTGTGAAATATAAGCAAATGAAGATTTATATATCATAACCAGAAGGCTTTAAAATTACCGAGCTAAGAATGTTCAACCTTTTATCATAATGATTAAACTAGTGAAAAACATTCCAAAAACAGAGTACAAAAATAATGAATAGAGGGAAGAAGAACTCCCCAAGTGATGCTCTGTCTTTGGGCTCCTTCGCCATCTGCTCGTCTCCTATGAGTTTGGATGAATGTCCCCACTCTCAAGTGGATGTGATCGTGGAATGAGTAATGAGAGAGAGTGAATGAGAGTCCCCCACGCAAAATGTGTTGCTTGCTCTGCTTAATTATCTTCTGTTATCTGCTTCATGTCACCACCACAACTTCCACCAACTTCAAGAGTTCTTCACCCACGGACTGCAAAATGTCCATTTTTTCACGACCAACACGTCGCACTATATTTTCACATGTAACTAACTTTGGAAAGTTATATGTATGTATCTGGACGCGTTTCAACCTCTTGAATGAACCTGCAAAGATAGAAAAGATAAATAAATAAAACGAACATAAAGAATAAAAATTGGTTAATTTCAATGTTTAGTGTTATATTAACTCGTTATTAGTTAACTAAAGTAAACTGATAATTAATTTACTTAAATAATATTTATCTAATTATCCACTAATAATTACTATGGAGAGAAAATAAATTAATTAAAAAGTTATTAGCTTAATTAGGTTGATAAATACTAAGTTATTAATTTTTTCTCCATTTTTAAACTAGGTTATCAAAAATTCTGAACATAAATAAATAAATAAGTATGTTAATGTTTAAGATTGTATTAATAAAATAATTATTATCATTAAATAAATTAAGTGGTTTGGTTAATTAATTATTTAGTTAATTTTAGTTAAGTAATTAAAATTGTTACTTAAGTTTTTATTAATTTTAATTAATAAGTATATTTTATAGTTTATTTATAATTATTATTGATTCTAAAATTATACTATTAATTTTGTATTAATTTATTATTTATTATTAATTTAGTTTTATAATTTAATATATAATATACTTATTTATTAAAATTATAATTGTTTTAATTAATTACTTTTACAAATTATTTATATTTATATGACCTAGTGAAGTCAACTTTATGAAAAGTTAACTTTACTTTAACTTTATTTTTTTTACTTTTTCTTTTGAGTTTTTTTCTACTTTACTTTTGTAATACTTTATTTATTATATTCTTTTATTATATTTTTTTTATTTTTGTTGTGTTATCATCGTCCTCCTCCCCAAATCGGCGCACAACAGGGAGGAGGTCTTCTTCTCCCTCAAGCCAGGCGACGCGGCGGCTCCAACTCTTACGGGTGGTGCGTCAATCTCCCCCAGCGGCGTCAGAGGGTCTTCCCTAGGTTCTAGTAGGTATGGCGAAGGGCTCCAGCGGACTCCTCTGCTCAGTGGCGGACAACAGTTGGTGCATTAACGCGGCTTCAGTATGGTGCACCTCCAGCGCAGCGGCTTCATCCCCAGACTTCAGCGGCGGTTCGAGCAGCAGCAGCTGCATCCAAATGGCAGACATCAACATCGGCCTCCCCTCCCACTTCAAGCGGTGCAGTTTCCCTTGGCTCAAGTGCGACGCTGGCATCAACTCCAGCAGCGGACTGCAACAGATCCACCACTTCAGCACAAACCCCCTCATCTTATAGCAATGAACCAACTCCTCATCTGCAAGTGGCGCTACAATTTAGATCAACTCAATACACGATGGCGAATGATGGATGGCTGAGGCCAACAACTCCTCACGCGGAAAATGAACTCTTTGATTCAATTATTCTAATATGTTTTGATAAAATAGATTTGCTGCTAATGAGATTTTGTAGCTGTGTTTGTGTGATGCGTGGGAGGAAACAGTGAGTGGATCAGCACAGAGAATCGGTGAGGAAGAAAACAACGTGCTGACTGTGAAGGAAATAAAAACAAAAAACAGTATCAGTGTGGTAGGGATATCGGAAGCTGAAGCTACCGATAGGGACGTATCGGTGAGAATAAAACAAAGGCAAAAATTGGAAGCTACCGGTGATAAAACTAAAATAAAAGAATAGTATCATTGACAAATACCTCACCGATAAAGGAATAGAATGTAAATCGGTGAGAAGGGCTACATCGGTGAGAAAATGAAAAGGCTATATCGGTGAGGTATAGAGTATTGGTGAGAGAAGTCCACTGATAGAAAAGAGTCACTGTTAACTTAAAAAAACAAAGGTCACTGTTACAAAACAGTGAACGTTTTAAAAATTAACACACCAATAAAACATAAAATTAAAACTCAAATAAATTAAATAAAAATACATAAAAATAATTAGTTAAAAAATTGCTAGATACCATTAATTAAAAACATGATATTTATTGACCTTTAAAACAATAAGTTAATTAATTAAAAATTACTAATTGAAAACAATTAAATAAAAAATCATGATAACTATTAAACTAAATTTCTTAAGAGACTTAAATTCAAAAGAAAACTAAACAGATTAAATAATGAAAAGAAAAAAATTAAAAAGAAAAACTTTAGTGACCCCAATAATTCACCGCAAGCTCTAAATTACCTCACCAGTAGACTAAAATAAAATAAAAATGAATTAGAACTCAATCAGAATACATAAAATAATATAATTAATGTGTAAAAACTATTAATTAATTAATTAATTAACTATTTCGACACATATAATTAACGGTGAACCATTTTAATTCATTTAAAAGCACACATAACTTACTTAAACGACGAGTAGAAAGACTCAAAACATAGAATAATAAAATTAACCTATTCTAATGTAACATAATTAAAAATTTAATTAATAAAATAAAGTCTAAGAAAATTAAATAAATTTACATCGTTTAAATAATTATTTAAAATAAAAATAACTTATTAAAAAAAAGCATGAAGAACTAATTTAAACTAGTTAGTCATATTTTTTTTTATAAAATTAAAGGGCTTACCACTTCTGATAAATAAGAGCTACCGGTAGTTTAAATAAAAATCCACCTGTAACACACAAAATAAAACTACCATTAGATTTAGAAAAGAGCTACCGGTAGGAAAGAGTATCGGTGACAAGGGTCACCGATAGAGGCAAGGTCACCGATAGAGAGTACCAGTAACCTGCTATCAGTAGCTAAGCTACTGGTAGTCTGGAAAGCCGAACTAAGTTATATAAACTTTAAAAATTAAAGGTAAATTAAATAGAAAACTCAATAAATATTAAAAAATTAAAATAAAATAAAATAAAAAATATAGATTTAATGAACAAAATAGAAATTAATTATATTAAAAACAAAGAAGGAATAAATCAACTATTTATGGTTCTATAATTAAATAAAATGTTATAAAAAATGAGTATTTGTCAAATTTAATTATAAAAATACAAAAGTAAAAATATTTAGCATAAAGTGATTAAATAAATAAATAATTTATAAAAAATTAAGTAAAAAAGATGTGGAAAACAATGCAAAAATAGAGCCACATCAAATTCCCCCACACTTAAACATTGTTTGTCCTCAAACAATCCCATGTTCTATTTCCTTTGAAAAACTGTAAAGTGTATTTATGATTAATATCAAACTGTAACATGTCCATAATTTTTAAACAGAGGACTTCAAAAACATGTCAAAAGGCTCTTAGAATCTAAGTCACTCAACTGAACCTTACATAGTACAAATTCTCATGGGTAATTAATAGTGATATGAATCATCAAACAATGAAGATGTCATGCCTCATACATGATACAACTTAGTGACTCATTTCAATCCAATCTCAGATTCTAAGTCCAAGAATGACATGAGAAAAAAATTCAATGGAATTAAGACCTTAACCAAAGAACTTTTTACTTTGACCTTTTCACCTAGGTTCCAACAATAATTAATTTTTTTGTGAATCACCTCAATGATACAACCTAAATGATTTCCATATAAACCATTTGATCACTTCTTCATTGGGAGTTCATCATTCCCCTCACCTTAATGAGCTCATTTTTGACCCTAGACACTTTATTTATTTTTACCAAGCCTTGTATCATGTGTTGAGCACTGTGCAATGCACTTATTTATAGTGTACAAAGGGCTTGTAGTTAACAGAAACACACCCAGCATCCAGGGGCTCAGATAATTACTGTGGGATCCCAGATGCCCAAATTACTCTAGTTTCAAAATATTTATATAAAATTCATTTAAATTAGCTCATAAACCAATTACATTTAATAATTAAAATAAAATAATGAGGCCCCTAGAATCAGAATCAAACTTCCAGTTTCAAGGGTTATGATCATAATTCTACAAACATGTAACCCATATCACTCTCAGGAATAGACTCCAAATAAAGATACCCATTAAACCACTAATCAAGACCACTCAGCAATCATTCATCCTCATTAATTTCAGACTCAGTGCAGTTCTTAACTACCAACTAGGAACTTGTCCCAAGGCAAGACCCAATTGAGTACAATTTAATGCCTAAAATTATGCAAGAATTTTTAAAAACATTATTCATTTTTTAACAATTTTTTTTAATTTTCAGTGGGAATTGATGGGCTTTCAATAAAGCACAGTTTAGCACAGTCAAGAATTGGCCCCCTAAATTCCCCCACACATAAACATTGTTTCTCCTCAAACAATCCCATGTTCTATTTCCTTTTAAAAAGGGTAAAGTGTATTTATGATTAAGATCAAACTGTAACAAGTCCATAATTTTTTAACAGAGGACTTCAAAAACATGTCAAAAGACTCTTAGAAGCTAAGTCACTCAAATGAACCTTACATAGTACAAATTCTAACGAGTAATTAAGAGAGCTATGAATCATAAAACCAAAAGATGTCATGCCTCATACATGATAAAACGTAGTGACTCATTTCAATCCAATCTCAGGTTCTAAGTCCAAGAATGACATGAGAAAAAAATCAATGGAATTAAGACCTTAACCAAAGAACTTTGTACTTTGACCTTTTCAACTAGGTTCCAAAAATAACTAATTTTTTTGTGAATCACCCTAATGATACAACCTAAATGATTTCTATATAAACCATTTGATCACATCTTCATTCGGAGTTCATCATTCCCCTCACCTTAATGAGCTCATTTTTGACCCTAGACACTTTATTTATTTTTCCCATGCCTTGCATCATGTGATGAGCACTGTGCAATTCACTTATTTAGAGTGCACATAGGGATTTTAGTTAATAGAAACACACCCAGCATCCAGGGTCTCAGAGACTCACCGTGGGATCCCAGATGCCCAAATTACTCCAATTTCAAAAGATTTATATAAAATTCATTTACATTGGCTCATTAAAGAAATTATTTTTAATAATTAAAAGAAAATAATGAGGCCCCTAGAATCAGAATCAAACTTCCAGTTCCAAGGGTTATAATCAACATTCCACAAACATGTAACCCATAACACTTTTAGGAATAGACTCAAAATCAAGATATCCATTAAACCACTAATCAAGACCACTCAGTAATCATTTAACCTCTTTAATTTCAAACTCAATGAAGTTCTTAACTACCAACTTGGAACTTCTCCCAAGGAAAGACCCAATTGAGTACAATGTAAAGCCTAAAATTATGCAAGAATTTTGAAAAAAATTATCCATTTTTTTTTAAAAAAATTATGAATTTTCAGTGGGAATTGATGGGATTTCAATAAAGAACAGTTTAGCATAATCAATAATTGACCCCCTCACCCATACTAAAAACGCATCTTAGTCCCCAATGTTGACTTCAAAATATGGAGAAGAACAATTAATCAATTATAATTCAAAACATATTTACAATTTAGTAGAAAGATGATATGTATAAAGGGTCTCAATGAAGTTAAAAAATCTAGTTTTCCACAATAAATTAATAATCAGCAGGTTCGTAAGCAAGTATATTCATTAGCATCTAAGTCCAGTGAAATAGATTTTCAATTCAGATCAAAATATATCATGTACTTTATGGATGCGCAATTAATTGGGTGTAAGAAAGTTTAGAAAAATTAATTCAATTAGAAATTCATTAAATCAAAAAAAGTTCATGCTAAACACCCCAACATTATTCAGAATCAAAATTCCAGAAGCATGTACTCCCCCACACTTAGTTTTAAAGAAATGAAAAGAATTTAATAAAAATGAAATTCAATTTTTTTAGACAGATGCACATGTAGATTTTATGCATAGCATAGTGACATGCAACAAATAGGGAGTAGAATTTTTTTATATATATGCAAGATATGCAGCATAACATCAACAAACATGTAGCATATTTTTTTTTTCAATACAAGCAGAATTTTATTTAACCAAAACATGAGCATATTTTTTTAATGAAATCATAAAGGAGCAGAAAGATGAAATAGAATTCAACAATAAGGTACTTCCCTAACTTAGTTTTTTCTTTCCATCAATCCGTCATTATGGGAATTCCACTCCTCCACGCAACCAATAGCAGAAACCTAAAAACACAGAAAGCATGAAAACCAGGAACAAATATCCAGTAGAGACAGAGAATATATAATAATACAAAGTAGCACTTTATTCAACACTAAAAAAAGAACAAAACTAAATGTAAACACAAAATAAAGAACATGGGTTGACTCCCATGAAGCACTGAATTTAATGTCTTCTGTTAAACTTTAATTAATTACAAAATTTTATTTATTAACAAAACAAAAACCCTGGGTTGCCTCCCATGCAGTGCTAGGTTTAATGTCCACATCCAGACTCACCTAGCAACTAACTGTAGTCACTAGGTGGATGTGGTTTCCTTAATAGGAACCACCACATGTGTTTGGACCATTTATTTTTAACAGAACAGTAAAGATTATGGGAACCAAAACATAAGCACACAAAAACGGAATTCTCATAGCTTGAATTAACCCCTAAGTATCACCCTTTAGCAGTAATGGATATAATGTTGTCCACTTCTAGTTTTGTTTCAGATTTATCAAGATTTGAGTTCACATGAAGGGACAACATATAACTATGTGCTTCAAAGGGTGTGGCATTATTTTCAGGTCTTTCTCTCTTAACATCAACACTATGAAGTTCAAATTCAAGTTTGATTGTGGGTAAATACTGAATAGTAGGTTCAAGAGGATATTCAATAAAGTGATGAACAGAATCATGAACATTGGAACTGAAGTCTGATTCCCCCTCTAAACTACTATCAGTATCATGATGATCTTTTGCACCCAACTCAGTTGAGGAATAAAGTGACAAACAAGGAAGAGAATTTATTTTATCATAAATAGGTTCAGGTCTAACAATGTTATAAATTTCTTCCAAAAGATCCTCATTTGTTAAATCACATTGAACATATACTACTTCTATCAAATCAATTCTGCAACCATCATCTAATGTGTGTTCAAGATCTACTTTAAGTTCAACATCAAAAGTCTCACTTTCCAAATCCATGTCATTTGTGTGTAGAAAATCAATTTCCGGAGAAAAATTGTACAATTCAGTTTCAATAAATTCAGTTTCCAGAATGTTCAAATTAAGACAATTCTCCTCAAGTTGGTCGACACTACTTACCATTTAATTGCACAAAGTTTCAGAAAAGTGATCAATATGAGAACAGAGAAATGAAAACTCGTCAACTAGTCTTTCTTCAAATATCGTTCCCTCTTCCTCATTATCCAACAACAGTTTAGAAATTGTTGGGTTTACAGTTTCAAAACATGGCAGAGAAGAGGTTCAAATATTTCAAATTATTTAATGTCCTGTTTAATGTTCTATTCTAATCTATACCCAATATCAAACTTAGACTCAATGTTCAGAATTTCAGAAACATTGGGTGAAGAGTTTTTAACATTCATGTTTTTAGTTTCAAGTATATCTTCAACCCGAGTGACTTCATTCTCAAAGCTTCTAAAACAGTGTTTTTTCTCAAATGTAAGAATTATGAAGGGAACTAGGCATTCCTTTTCAATCTATTTTAATTTAGTTTCAAAATTGTCCAACTCAACTCCATTAAAACACTTTATTGGATTTTCAATGCTGTTTTCTTGAATTTTTGAGTCAGTTATTTCCAAATTTGGTTCAATAGTATCAGATTCTTCAGAAATAAAGTGTTGTCGTCCAGTCTCACAGTCACTCTCATCTTCCACTTGATTTTCAAATCTTTTAAATACATTTTCTTTTTCATTTTCTCAGAATTCTTCCTGTTCTTTAACCCATTTTTGTAATTCCAAGAGCATGTTTTCTAACCTTTCCATTCTTTGATCTCGCTCTTGAGAATCTCTAAGTTGAATTTCTTGGGTTTGAGTTAACCAATTATTAATTTGTACCACCCTAGTATCCAATTTAGAATCAATTAGGTCTATTTTAGCTAGGGTTTCAAGACTAAACTATTTCTTTTCATTTCCTTCTATGTAAAAATCCTATTGTGGCTAGTTATAGACACACTACCAGGCAGTATGTCTATAATCTCCAAAACAAACACAATGTGGCTCAAGTTTCTGATTCCAGTCCTTGTAATGATCCAATTTTTTTAAAACCTATAATGGTGAGATTAACCACACAAAGTTTCACTGTTAATGCTGAATTGTGATGTTCAACGAAAGAAGTAAATTCCAATTCACAATTTTTTTAAAGGATATTGTTTTTATATGATTTTTTTATTTTATTTTTTATGTTTTTTTATTTTTTTTCAAACCCTAGACTCTCAGTGCATGCCTTCCTTGGAAACGACGCCAAATTTTGAATCGGCCAGAGGTCATCACAACACTCAAAATTACATTTATTAACCTAAACTATCACAGTGGTGCAGGGTCGATCCACAGAGAAGGAAGATGAGTGATTTCTATGGTTTTAAAAACTTTAAATGTCTTTTTTACTTCTTATTTTTTTATATTTATTTCTAAAATGGAAACAGGATGAAGGAACTAGATTTTATAAAATGAAACCAAAGTTTATACTAATAATGATTTACTAAAGAAATACATTATACTAATATAAAGCAGCAAGACAAGGAAGTGAGATCAACAAATAACATAGGATTTCTAAACTACTGGTTCCAATGGATGTTCTCCCCACAACTAATAACCGAATCACATTTCTTGAAAGACTGAAGAATTTACCTTACTAGGAAACACAATGGGAAGAGGATTAGGTTTTGGAGTTCGCCACACCAAAACTTAATCGAACTGCATCAAGGTTTTAAAAAGATAACATTTGGAAATGAACTTGCCATAAATTTCCAAAGTTAATGACATTAATGTTCTGAAAGTTTCATTCAAACACAACCCCGCCAGTCAAATTTGAATTAAAATTGAATTCATTGAAGTGTGAACGATCAAAATATTCAAAATAGAATCAGTCTCACCAACGGATTCTAATTTCGTAAAAGAGAAGCAAATAGAGAATTGAATTTCATAACCAGAAGGCTTTAAAATTCCTGAGCTTAGAAAGTTCAACATTTTATCATACTGATTAAATAAGTGAAAAACATTCCAAAAACAGAGTACAAAAATAAAGAACAGAGGGAAGAAGAACTCCCCAAGCGATGCTCTGCCTTCGGGCTCCTACGCCTTCTGCTCATCTCTTAGGAGTCTGGATGAACGTCCCCGCTCTCAAGTGGATGTGATCATGGAATGAGTAATGAGAGAGAGTGAATGAGATTCCCCCAAGAAAAATATGTTGCTTACTCTTCTTAAGTATCTTCTGTTATCCGCTGCATGTCACCGCCACAACTTCCACCAACTTCAAGAGTTCTTCACCCACACACTGAAAAATGTCTATTTTTTCGCGACCAACACGTCGTGCTTTCTTTTCACATGTAACTAAATTCGGAAAGTTAGTTTTATGGATCTGGACGTGTTTCCGCCTCTTGAATGAACATGCAAAGTTAGAAAATAAAAATAAATAAAATGAACATAAAGAAAAAAAAATGGTTAATTTTAAAGTTTATGGTTTTATTAACTCGTTATTAGTCAAATAAAGTAAATTGATAATTAATTTAATTAAATAATATTTATCAAATTATCCACTAAAAATTACTATGGAGAGAACATAATTTAATAAAAAAGTTATTAGCTTAATTAGGTTGATAGATACTAAGTTAATAATTTTTTCTCCATTTTTAAACTAGGTTATCAAAAATTCAGAACATAAATAAATAAATAAGTAAGTTAATGTTTAATATTGTATTAATAAATTAATTATTATCGGTAAAGAAATTAAGTGGGTAGGTTAATTAATTAATTAATTTTATTTAAGTAATTAAAATTATTACTTAAGTTTTTAGTAATTTTAATTAATATTTATATTTTATAGTTTATTAATAATTATTATTGATTCTAAAATTATACTATTAATTGTGTATTAATGTATTATTCATTATTAATTTAGTTTTATAATTTAATTTATAAATTATTTATTTATTAAAATTATAATTGTTTTAATTAATTACTTTTAAAAATTATTTATATTTATATGACTTAGTGAAGGAAACATTATGAAAAGTTAACTTTACTTTAACTTTATTTTTTTTACTTTTGCTTTTGCGTTTTTTTCTACTTTACTTTTGTAATACTTTATTTATTTTATTCTTTTATTATATATATTTTTTATTTTTGTTTTGTTATCATCTACCTCCTCCCTAAATCGGCACACAACAGGGATGAGGTCTTCTTCTTCCTCAAGCCAGGCGACGCGGCGGCTCCAACTCTTGCGGGTGGTGCAGCAATCTCCTCTGGTGACGTTAGAGGGTCTTCCCTCGGTTATAGCAGGTATGGCGAAGGGCTCTAGTGGACTCCTCTACTTAGTGGAAAATAGTAGCTGGTGCAGCAACATGGCTTTATCATGGTGCACCTCCAGCACAACGGCTTCATCCACGAACTTCAGCGGCGGTTCGAGCAGCAACTGCTGCTTCCAAATGGCGGACATCAACATCGGCCTCCCCTCCCACTTCAAACGGTGTGGCTTCCCTTGGCTCAAGTGCGACGTCGGCATCAACTCCAACAGTGGACTGCAACGGCTCTACCACTTCCGCGCAAACCCCCTCATCTTGTAGCAATGAATCAACTCCTCATCTGCAAGTGGCGCTACAATTTAGATCAACTCAATACGCGATGGGGAATGATGGACGGCTAAGGCCAACAACTCCTCATGCGTAAAAAGACCTCTTTAATTAAATGATTCTAATCTGTTTTGATAAAATAAATTCACTGCTAATGAGATTTTGTAGCTTTGTTTGTGTGATTCGGGAGAGGAAACAGTGAGTGGATCAGCGCAGAAAAACCGTGAGGATGAAAACGGGGTGCTGACGGTGATGGAAATAAAAAAACAGTATCAGTGAGGTAGGGATATCGGTAGCTGAAGCTACCGATAGGTACATGAACTATCGGTGAGAATAAAACAAAGGCAGAAATGGGAAGCTACCGGTGATAAAAATATAATAAATGAATAGTATCGGTTAGAAATACCTCACCGATAATGGAATAGAATGTAAATCAGTGAGAAGGGCTACATCGGTGAGAAAATGAAAAGGGTGTATCGGTGAGGTATAGAGTATCGGTGAGAGAAGTCCACCGATAGAAAAGAGTCACTGTTAATTTTAAAAAACAAATGTCACCATTACACAATAGTGAATGTTTTAAAAATTAACACACTAATAAAACATAAAATTAAAACTCAAATTAATTAAATAAGAAGACTTAAAAATAATTAGTTAAAAAAATGCTAGATACCATTAATTAAAAACCTGATATATATTTACCTTTAAAACATTAAGTTTATTAATTAAAAAGTACTAATTCACAACAATTAAATAAACATATATGATAATTGTTAAACTAAATTAATAAGAGACTTAAATTCAAAAGAAAAATAAACAGATTAAATAAAGAAAAGCAACAAATTAAAGAAGAAAACTTCAGTGACTCAAATAATTCACCGCAAGCTCTTAATTACCTCACCGGTAGACTAAAATAAAATTAAAATGAATTAAAACTCAATGTCCATACATAAAATAATATAATTAATGTTTAAAAACTATTAATTAATTAATTAATTAACTATTTGAACACATATAATTTAGGGCGGACCATTTTAATTCATTTAAAAGTGCGCATAACTTATATAAATAAAGAGCAGGAAGACTAAACACATAAAATAATAAAATTAACCTATTCTAATGTAACTTAATTAAAATGTTAATTAATAAAATTACGTTTAAGAAAATTAAATAAAAATACATCGATTAAATAATTATTTAAAATAAAAACAACTTATTAAAAAGAAAGCAAGCAGAACTAATTTAAACTAGTTACTCATATATTTTTTTATAAAATTAGAGGGTTTACTGCTATTGATAAATAAGAGCTACTGGTAGTTTAAATTAAATGCTATCGGTAAGACACAAAATAAAGCAATCGTTAGATTTAGGAAAGAGCTACCAGTAGGAAAGAGTATCAGTGAAAAGGGTCACCAATAGAGGCAAGGTCACCGATAGAGAGTACCAGTAACCTGCTATCTGTAGCTATGCTACCGGTAGTCTGGAAAGCCAAACTAAGTTATATAAACTTTAAAAATTAATGTTAAATTAAATAGCGAACTCAATAATTATTAATAATGTAAAATTAAATAAAATAAACAAATATAGATTTACGGAAAAAATTGGAAATTAGTTATGTTAAAAACAAAGAAGGAATAAATCAACTATTTATGGATCTATAATTAATTAAAATGTTAGAAAAAAATGAGTATTTGTCAAATTTAATTATAAAAATAAAAAAGTTCAAATATTTAGAATAATGAGATTAAATAATTAATAAATTCATTAAAAATTAATAAAAAAAGATGTGGAAAACTATGCAAAAATAGAGCCACATCATTGTCCCATCAATATGATAGCCTATACATTGATTTTATATCTAGATACCTAAGGAAAATATCCGGAAAAATTCCCTCTATTGGTTGGTTATTTCAAATATTTCTTTCGAAGGAACATTTCATGATTACCTCTAGTGTGAGAGGTAGAGTTCTCTATCGATCTAGTACCAGGATTAACACCGGTCTCTATTTCTGCTAACATGATGGGTACTACTAAAATATAGGAGCTTAAAAGGTAGCTAGTGGATTTAAAGGCAAAGGGGTTTATCTAACCCAGTACTTCTCCATGGGATTCTATGATCCTTTCTTCAAAATCGTTTGATGAAACTCTTATACTATGTTTATATTATGAGTAATTGAACCCACTGATGGTTAATAATTGGTATCCTCTGTCGTGGATAGATTATCTTTTTTATCATTTCTAAAGAACTGAAGGTTTTATATAAAATTGATTTGAGATCAAAAAATTATCAATAATGTGCTCGACCATTAGACATACCTTAAACAAACATTCATAGTAGGTACGATCTATATGAATATATGGTTATATAATTTGGTCTCATGAATGTGCCATATGTTTTGATGGAACTAATATACTATGTTCTCCATCCTTATATGGTAAATTTTTTCATATTATTCATGGATGACATCATGGTGGATTCATGGATGAAAGAAAAAAGACAAAAATCATGATCACCTCAGTTATATGCTAATATCTCAATGTCTCACTTCTAGATGGGCCACATTCACTTAATGGTTTACATTACCCATGATACAGGTGTGACAGTTGACCCAATAAAGGTAAGAGCTATTGATTCTTGGGAGAATCCCAAAAAAATATTTTAGAAACTGATTTTCTTTGTTATAGTTTGATATTAAAGGCATTTTAAAAAGAAATTCACATGCCTAGAAATTCCACTCACAATCTTGACTAAGAAGGGTGTGAAATTTTTATGGTTTGATGCTTATGATTCAGTCATTCGAAAGCTCAAAAAGAGATTGAATTCAATGTCGACATTAATTTTTCTGGATCCAAGTAGGAGTTATAATTTTTTACTTTGATAAATCTGGTTTAGGTTGGGGAGTAGTTATTATACACAGGGATGGAGTTGTGGAATACGGGTCTTGATAGTTGAGGCCACATAAGAGTAATTAATCGTTGCATGATCTCGAGTTAGCTATAGTTGTACCTGCATGGAATTGTTTGAGACATTGCCTACATGGAGAGAATTCTTTGGTCTAAATAGACCATAAAATCCTCGAGTATATATTTACATAGTGTGATTAGAATTTGAGGTGGTGATGGTGGATTGAGTACCTAAATTTTATGATTTTGATCTTGAATATAATACTGGTAAAGGAAATGTTGTGGCCGATAGAATGATTAGAAGTACCAAAATATAGGTTGTTTGGTGGGCTAGTAGAGAGTGGAATATTTTGAATTAGTTCTATGAGATGCAATGGGAGGTTATGGATAGTCATGGGAATACCTTTCTATTAATTTTAGTAGTGACATATACACATTAATAGAGAGTGAGGATGTGGCAGCAATTAGACTCCCAAGGCCCAGTCTATGGGAGAGTGTAGTAGGTGAGGAACCTCCTTTAGGATGGACCATAGACAAGGTTGAAATTATATGAGTAAATGCTCTCATATGGGTTTCAGCGGACATTTTATAGGATATTATGCGAGAATTTCATGCTTAATCGTGGGCAGTGCACCGCAGCATCACCAAGATGTATGGAATTTTACATTTACAGTATGGGTGGACGGGTATGAAAAGGGATGTAGTTGTTTTTATGAGGTGTCCCACTTATCAGAAGGTGAAGGTGAAACACTAGGGACCAACCGTAATTTTTCTGAAGCTATCCATTCGTGAGTGGAAATGGAATGACATTCTGGTGGACTTTGTGAATAGTATACCGATTTCATAGGGGGGAAATAAGGTCACATGGTTTATTTTTGATAGGATCACAAATTTTTCTCATTCACAAACTATTGAGGATAATTTTTTAGTAGATTAACTTGTGAGGATTTATATATATGAGATAATATGACTTCACAGGTACCCTGAAATTATCATTTTAGATAGGTTCACTTGGTTTACTTCACGATTTTATGAATGTTTATAGAGGGAGTTGGGTATAAAGGTGCTTCTAAGCACAACATACCACCCTCAGACTGATGGCTAGTTAGACCGCATGATAAAAGTTCTTGAGGATATACCACAAGAATGTGTCCATGATTTTCGGGGCTCTTGGAAGAGGCACACACCCCAAGTTGTATTCTCATACAATAACATCTTTAATGTAATATTCAGTTTGTCCCTTTAGAAAATTTGTATGGTATGCCTTGACGATAACCTATGTGTTTCTCACAAGAATGAGAGGAATCTATTATTAAACCTCATATCATTTAGAAGACATTGGATCAATTGCAGTTGATTCAGAATCAGATGGCTACTACGTAGTCTCAATTGAAATCATATTCCAATATTCATCAATGATCTCTAGAGTTCAAGGTCGGGGATTGAGTATTTTTTTTGTGTTTCACCAAGGCTAGGAAGTAGGATGGTTATGAGATAGGTAAAATTATTTCCATGATATTTTGAGCCATTTGATATTCTGGAGAATGTTGGGATGATAGCCTATCAATTTGCTGTTACCTCAGAGGTACCGAGCCATAAAAGACATCTTCTATGTCTCAGAGTTGTGCCATTATCATTCATACACATCTCGTGATTTTTTTCTCAAGTAGGTTGAGTTACAAGTAGATGTGTCCTTTAAGGAGAATCATGTACTTATTTTGGATCATAGCATGAAGGTTATATAATTCTGATTAGTTCCAAAAAAATGGGTTTTATTGAACAATGACTGAGTACAAGATGAGACTAGGTTGCAGGAGGACAATGTAAGACCAAAGTTTCTAGAGTAGTTTATAGATTATGCTTTGCCGCCCTTAAGAGGGAAATATAAGGATGAATTGATTTAATGGGGGAAATTTTTAAGAACATGATTACTTATTGTGGTATGGAATCTCTTAACATCCATATAATTTTAGTTTAAATGGATAATTATGAACTAATGTTAATCACCTTGGAGGTCATGGAGGTATTAGCTGCATCTGGGGTTGGTTGGAGCCTGTAACCCAGATTTTGAGGTGAAAAGGGTTGACTGAGTGGTTAGTAAAAATAATATATAGAAAACTACACAGTTAATTCTAATCATGTGAATCTAGATAGTGGGAAGCTATAGGTCACATAGTTTGAAAAACCATGAAATTTGAGGTTCATATCCATGTGGTACCCTCTTTAGTTTTTGACAGTGGGATAAGACATGGATTTAAAAAAGATAGTCAAATCATGTCTACAAATAGAGTAGGATTCCCCTTCCAACAGAAAATGGATCACAGTTGGTACATGGTTTGGCCAACCATGCAGGAAATCCTTGTCACCTTGAAATTACTGTGAAATTACCCAAATTACCTTAATTAATGTTATAATTAACCCAAACCTTTTTCTCCTCTCATGTTGGATAGTCGGTGGACCTTGATATCTCCTCCTTGAATCCTAATCTAGGTTCTTCTATAAAATCTCTATTTGATCTCAAAATCAATATCTTTCGAAAGAATCGATCAATATCGCTAAGATCTCATTTCATTTTTTTACCTCATTGTTATTTGGAACTGATTGTGCTATTAAGGTGAAATCTAATATTTTATTTTTTTAGGGTTGTCATCCATTCTTTAATTTTCTCCCAATATCATTTGAATCATGAGCTGATACTATAAAATATATCGACTACAAACCTATGATTAGTGGTCTCATATTTTTCCTTCAATGTCCAAGTGTTTATATATATGGCTTTGTGTCATGCACCCAATTTTTAGATCAACAGCATTGAAATGGACTTTATTATTTTTAAAATTAATAAATGAGACCAATGTAAGTAATGAGACCATTGATAATTTGTTAACGGTCAGGAACCTTGAATTGGAACAACCCTTTGGGTTCGTTGTTATTTAATTGGACCACCGTCGGTGGCATAAACTTCAATAACATTGAGGTGTGTTTTTTCCCCATGAAAATTGATTTTAATTGTTGAATTTAAATTCAAATTGAATTTTAAATTAAATTAATAAAGATAAGGGAATGTAATCCATGTCCTTAGACTCTTTCCATTTAGATGGTTTATTTGTAATGAGATTCATTTATAAATGAAATATCCACATGAGATAAATTTGGGGCTAAGCCTTCTATGTTTAGATCGTGACTAGAGTCACCAATTGAGGTTAGTTTTAAATTAATTGATCAAGGTGATGAACCTTGATTTGACTAAATGTTATTCATTTTCCTGAATACTTATTTGCCTTGGGTGATACATGGGTTTATATATTAATTCCATGGATACAGTAATTTGGTTTCTTCCTTCCTTATGTCTGAGTGACACTTGGACTCCCGAGTGGAATTCCAAGGACAGACTCATAGGAGATTACCATTATATGCTCGACGGATATAAGGACTCCGTATGGACATCAACGGATGTAGTAAGAGGGTGGTTTATCATATACTTCCTGGTTGAAACTTGGTCTCCCTTATTGGATACCATGGACGAGCTTCAATGGAAATGTTGGCATACCACACCAAGTGAGATACCATGATTCCAATGAGGAATGCCTATGATGGTCTTGTAAGGTTATTGGTTCATGATATACATAAGGAAATTCTTGGATTCAAAATTAGGAATGCCATGGAAAGACTTAGGTTCTGAAATGATCAATTACTGAAATGTTTTATATGGCATTTCTGCCAATCAAAATCCCAAGGTTGGATTTGGTCAGAGTCTTATACTGTATTGATGGGCTGATTAGGAGGCTCTTGATCACATACCATTATGATGGATGAAATGACATGTGGAAGGTCTAGAGACTGATTTATTAATTGAGATTACTTAATTAAATGAATTTTATTATAAATTGATATAGGATTGACTATTTATTTAGAAAATTTATGACTAGGCTGAAGTAGGTAATAGAGAACGAGTATCCATGGGATCCTAGAACTTTATGATATATTTATATTCATCACTTTATTACATACTCTATTATTATTGAACACTTTGGTTTTTATATATATTCATTGACTAGATAAGAATTGACATTTAGGTTGTTTCTTACTAGGATTTTATCTCACACCCTATTCGGGCCGCCGATGATACCCCAATAGACTATATTATTGCAGGTATGTAAAATGGAAAGTGCCCTGCTATAGTTTATTGAATTCTACATAAGAGTAGAAGAGTACAGAACCGAGATGAGGTTCATGATGTTAGCTGGGATAGTTTTTTTCCTTTTAGTAATTTTGATACATGTATTTTATGGATGCAAAATAAGCCTATTTTGGATGCTTTTTAGACACATGATATGATATGTATGATCATCTTTTTTATATGAGACTCATTCTGGCATTATTTATATATTTTTATTATATTCATTTATCATCCGACCAATTCATTTACTATTTTCTCAACATATCTGAAATTGAATTTATACTACATTACACTCCAGTGATGAGGGAATAGTCTCCCCATAAACACCCCTAGGCCCTCGCTGGTAGTTAGAAGCCACTGGCATTTAGAGAGTAGTGCTTAATACCATGTGGCCCACGAGTCATAGGGAACCTTTCAGTGGAATGTATGTTTGGGAAATTAAAGAAATTATCTATCTATCAAATATAATACATGTATTATTATCTTCTGATCAGTTCAATAAATTACTTATTTTACTTTAATTTTCCTCCCTCTATGTACTCAATAATCTGAAAGAATGTTTATAAGTAAAATTGGCATTATTTATCTATGTGGTAGGGAATATTTTTCATCCATGTCTATATTTTCATTGAACTATATTCATGATTGTTTTTATTATTATCCAATTATTTATTAAATTCATTTTACCCATGTTTTTGTTTATTTAAAAAAATTAAATGAAACAAAATTTATATTTTCCAAATGAGGTTGTTTTTATAAATGATATGAATGAAAAAAATCATTTTTACAAACACTACATGAACTGAATTTCTTATTATTATGGATTCTATTTTACTGGAAAAATAATTTATATATTTCCATGGTTATTTTCAAGAAAATATTTTCATAATATTATGGAAATCTTTATATTTTAAATAAGTTGTTTCAAAATGAAAAGTGTATTTTCCTCAAAAAATGGGCATCTGATCTTTTAAAAGTATTTTTATCTATAAAAACATCCCTTGATGTTTATTATGAATAACTAGGGATATGATATAATGATATCATATTTATTAATTTTCTATATGGTTAATTATTATGATTATGGAATCTTAATGAATCCTATTTTCTTTTCCATGTGTTAAATTATTATGAAAGGATAAATATTTTCATGATCTTGTGGAATACTTATAAATGAATTATGATTATTTGATTGATGGTTTTGGTGTAAAACTCTAACAAATTGAGTAATAATTAATGATTATGATATGAAATGGTAAATTAGGGGTTTCCCCATGGCCAAATTATTTTATATAGAAGGCTATCCCAAGGTCAAAGCAGGTACCCAAGTTGTTAGACCAATCGTAACATATGATGAATGTCTTGGTAGGTATCCTTGATATAATATTTATATTATTATAATTGTTCCACAAATTATCTGACACAATCTATGAAATGTTATTATGGTTATGATATTATATGTTGGATCATTATTTATAATCATTCTATGATTTATATCTTATGACCTAATAAAGCCTTATATTCGGATTGTGAACTATTAATTTTGGGGTATAATTTTCAAATGTTAATCTTATATTCTCATTCCCTTATTCTCATGATGTACTCAGATATGATCACTAATTGATATCTAAAATTTTTACCCATACTGATAATATATTTGAAACCCCATTATTATTTAATAAAATATTCTACTTTAAATAAATTTTAATATTTGGATAGTTTTCTTGACACGCAACATTGAGTTGAAATGAACCATGACATATTATTGATTTTCTAAATGTGATAATTATAACCAAGATGATAAATTGGTAGAATGAATAAGAATAAACCCATTATGAATATATTTTTAATGTTTTTATATAATGATAATTTATTGATTGATTTATTATAAATATGATCTCAATTTTAAATAAAGACATTTTATTCTTCAAAAAAAAATTTTAATCAAATTTTTTTTTACATATTGTGAATGGATTTTAAAATTAATTTCTTCCACATTAATAAATAATTTTTGAAAAATTTATTATAAATTTTTAAATCATCATATCAATATTATATTATGGTTATCTTTTTGTATATTTCTAAAATTATTTATTGTTTAGTGAATATTTAACACTGCTGATTTTTTGTAAAAAATTTATTTTTTTATTAAATCTGGTTATTAAAATTTACAATTATATTTTGGATTTGGTTTTAAAGTATCATATTTTCCATTTTACTAAAAATAATTTAAATAATTAAATAATAATCTATATTAAAAAAATTAATTTTATTTGCATTCTTAAAAAATCATTTTTCGAAAAATAATTTTATGTTGAAAAGGTTTTTCCATTTTATGTATTTAAAATAACACCTCGTTTTGGATGATTTAAATAAAATATATTAATTATATATATTAATTTAAATACATATAATCATGATTCCTATTCATATATTCAATTCAAGATCATCTTATTCTTGACAAATCCATTCTCCTCAAAAGTAGTATTCATCACATTTTACGGGATTATTTTCAAATAAAATTTGGCCAATTGGAAAAGTTTAATGTTGAATAATATATTCTATATTTTTAATAATTAGGTTCAAATTTGGTAAATAGTTTTATTTTGTATTCGGACCTTATGAATAATGGCAATGTGAAATATTTTTGACCATGGTAAAGGGTAAATCAAGTTAATTAAGGTTAAAACTAATGATAAAATGGTATAAAATATAGATAAAACATTCCTTTTCCATATTAGATTAATCTATATCATCCAAAATCATCTGGATTTTTAATTTAGTGACACTTTGATCATTTATTAATAATTATTCTTATAATATTTTAAGTAATGAAAAATACACAATGACAATATCTTACTTTTAAATTTCTCATATGTGTTCAAATTGTGATTAAAATAAGTAATGGATAAATATTAATGGTAGTTTTGATAATATTGTAATTATTTTTATAATTAAAACTAATTTATTATTTTAGGTTATTATATAATTCTCAAAATTCTTATACAATGCAAACACAGTGCTTGTGTATGTAGTTAAAAAATCAATGAAAATTATTTTATAAATATCAAGTAATGTTTGTCGATGAATTATAGGGACATAAGAATATAATGGTAAATTATAATTTCTTTTTTATGGTGAAATTTGTATATTAAAATTGAGTTACTTTATTTTTTTCATTAATGTCAACTTATTTGAGTAGTTTAAAAAATGACATTAAAACTATTTCATATTATATAATATTTTGTCAAATTATTTATAAATAATAAAAAAATGGAAAATTATTATTATAAATTCTAAAATATTTAATACTATTTTTATTTATGAGTTAATTATTACCTTATAAGTAAAATTATAACCCTATAATGTTGAAAATTTAATTTTTATGGTTACAGTTAAAATTGGTCAACAAATGGGTTAAACCAACATTCAAGGTTTAAAATACCATATAAAACTTTAAAAAATTTATTTGTTTACATGATTTCAACCATATAATATTTAATATTTCAAATTATATCCACATGGTAACACTTTAACATTTAAATAAATTTATTATATTAAAATATTTTTATTAATTTCTTGTTTAACCTTTCTTTCTCTTATAAAATCACAATCATCATTTTGCTACATTAAAAAACATCGAGACTAAAATATTGAAAAATACCACAATAATTTTCTTCTAAAATTTCTTATTCATAAATTATAGGTGTTGTTATTCTAAAAATACCAATCATAGTGTCTCAAATAAGGTACCTAAAAGAGATCTAATTAAGAATATGTAATCATCCTACTCAACCACTTTAATTTTATTTCATCTTTTAACTTCACTAAATACATGGTATTAATCATAAAATACTAAATTAATTATCAAATATATAATGAAATATTATTTTTATTATGGAACTTCCACTGTACACCATATTTTCTAACAAATAGGTAATGAATGTATCGCTCGTGTGTATGTGTGGACCACTGCCTCCTTGTATTTATATAATTCATTCTATATCACCATCATTGGTGGATGGTTATTATGATTATTTTTATTTTTATATATGATATTAATGACATAAAAACTTCTTGTATTATAATTCTTTATCAAACTTATTATATTTGTATCCTATTGATAATGATAACATCGTTCATGTGTACGTGTAGAGTACTACCTCTATGAAACCACATGATTCATTTTTTGATTAGTCTTTACAAGTATAGTAATACAGATAGATTAAAAAAAATTATATGACATATATGAAATAATAAATATTCTATAAAGGTTAGTTGGTAAATACCTTTCATTTAATCTAACCATCAAAATGCGGAAACATCACTCATGGGTTCTTATATACTATCATCTCCATGAAGTGATGTAATTCATTTTTCATCACTTCTATATATGGATAATTATAAAATATTATATTATGAATAAATATGAAACTTATTTCAAGATTAATGATCTGGATATAATGACATCCTGACCAACATTCAAAAATAAGCACCATTGAACCACAACATTCATGGAAAGGGAATCGATTATCACCCAAATGATCATTTTAATGATGAAATTACTAACACAAAGATAATTGGAAATTATAAAGAAATGATACATAGAAATTTATGTTTGAATATGGTTTTTTAATATATTTATAATAATTATTTATTTATTATACCAGAGTTTTAAATGTGTATACAACAATATATAGATTTATGTAAGGGTTTCTCATCTCAATTTTTCTTTTGTGAGTCTTTTCTCAAATTCAACATTTGTTTCTTTAAAGTGGGGTTTACTATAAGACCTTAGTCTTGGATGCTTGAATGAAACCTATGTGGGGGGTTCCATATTATATCAGGCACAACTCCCCATATTCTAGAGGCTATCATCTTATTTTGAGGACCTAACATAGTAATAGAGAGAATATTCCCTCTGCAATAAGTCCTGAGAATAATTTAAAAATCTAAAAAAATTTGATGTGACCCATTTGTGTAGTGGACTACCAAAAAAATGGTAGACTCAAAATAAGGTTCTCCATAGGCCTTTTTGGTTTAGAATATAAATTAATAAAATATACATAAATAATCAACATTAAACAGAGAATCTAGAGATGATAAAATAAAAAAATTCATATATAATAATTACCACATTGTCTAGTGCATTCCAAACAGTGATTGAAAAAATAAATAAAATGGTATCTATCACAAGTCACGAGCCATCCTTCCATAAAAACAACCTACATAAATAGTTATACCACACCATGAGTCTAGATCAATTTGGTACCTATTTCCTAAGAATAAATAGTTTAGTTTACCCATATACACCAGAACCCAAGTAGTGTATGCAAATAGGGGTCTTTCATGAAACCCAACTGTTATCCCTAATGCCTCAACCAAACTAAGAGATATTTTGATCATATGAATGTTAATGAAAAACATATATAGGGTTTGGTAATTTCCATGAGCTCACCCACTCAAAAATAAAACTCTAATCCACAAACTAGTATACCTAATTTGGAACCATGTTGAGAACTACCTCACACTACAATAGGTAAATACCTTCTTTAGCGTGAGCCAAAAAATTTATCATACCATAACACATACACTACCTACATCAGAACCATGTTAGAAAGAACATATACTGGTATATTATAAATTCATGTGTCCCATTTCCCATTACACTCTCTCAATTCACGACTCTTTCATGTCCCTCGACCCATCCCTGCACACTTTGGTAGGTCCATCAAGTCACCCATACCAAACCCCATAGAATCAAAGGAGGTTTTCCAAGAATGCTAAAACATCTACATAGGTTCTGTAAAATTAAAACATTCATTATTTGTCTTATTATTGTTTATTAGCATGCAAATTATCATTGAAACCCAAAATAATGATTCTTGCAAGGTTCAAATAAAACCATCCCATCCCACAAGTTCCTTGGAGGCCCAAATCACACCAGATTTTCCCATGGTTTCTTTAGATTCCAAAATCACACCAGAAAAAACCACTAGATAATTAGAGGCCAAAACTCAAGTAACCCACCCTATATATGTTCACATAGATATAACACATCAAATATTGGTTTAGGGATCATAAAAAAACCAAACAAGGCACACAACCCGACTCACATCTCACCACCCCACCATCAGGTAAATTGCCCCTCAGGACCTAGACCTACATGAAAGTATACACTTGGGTCCCTTTGACCCAAAAACCCCCTCTAGGGATCTTATATTTTCCTTTGGACTAACCCACAACTTTTATTTAATAGTAAAACGTCATAGTTCTTAACACATGATATATGTGACATGTAGACTGTCATTATTATTGAGTCCCATGATTGTAAAATCACCACTTAACTAAGATAGTCAAATAAGTTCAATTTCCCCACCATGAATAAAATTCAGATGAATCATCCCAGGACCATACAATCTCCCATATATTCTATGATTCCATATCAAAATATCCAATATCCTCAAATTATTTAATAAAATTAATTTAATCGAAAACCCCAACTTGTATAACATGCTCTAAATTCACCGAGTGGTCCGATGAAGTAGAATTTGTGAGAAGAAAAGTTATTTATAATTTTAAAGCACCACAGGTCAAAGTAAAAACAAAAAAAAATTAATACCTGAATTAATGGAAAACTAAACCCAATTTCATCAGATAACTTTGGAAAACACACTAGACAATATACGTTACATAAAAAAATGAATGGGTTCTCGAATTCAACCACTCAGAGTGTATTCTACAAGACGCACGGAAAATACCATTAAGGATCAATTATTTCTCCATAACCTAGTGACATAATCCATCTTAAAAACCATATGGTTAAACCAAAATCAGCGGGAGACTTGGGGTAGGACAATAGAATGAGAGGGAGATCTCATACCTCAAAATCACCAGAAAAGAACTTAAAAACACCCCATGTTATGGTGGATGAATGAGACGAAAGGGAGGGATTTTGGTGGAAAAAATGTCCTCATCTCGTCACCCAAAACCACTAAAATAATATTGTCCCCTGAATATGAGAAAATAAATATTCCACTAAATAACACAACACAATCAGGCCCCCTCTGGCTAGCTGGTGTGTTCCATCAGCCAACAGGTGGCTCCACCAACAAGCTGGTGCAACAAAATCATATAGACAATGGCCCTAATCGGGATATTAAGCTTCAATATATCCAAATAGATAGTTAGTCGACATCCAATGGCTATCTAGTGTCCTTTTGGGTTTCTTGACCACCATTTCTACCTTCCTGACCTCCTCCCAATCCCCTTGGATGCCCATCAAAGTCCCATTCCCTGTCCAAACTACCCTTAGGGATTTTTAAAGCCTCAGTATTCCACTCTTAGTATACGATATAAATAATAAAATTCCAATAAATGAAAATATTAAATTACCATGGTCATTTGAAACCTATAATGATGTGAGTCATTAGAAAACTTCCCACCATAATATTTTACAATATTAAGAATTCACAGTAATTTTTAAACCACATATCGTGAATTAACATGGTCCTCAAAACACTATGAACGTGGTGTGTTTTATCTTTGAATCAAAAATATAATTTCACTAAAAAACACTAAACACCAAGCCCATGTACATTAGATTCCTTCTAAAAAAGCTCATTTTTATCCACGAACCACTATAACTTCATCTATAGTGATGCTCTCAATGAACCTTCCAGAACACTACATCTGTTTTCCCTCGATATCCTCAGTCATTATAACCCTAACCAAATTTATCCCAAACCACTCTACCTCACCCATTATTATATTCTCAACACATTATAATAATTATTCTAAAATATAAAGGCATTATGTGACCATCTAAGCATGTAAAAATTATTTTGATCAAGACATCTAATGTCATCTCTAGATTCAGACATCAACGGAACAGAGCGAATGACATGTTATAACATGAGAATCAATGCACTATAAATCCACCTCCATATAATAACACCAAAAAACATGCCAAGAATAATGTCAAAACACTAAATCTTACCCATGATAAATCCAAAATCCAATGTTGGTTTTTACCAGGGAACATGGAACACCAAAGTTTTCACATGCACCATTATCTAGATGCTGCCCCAACCAACTGAGTCTAGTATAAGGACCTTAATAGCCATTTTCTAAATTGAATTAATTTTTCATGTGACAGATTTGATCCTACATAACATATAAGTATCATTATTTTCACTCTATAAACAAAAAATAGTTCTCCATGGCACATGCTCTCTCAGTCACCTCAAGCAACAACTGTACATTGCTAGCATTCTCATTCCCAATCACCAACCATTAATCACTCTCCATTCACTAAAATTCCAGTCGTAGTGAAACTAATTGTAATCCATAATGAGGACCACACTTTTCATCAGGAAATTGGTGTTCTCCCCACCTAGTGGCCCACCATAAATTTTTCCTTGAGCACTGACCACGAACAGGTCCCAACACCGCATGTGTTTCTCCCCTCCTAAGCCACACTATCACCTCCTAGAAAACTTATGATAAGGAAAATGATATGATCGATCATACCATGGAGAATTGATCCATCACCAGGGTTACCTTTCCCCACCATGTTAAATCTCCCATCTCTCACCCATGGCCCTACACTATCACACATAAGCGTGTATCACCTACCAAACTGATCACTTTACCATGAGAGTTATCCATAAATGAAACCACCACTATGATACCACCATAGAAATACTCAAGTTCATCCATAACCTTATTCATTTTAAATAACCCCCCACACATCCATCTCAAAATCTATAATCTGAAATGCACTGTGTGTTACCCATACGCACTTACCCATGCACACTGAGTCATTTCAAAAAAGTTTTGTAACCACTCACTATTATATCTTGTGTAAGAGTGATCTTTAGAAATATTTTCCTTTAGGTTATTTCCCTCTACCTAAATAGGAATCAGAATAACCCTCTAGTTTCACACTCCCATGAAACCTAATCACATAAATCTCCTCACTATCATGAAATTATAGTCTTATTTTAAAAAGGTTTAGGAACCTATCCCACTGATCACGCCCCCACAAACATATCATAATTATAGGTCCAATCCCTAATGCTTCCATAATTCCACTAGAATTCATTCACGATCTCACACAAAGTTTCCAACTCAATCTCTGATGTATGATTCAGCCATATTATGATCATTACCCTACCAAGCATTGAAATAGTTCCCAACCACACCCATCAACTCTAGAAAACTGATGTGTCATACGTAAATAAAAACATCATGAGGCTTATTTTGCTCCACACTAAAATACACTTCTACCAATGGCCGACTCCAACTAGTGTTACACCTCACCATAGGAATTAGCTATCAATAGCACGCAAAAATTGGTCCCAAATATAGTCTAAATAAAAAACACATCAATTGGACTTACCTGAAAAATCACCAAGGTATATCAACACAGAATATAGGTCCAATCCATAATGCTTAAAAAATGTATGGCTACAATTTCCCCACAGAAAGAATCCACAAGCCTGCAATAAGTGGCACCCACAAAGAATCCACCCCGAGCCTATTCCAATTGGATCCTACCAAACATCCCTCCCATTATCCAATTATTAGTTACCCCATAAATATTAATGGAATACCTACCAAATGCAAGAACCATCCACTGAACCTCTCTCGATACATCCTTATAGATTGATAAAACAAGCATACAAAAGAATTACTTTATCTATTCTCATAATATTATTCAAATCAGAAACAAAAACTCCAACATCACTAAATGGTTTCTAAAAAAATATTATTATTTTAGCTGAGCACGTCATTCAACCATCCATGTTATAGTAGTAAAAGACAACAAATTTACACAAATAGACTTTCATAGGTACCCGTTACTCATTTTCAATAAACATTTATCAAATATTTACACTAGAAAAATATCCTTAACATCCAAAACAACCCTTGCATTGCAATGTTTTTTAATAAAAACAACAATCACTCAAAATCCCTTGCCTAGTTGACCTCTTCCCCAAAAAAAATCACATTTTCCAAAATCCATTTTTAAACGACCTTATAACTACATTGAAATCCAGCTTCAAGATACTTTTTTATTGATTATTTTTAAGAAATACCAAAAAAACATTAATTTTATAATTACGGAATCTATTATTCATTTTTAATAAACCATCCAATAAAATTATTTATGCATACCTTGTACCACCATGCCTGTTTTATATTTCATAAAACTGTTTTTTCTAAAAAAACTAAATAATTTTAAAAACCAATATTCCAATTGCATCCAAAGAAAACATATAAAATCATTCAAGAATTCAACATGAAAACATATTAATTTCATAACCCATTTTAATATAATCAAGAAAACATTTATTATATTATATTCCATAGTAATTAATATGCATTCTGATAAGGCCATCATGTCAAAAAGGCCACCCATATGTTTGTGTTTAACTCTCCTAGAATTCCACTAACATGATACTTGTGCATATAACTAGATCATATCCAAGAACTATAACACAACCCATGTTTCCTTCATCCCATATTAGTATTCTCAATCCAACTGAAGAACTCACTCATCCTAGACTTTCTAATCCCAAAATAGCATCCCCCAAAAAATCGAGTTTCGGCCACTTCCATACTGGATAGGAATGCACTCAATCAACATCTCAAGTCTTGAAAATCAATCTATGCATAAAACTATTCTATGAATACTATGACAAAAAATAATAAAATTCTATAAAAAATTTCTTAGGGTCACCCAAGTGGCATAACTATGGAGAGTACCATGTGACATCAAGCATACCTCTTCATATGCTATAGGTTGGAGACTAGCGGTGAAGATCTTACTAATTCATCAGGAGACTATTAACTACAAAATATTTCCTTGGATTCATTCCCAATTCTAATATAAATTCATCAGGACCATTCAATAGATTGGATATCCCAATAATCTATAGTCATAAAACTGGGATTCCAACAGGCCTCTACAGTTTAGAATATAAAATTATAAAATAAAAATAATACATCAACCATTAATAGATAACCACAAGTATATAAATCAAAATATAACTCATATAAAATATATGGAACACTATCCATTGAATTCAAAGTTATGAATGAATAAATAAACACAATGGTCTTCAACCCAACTCACAAACCATATTGCTGTATCAACAGCCTTCATGGCCATCTGTACTATACCTTGAGTCCAGCTCTATGTTGGACCTACATCATAGTAGCAAATATGAGAGTATACCCATGTAAACTAGAAACCATACCATTTACACTAATAGGGGGTGTGTCCAATGAACCAGTAGGTAACCTTATTGAATCATAAAAACCATATTTTATTGTGATAAAATTGATGTGCATAGAATATATATAGGGTTTGGTTATTTCCTTTAAACACAACCACCAAAAACATAACAATCAAGATCATAAAAAAATATTTTATTCAACACAATTTCTGAATCTACTTCATGCAACAATCTATATAATTTGTTCTTGAAATCTATGATGAAATGTGTGACATGCCATGCTCCATACACTACCAACCAATGTATCATGCTAAAAGGAACGTCTATTAGGAACTCTATGAGGTATGAATCCCTTTGTATTTCACTATCACTTAGATGAAATCCTCTTCATGTCCCTTGACCAATATTTTTACACGCAGGGAGGTCCATCACATCACCTTAACCTATCCCCAAAAAGTCAAATAAGGTCACCCTTGCATAAAATGCCATCCCCATAGGTTTGGGGGTGGAAAACAGTCACATTGGATAATCCCATTGATTCTTATGTGACATAACAATACATTGACCCATCCCAAGTATTGTTGGGATGTCAAAATCACTTCTCCCTTTCCAACAGTTTCTTAGGAGGTAAAAATAAAACCATCTCATTCAATAGGTTCTTGAGAGTCTAAAATCACATTGTCCAATCCTATAGGTTATTAAAGGACCAACATTAAGTAACTCAACCCATCCATATGAACTCAAGGAGGGTACACCAATATGATGTTTGAACATAAAAAATGGTGCATATAGCTTATATCACATCTCACTGCCTCACAATCTAGGAATTGGCCCTTTAGGGCCTAGTCCCACACACAAGAATCCACTTAAGTCTTTTGAACCAATCCAAAACCTCTAGGGATACATTATTTCACTCAAGACTAACATGCCACTTTGACACAATAAGAGAATTTTGTTAGTAAAAAAACAAAAAACATGTAACATACAAGAAATCATTATTAATGAGGAATATGAATATAAAATCACTAATTATAAAGAGACTCAAATAAGGGTAAGTCCCCATAACTAAACAAACATTATGATAACTCATACCATTCCCGTACAGGATCCGATTAAGTCCAATATCCCATATCTCAACATCCAACATTATAAAACTAAGAAAAATAATTTTATTAAAAAAAAATGTGTATAATAGGCCCTAAACTCACGTGGTGGTAAAATGATGTCAAAATTGTGAGTAACTTGGTACAATTAGTCTCTAACACACCCCAAATCGTTGAAATCAAAAAATATATAATTTTAATACCTTAATTGAGGGAAAATTAAACCTAATTTCATTCTATTATCTATATAAAATAACTGGGAAACATAAAATACATAAAATGATGAATGACAACATGATTACAAAATATCGATACATCCTCCACAAGCTTCACATAAAACCCCCTTAAGAAGAAATGTTTTCACCATTCTCTAAAGAAACATTTAATTTATAAAACCCTGTTGTTAAACAAAAATATGTGAGAGAAAAGTGAGAAGAAGAAGATGACAAGGAGGATATATGTTACCTTGAAATAATTATGAAGCATCCACCAATACTACACCCACATAGTGGGGAGGAAATAGAGGAAAGGGATGTAGAGGGTGGACAAAATAACCTCTTCTCATCACCTAAACCCCCAATATCCCATGAATTCTCAAACCATGTAAATACCAAAATTACCATGATTAAAAAAACATCCATACACCCACCAGTGATCTAGTGGGTGAAATCATCTATCTTGAAACTTCACTAAAGAGATGGTGCTAGCCCACCACAGAGTCAGTGCCTCAATGGGGTTTTTGTAATACTTCCAAACCCATTAGTGAGCACATGGACATTTATCGAATTATTGGTAACCTACTAGGTATCCCATACACCCAATACACATTCAAAAACTATTAAATAGCCCATCAAATTCATATCTAATCCCCATACCATGTCTAAAACCACCCCTAGGAATTTTCAAAGGCTCTTAATTCCACTTTGAATCTCATCTCTAAAATGAACCATCCACCAAAAAATATTTTCAAATACCCATGAGATTTGTAATCCATAATGACATAGGTCCTGAAATATATTCTACTTTTTGATATGATATATCATGAATAGATTTACATTCATGGTATTTAATGTTTTATTTGAGTTTATTTATTTCATGGGGGTTATTATTCAAAAGATACAAAATCAGTAATGCATTTATGATTCAATCCCATTTTAGTTGGGATTTTTTATTATTGAAATTCTATTTAGAAAAATATATGATTCTTATATGATAAAAACATTTATTTTTTATTATCCTCTTCTGATTCATGAAATTTTTATTTAATAATATCATTATCTTATCTTTGTTACTCAAAATGGTTGTGAATATATTTTTATTAAAAGTGGTGCTTTTTTCTCCGCTTATGGTTGAATAATATTTGTATTCCCTATTATAGTTTTCAAAAATGTTTTCAAGAATATTTTTCAATATTCTAAATGATTGTTTAAATTAATTTATATCCATGTTTTTATTTTTTAGTTATATATTAAAAAATAGGCTAATTTTTATATTATTAGTATGGTATGTTATAATGAAAAGTGTAAACAAAATATTTGTTTCCGTGATTATAGTATAATATGTATTTATTGTTATTATAACCACTTAATGATATGATGTTTCCATTATATGTTTCAATGATTATTTTTGAAGAAAATATTTTCCATAATATTTTCGAATTTTATTTATTTTAGTTAATTTATTTTAAATTGAAATTTTTTTCCTCAAGAAATATTTTAGTGATATTTTAAAATAATTTTTTTATATATGATAACATCCATTATATTATATATAATTTACTAAGGATATGATAAAATGATACCTTAATTATTATTTCTTTGGTTGGCTTGAAATTATGATGATGAGAATTTTATCAAACTAATTTATTTTCCATTGGTATTGTTTTGATGATATGATGAAGGTTTTTTGATCTTTTGGAACATATGTTAATGGGTTATGATTATATAATGAGTGGAATGAGAATTATATATCACTATAATGAATTGGAAAAATATCGATATCCCATAAGATAATTAGTACTAGAATTGGGAGTGAATATAGTTTCGTATGGGACTCTATCCACTATGACAGTCTTATGAGTGAACAATGACAAAGGAAATTATGGAGTGTGGACATAACCTAATTTTGAATGATCGAGTTACTAGTGAAAATTTAATAAGGAAATAATTGAATATTGAGTGAATTCATTCGACTATTCTAGTCATGGTAATGAACCTTGACTGTGTAAATGATGGAATGGGTAGTAAACCCAATCTACTATGAAAGTCATGGAAGTGATCCTTCTCTAAGGAAATGATTTTCTTGTCTTATTTGTATGCCAAAAACGCATGTTTTATGCTAATGATATGTTATCATAGAAAATGATTTATTATTGATGATTCTTCACTATTGTTTCTTATATATTTTTTTGAAACAACCCCAAGTCATGAATTATGATTAAAAATATTTGACTAATTGGGAATTATTATTATATGTTATGATATTATCCTCATAACATTATTATTGAATAATTACTGCATATGATCATCGATTATTATATTCTATGTTTACTTTTATTGAGCATCTAATATTACCATTTGTTATGTTACCTTTTACCCAATATATGAATAAATATTTAAAGTATGGTGTGACTAAAAGGGTGATAGTCATAATGAACTTAGTGGGAGATGATGGAAATATTTTATATACATGTTGTTTTGGTATCCTAGTTTCTAAAGACTCTAAATCATTATGGGTACATAGTGGATCGTAATTTTAGGTAAGGTAAATTATTTTAATAGTATATAATATTTATGTATGAAATTTAAGGGTCATTATTGTTAGTAATAAAGAAAGGCTCATTTATTTTGGAAAACTATGATGAGATAAATTTAATGAGAAACCTTATCATAATCCAAAGTATATGAGAATGTCATATATATGGTAAAAAAAATAGGTTTAGTTTTTTTGGAAATGCATCCCTATCCTGATATTGGTAATTGGATGTATCTTTGGAATAGATGCACCTATAGGTAAGAACTCTTAATTTTGAGGATTGGGTATTTAATTTAGGAAGTCCTGGCCTAGGTGACACACACCGATGGCCTAAGTTGGCTAGTCAAATGACTTCAGGCATGCCTCCCCAGATTCTAGATCCTACCAACTAACACTATGATTCAAATATGAGTCATGGTGATAGTATACCATCTCATAATTAGAGTAATACTACATCCTAGTATAATAAATGATAACATAATAAAAAATAATCAATAACCATGAAAAAAATAGTATTTCAAGATAACCAACACTGGAAATACAATATTAAAAATGAACAATATATATTACATGCTAATGTGCGTTCTAGTGTCAAAATGAAAACTCAAAATTAATTACACTAACAACTCTCAAGCATGTCCCAGTCCATGTCTGGTTCCTTCTTCCAGGCTCTCTTTCACATCATCCATCTCACACTTGTCCTTTTCCCCTGTATTTTCCTAAAAACATGATGTATATTTGAGTACTTATAAATAAGAGGAATTATGATTCGAGTACAACTCAGTAAGCCACCACCAGCAGATTCTAAAACAATATAAAGTCAAATAATAGTGTATTATTTTAGATAACAAAAATAATTACAATGTTTTTGTAAAAAATTATCACATTATCTATTAATCATTGTTTAACCAAATAAACCTTTGGGTTCCCATAGACAATCATACATCATTACATGCTCATCTCATGCTAGAGCCCAAACCATCCCTCAGGGATATCATATTACAGATTACCATTGTTTCCATTCTTCGCTCAATCGACACATAAATTACATTGCTTCCATTCATTTTTCAAATTAACATATGAATTCCACTATTACCACTCATTATTCCAAATTAACACATGAATTCCATTATTACCTCTCATTATTCTCAATTAACACATGAATTTGATTTTTACCACTCATTGTTCTTAATTAACACACGAATTCTATTGTTACCACTCATTGTTCTCAATTTACACAATAATTTCATTGTTACCACTCATTTTTCTCATATAATCATGACTCCCATTATTATCACTAATTGATTCAAATTTATTTCATTAATTAATCCAATAATTAATTAACCATCTCATTCTAATTGAAAATTCAAACATTAGTTCATCATCTAAATCCAATTAAATAATTCACTAATTTGTTAAGAACCTATATCCCATTAATTATATCACTAATTAATTAATCAATATTCAAAAACTCAATATCCCAAAAATAATTCGACAATTAATTATTCAATTAATAATTTAATATATTGATAATTAACATAGAAATTAATTATCAACCAGTCCCAATTGAATATTCCCATATTGAGAAAATAATTAATTATCTTAAATAAATAATCTCGTTATGTCATAAATAATCAACAATTAATTAATCGGAAATCTCAATATTTAATAATTAACTTAACAATTAATTATCTCAAATAAATAATCGTGATATTTCATAATTTACTCAACAATTAATTATATCAAGTATATAATATTAATATATCATAATTAACTCAATAATTAATTATGTCAAGTCTATAATCCTAATATCCCCAACTTCACATCTCTTTAATTAATTAATTCACCAAATATATTATTTCAATCATGAACTCCATTTTTAATCATCTAACAGAAATTATACAATTACATACATGTAATTTAAATCAAGACTTTGGGATTTTAATTATAGACTAGCTACCTCTATTCGTTGATGAACGATCACCCAACAGAAATCACAAATTTCAATGGAATAATGATCTATCACTAGATTCGAATCCGAAACCTAAATACAAGATTGAAGAAATAATGATCCCTTAAATATAGATTTGGATAAAAAATTCCTAGATCTATATCTCAAAAACATTGGATAAAAATACGTAAAAAATTGGGATATGAATTTGAGAGATATAGGAAATCAATCAGGATGAAACCACGTACCTTAAGAGATACAGATCCACTAACTAGGCTTTGAATCACCAGGAATGGAGGTCAAGCTGTCTTAGAATCCATCTGGGAGGATCTATATTGGAGAGATATCAATTATGGGTTAAGATAAGGAATTCAATAATATAATACGGAGGGTTTGGGAAATTTTTTAATAATTTTTTAGGGAATAAAATCTCCTACATATTGTTTTCTGGTCGGGGGGGGCAAGGGTTCCCTTAACTGTGGGCCTAATAATGAACCTATTCTAGGGGGTCACAGTTTCTCCTAAGAGGAAGCACGATTTGAAAAAACTATTAAGACGTCATAAAAATACCCATTATCCATGGTTTCATGGTTTTTTGGGATAGGGTACACGGTTAGGGAAAGTCGTGTGCCAACAATATACTTCTCTCTTTCTTCCATTTTTCTCAAACACTATCGAAACACACCCCTAAGAAAAACCCAAACAAAAATACTCAATATATGGAAAATTATTACTTATAAACAAGTCTGAAACATCCCTATAAATGTTTGGGATCTTATAAAATTGATCATTACTAATGCTTGATGAGTGGACAAAAAATTATACACCTAGATAGGCACTCTCTGGGGATGTGATTAGGTTCATGAACACTTTATTTATGAACAGTTATTATTAATAATAGAATAGATAAAATATAAACATATAATATACCAATTTCATGTTTGATAAACCTAAAGTTTTAAGTACTTATAATTCTATGGATGATCATATGTTAAAAGTTATAAATACCCTTTTGAGGTTTTATGTGATGGGAGGTTAACAATATTAAGGATAATTTTGGATATATTCATGGAAATAAAACACTTTTTTTAATATATTTTTTTTGAAAATTTTCATTGATTAATAATAATTTCATATTTCTGGAAATTAGTTTAATGTTTTTTATAAACTTTTGGGTTAATATGATAATTTATTTTGAGGTAATTATAGTTGACCTGGATAAAAGAATTAGTATATTTATGGAAAATATCATATAGATAACCATATTATTGAAAATTAATATGGGAACCAAGTTTTTAATGTTAATTACAATATATTAAGAATATTATATGATTAAGTTAAAAATAATTTTTGGAATTAATATTTTTTTAATTTATGGAAGCATATATGTTTTTACTGTGGTTTTATGGTTATTTAGGGTATTATCATGTTTTATGAGAATATATGATCAAGGAAATCAATTTTTTGATATGTGAAATTATCTTATAGTTCAAGTTCTTTTGGAAATTTTTTTAATGTTTTTCATGGAAAAAATTATATGTGATAAAATAATTCAATTTTTTGGGTTTTTAATTTGGTCATAATGTTTTTGAAGAGTCTTATGATTAACTATTTATGGAATGGATTAAGTTAAAATTGTGATGTTATTATTCAGGTTTTAGATATTAATTTATTATTTTTATCCTATTGGATAAATTTATTTAATCAATTTTGGTTTTAAATATTTTTTTATAGAAGGAATGAATTTTAATTATTTTCTGCATCTTATGATATATTAACATTTAATATTATTAATTGTGTCATGAAAATTTCATCTTAAATTTTTAATTTATAGAGTAATAGAAGAAGTATAAATTGATCAAATCATTATAGTAGTATATAATTTTGGTAGGAAATAGTAATATATCAACTAAATATTTTTTCATGTTCTCAATATTGGTAGTTAAAGAATACATCAGCTTTGTGGATAGAATTATGGAATAAAAATCTTATTCTTTTACCGTTATTTTAGATGAATTGATGGTCTTTTAACACCTCAGTAATTTATAGTTTTTTGTTCTTTAACAATCATATAACTGTGTTCTCTATCACTCTCTATTAATCCATAGTCATTATTTTTCATCTTAATGTCTATATGTTAACTTCCCATCAATGTTTTCTCTATCGGTGAACCCAATTATGTGTAATTATTGGTAACCAATGTTTTTCTCAGATCCCTTTTACAATAAATGTTTTTTATTACTTGGTATGATGTTTGTATCAAAAAGGTATTTTAAAATATTGAACCTTTGATGGTCAAAGTAAATTTAAGAGGATGAAATTTTTTCTGGTGGGATAATTTAATACCCCAATATATTAGAATATATTTTTTAAAAATTAATATTATTTTTTTATTAACTTTATTTACACATAACACCGAGTTTTAATGAACTGAGACATGTTATAAAATTATGATTATTTAAATATTAACATTATTAAAAATATGTTAAATTATAACTTTGAATATGAATATAAATTATTAAATTATGGAGTAATTTTTTTTCATAATTTGGATGTATTGATTAATTCATAATAAAGAAGTACTAAATTTTCTGTAAAATTATTTTATGCTTCATAAATTTGTTTTCTTAAAAAATTTATTTTATTAAATTTAATACACAAATATTATAATTAATTTATTCCTCATTAATAAATAAAATTTTAAAAATAATAATATCATTTTTAAATAATGATTTCAATATTATCTTAGGGAAATGTATTGCCATTTTTTTAAAATAATTATTTTCCTGTAAATTGTTTAAAATACCGATTATTGTAAATGTGTCATTGCTTTTCATTAAATAAACTAAATTATAATTATAAATCTATTTTATATTTTATTTAAAATTAAAATTCGATACATTTTTGTAAACAAAATTTAAATAACTCCCTGTGAAACAGTATTATATTTGAGTTTGGTATGAATTTATTTTTTATCATTAAAAATCATTTTTCTAAAAACTATTTCTAGGTGAATACTTTTTTTCTATTTAAATTAATTTTAATAGTATATAATGATAAATCAAAATTAAATTTATCAATAATTTATCTATATTCAATAATTTTAATTCATATAATAATGATTACTAGTTATAGAGTTAAAGTAATGTCATCTTATGCTTGAAAAAAACATTTTCTGGAAAATATGTTTTTCATCACGTTTTGAAAGTTTGTTTTTAAATAAATTTAATCCACATTTAAAAATTTTGACATTAAATTTCATTAAATATTTGGAATCAAAAGATTCATATTCTATAAATAATACCTTTTTTATCATTATGAATAGTAATAGTGTTAAATATTTATAACCCTAATAAAGGGTATATCAAGTTAATTTAAGTCAAATCAAATATTTAAAGTCTCTAAAATATACCTGAAATTGTATTTTACCATATTTCAAGAAATATGTTTTATCCATAATCATCTAATTTTATAATTTACTTTTTCCTGGATTCTTTTTTTCATTGAAAATTACATATATAAAATTTTAATTAAATAAAAATTCAAAATATCATTCTTTTACTTTTAAATTTCTATTACATGTTCCAATGGGGATAAAAATATGATGTCAATGAATATTAAATTTTATTTTTAGAATAATAAAATTAGTTTAATTATATTAATTTTTTATTTTTTATTGATTTTATGATTACTAGAAATTCATATACCATGATAATGTAGTTCTTGTGAAAGTAGTTAAGAAACCAATGTAAATAAATTTAATGATATATAATGTAAGGTATATGAATGAATTATGGTTAAAAAATAATTTTATATTTAATATCAATGTATTATTCATGGTTAAATGTATTATAATTTAATTATATTATGGTATTGGTTCCCATAAATTCAAATTATGTGAATAGATCCTAAAATGAATTCAATGGCATTTTATGGTAAATAGTATTTTATTAAAATTTTAATTTTTTTTAAAAACATCCAATATGAAAATTAAGCGAAAAATGGTATAAAATATGATCCATTTTCTATTAATGATCCACTTTTTACCTTATAATCTAAAAATAATAACCCTTTAAGAATGAAAATGGTGTTACTACATTTGTGAAAAAAATGGTTAACAAAGGAGTTATACCAAAAGAGAAAGTTTATAATACTAATTAAACATGTGAAATTTGTATTGGTTGAATTTATTTAAACCTTATACTATCTTATAATTAAAAATATATCCATATTCACCCACTTTTTCAGGAAAATTAATTTATTATATATAAATCATCTTAATAATTCCATATGTGTTATTTACTTAATGTATAAAAGGAAACCCATACTCTTGATTATTTACTCCAATTTGAGCCTCATATCATGACCAATCACAACATAATTCATATATATACTTTTTTATCCATTAATTATATGTTAATTATATTAATGGATCATTCCAATGTACCTTAAGAAATAAACTAAATGAGGATTTTTTAAGAAAAAGTAATCAACTAACCTGGACTCGTTCAAATTATTTCATATTATCACTCCCAAAATTATATAGTAATAACCATAAAATAATATCTTTATTATATAAAATATACTAAAATGTAATTATTATTATGAAACCACCATTATCATCCCTCTTTTCCAACAAATATAAGATGAATGTATTACTCGTGAGTTTCAGTGGACTACTGCCTCCACATAGTAATATAATTCATTTTCTATTGACATCATTGATAGTTTGTTATTATTATGTATTAAATATTTATATATTAAATTTTTTGCATTAAAATACTTCTGTAGTTGTAATATATTATCTACTTTGTTACCTTTCCATTTTTTGGAAATCGATAATGTGGCTCTTTCAAACGTATGGACTACCCCCTATAAAAACGATGTGATTAATTCTTCATTTAGGATCTACATGTCCAGTAATAAGGATAGATGTAATGAATATTAATGATATATATGATATAATTATTATTATTTAAAGGTGATTTATTATATACCTTTATTTCATTCCCATAATCATATGCTGGAATAATCACTTCTGCGTACGTACATATTACCATCTCCACAAGGTGATGTAATTAATTTATCATCACCACAATATATGAATTTTTATAAAATTGTATATTTAAAATAAATATAATACCTATGAATTTATTTTAATTTTTGATATTATGATTCAATAAAAATGAGGCAATAATTATAACCATCAAACTGAAACATGCATAAAAAATAGACTACTTTTCATTCAAATGAAAATTTTAATTTGGAAATTCATAATAAAAGTATCATGTGAAATTATAGGGAATTATAAATAATATGTTAATTATGAATATGGATATGTAAAATATTTATTAAAAATATAAATTTATTATGTAGTATATTTTAAAGTATAGAGTCAAGACAAAATGTGTGGTATGGGTTTCTCGTTGAACTTTTGTTTCATGATACATATGTTATGTTCACTACTTTATTCTTTAATTTGGTGTATATATTGCACCATTAATATGATATATTATGAATAAATTTATATTCATGGTATTTAAAGTATCATTTGATTTTATTTATTTCACAATGGTTATGATTCAAAAAAAACTAAGTGTAATGAATTTATGTATCAGTTCTATTTGAATCAGGATTATTTATTCTTGAATTTAAATTGATGAAACTATATGATACTTATCAAATAAACTCAAATAATTTTTAAAATGCAATATTTTTTAATGATACATTAAATTAATACTTTTATTTCCCACCTCTTTAATAATCAAAATGGTTCAGAAATTGATTTTCAGAAATGTTGGAATTCTCCTCCTCTGTATGATAGAAACTATTTTTCATTTATATCAGTGTTTTATAAAAAATTTTCATGAATTATTTTGTATATTATAGATGATTTTTAAATTCTTTTCAACCCATATTAGTTTTTTTTAAACCATTAAAAAATATTCTTCTTGCGGTTTTATGAATAATTTTTTTTTCACATAGGTTAGAAAATAATCAACGTTTTAACGATAAAAACATAAATAGAATTTATCATCGTCATGATCAAATAATTAATTAAATATTCATTTATTTTTTTATGGGTTATTTTATTAGATGAAATTTTTTTATAATATTTAAAAAAAAATTATTTTATAAATGTTATTTCAAATTAAAATGGGTATATTTTTGAAGAAATATTACAGTGATTTTTAAAAGAATATTTCATCTATGATTGTATAATTTGATGTTTATTATACTATAATAAGTATATGATACAAAGATACCTTAATTATACTTTTTATGTATGGTTTAGGATTAATATGAGGAAAATTTTATGAAAACCATTTCTTTTTTATGGTTTATGATTTTATTATGTCATAAATTATTTATGATCATGTGGAATGTATGTAAATGGAGTATGGTTATGTCATGGGTATCCCTAGAATTATAAATCTCTCTAATTAATTGTGTAAAGATGGATATATTATAAGATAATATGTATTGGAATGTCGAATGAATACAGTTTAGTTATGGACTCTATCCACTATAGAAGAGATTGGATTGAACCTTGACTAAGGAAATCATAGAATGGAGAGTGAACCCAAAGCCCTATTATAGTCTTGGGAGTGAACATTGAATATGTAAATGATGTAATGGGTTATAAACCCATTCCACTATGATATTATTTTGAGATTGAATTGAATAAATAAATGATGAAATAGGGAGTTGACCCAATCCACTATAATATCATTGGTGGTGATCCTTAACTAGGGAAGTGATTTTAAATTATAAGGGTATGAAAAAAAACATATTTCTTTTACTAATGATATGTCTTCATGGATCAGGATTTAATATTAATGAATTTTCACTCCAATGTTTTATGTATTTTTTTGTAAAAACTGTATGCCCCAATTCGGGATTAATGATATATCACTGATTAAGTATGATTATTGTAAGTTATGCTCATGTTGTCATCCCATTATGATTATATCATGATTTTGTATGATCAATGAATAATATCTCATATATTTACACTTACCAAGCATCTATTCTCACCCATTATTATGTTTCATTTTCCCTAAAATATGACGAAATGTTTTATGTATAATGTGTCTAAGAAGGGTTCTAGTTGTGGAGAACATAGTAGGATATGATGTAGATCTTGTGTGTACTAGTTGTTTATATATCCATGTTTCTAATGTCATGAAACCAATAGAGTTGTTTCATGGATTGTAATGTTATTAAATGTATAATAATGTAATAAGATTTCATATTTATGTATAATAATTATGGGTTGTTATAATATGACCTCTCCCTTTATTAGGTTTCATTTTTCAATGTTGTAAAGAATATTTTTTTCTAGTCTATAAATAATAAGTGTGATTTGTGAAAAGAACAGTCTGGGAGTTGTTGAAGATATTTCACTAAATAAGATAATCATATATTCAGTCATCAAAGTCACTAAACCTTTATGGCTATTGGGTGTGTATTTTTATGAGACATATTGAATATTTATCTAAAATGATATAATATTTATGTACGTAATGTTTGGGTTTCCTTAGTTTCTTTTAGAGTAAAATTTCTAATTTGATAGATTAGGATTAACAAACATTTTTGGAAAACCTACTGGATAAGTATAATTATATTATCACAAAATTATTCATTGGAAATGTTATAAATGTGTGTTTTTCTAGAAAATAAATCCCTATCTAGATACTTTCATGTGTATGAGGATATGGAATAGATGGACCTAGGTGTAACAGCTCTGAATGGGGGATATTGTGAATTATCTCATTATTCATTGGTACACATATAGTGGTCCTAATACTATACACTAGCAAGAAAATACTAATTGATATTCTCTGGTTAATTCACATATTCTATATAAACCATCATAATATATTTTAATAGATAATGAACATGTACTACCAAGGTTAAACTAGATTTTTCATATATTAAGAAGTGGGTTAAATAATTTAGTATCCTATTAATTATTTTATATAGTTATATGATTACTCACTATGATAATTGTTTCTCAAAATATAATTTCTATTTTGAATAAATGGATGGAACTAGGAGTAATAATTTTGAAAATTAATGTGAAGGACAATTAAATTATTATCCTCTTATATAACTAAATTTTATAGGAGATGTAATGAAAATTATTATCACTATAACTAAAAAACATTTACAAGACATGAATCATTATGAGCTTATAAATGACCAATGTAATGAATAATGTATAATTGATCCCAACAAGAGGAAATATCCACCCTATTATTGTTGAAAAATGTATTAGAACAACTAAAAATATATTTTCTATTATCTGGTTCTTAGAAACTCAAAAGGTTATACAGGTTTCTTATTACTTGGATGGTAAAAAATATCAATCGTAGACTCTTATAAATAACATGAAGGAACTATAAGATATTAACTCTATAGTGTTTGATGTGTTTATGAGTTAATTTTTTAAATAATTAATTTCTTCATATTCATCATACGAGAATGGATAAGGAATCCCTTGAGATAAATCATGGGGATGATAAATCCATTATTACCTTTGAGAAAAAACAACTCCTTTTTGGTACACTTTTGGTATTATTATCCATCCTAAAAGTAATATTGATCAATTCATCATTTGATTAAAACCAATTCTCAGAAGGGTGTTATCCAATAGAGACATTATTAGCTCTGAAGAAATAGTTTTATGCTCTCTCAAGCTAGAACTTGAGATTATTTTCACCCTTTAATATCCTTTATTTTATAAAAAAATAAAAAATAATTCAATTGAAATTATAATAACTAAAACCATTGAGGTAAGAAGATAAGTCTACCATTATGTCAGAAGGGTGGAAAGAAACATTGATTGAATTAAAATAAGAGCAATAGTACCTTATTTAAATTTTAAAAGGAAGGTCACTAAGAAATATAATTTCAAATTAATGTGAAGAAGTTAGATAATTTTTTAATGAAGAGAAAGATCCTCAAAATGCATTGGCCATACATTAGTGTTTTAGATATGAGGATTATAATAATTATTTTACCTGGTACATTAATCTAAGGGTTAATGATTTTGATCAATGTCAATATCCTCTTAATCCAAGATGCAATAGTAAATATCATGTGATCACTATTTTCTATGTAGGTTATAATAATGATGTGTTGAAAGGTACCTATATCATCCACTTTTGAAATGATAATGTATTGTTTTCATTGAGTTCTACCCACTCTTTTATATATGAATACTTTTCTACAGTTATCACTATACATCATCAATGGTTATATTTTGAAGTAGTATTACAAAATAATAATGGTATAATGATGGGATCTCATGTTTATAATTCTTCTCCAATTGATTTTTGTAGTAATGTGATTTCTAAAAATATTTATACTCACCCTCTAGTTAAAATTGATTGGATTTGTTTCATGGATTAACTATATTTATATAGATCTCTTGTCAATTTCCATGGAATGGAAGATAAACTTTATATCATGATTAATGTTGTGAAAATTTATTAATGAAATGATTAATATGTGCTTCCCATGGAAATTAATTTTATTTTATGGGTCTTGATTCCTATTCCAAAGGGGTGTTTCTCTAAAATGGTTGGAGAGAAACTAAACATTAATTATATTATTATTATATAGAATTTGTCGATGTCTTTATGGAATAATTTCTTACCCTTCCACTAAATCATTAAGTAAATTTTTCAATATACCTATTACCTAGTACAACACCTATTTCAAATACTCTATATAGAATGTCCCAAATTATGTTATAAAAGGATGAAATACTAGAAAAATATTGATAAGTGATTAATTGATCCAAGTTTGTCACCATGTTATGCAACTATTTTTTAAGAATGAATATGGATCAAGGTGTCTCATTATTAAATATAGTGAACATAATTGTTTGAAAATGTTGAAAAAGTATCCCATTCCCAGATTTGATGATTTTTTTGATCAATTTTAAGGAGATCAATACTTATCAATTGTTTAATATTGTTCTATATCTTATAAATTTTGGTTCAAATATGAATAAATCAACAAGAATTATTTCCATTAAATGTATAAATATTATGATTTTATAGTAAAGAAATTTAGTTATACTAATTCCATGTATCTATTCATAGAATTAATTAAAATAGCCTTTATTCACTACAAAACCCCAATTTTTGTAGTCTGTATGGATGATATTCTTATATTTTCTAAGAGAATGTAATAGTATTAATATCACATGAGAATTTTTTTAATACCTTGAGAAAGGATAAACTATTTTCCAAATTTTTCTACTATAATTTATGGATATAAAAAAAATTATTTATAAATGTGATCACTACTGAGGATATATATGAAAATACTTATATAATGGAAATCATTGAACATTTCCCTATACTAACCATTTTTATTGAGATCCATAGTTTTCTTGTAGTGAAAAGATATTATCAATTATTTTTAATCAATTTCACATAGCTGACTAATACACTCACCAAGTTAACTTATAAGGGATTCAAGTTACCTTGGACTGATGAATGTGAAAAAAATTCAAGGATCTATAGAGAATTTTGGTCAGCTCACATGTACTCACATTACACTGCATTCATGAAGGTTTTTATATTATTTTTGATTCCTCAAAAATTTAATGGGATGTTTTCTTATATTGAAATTAATGTTGATTGATTATACCTCTTATCAAATAAAATTTCATGTGTAGAATTTCCTAAACCATGAAATGGAGTAGGCAGTGGAAATCATTTCATTAATGTTCTTGAGGAATTATCTTTATGGATAAATTTATGAGATATATATAAATCATAAAAACTTCATGTATTTATTTTCCTTAAAATGGTTGAGTATAATTTTTAATTTTTTTAGTTGGGAAGCATTCATTTTTTCTCATATTGAATAGTAATAAATGTTAAAATTTGTTACAATAGTTAGGGTAAAAATGGGTTCATCGAGGGTGTAAACATAAAGATAAGGATAAAAACTCCACTAAAACTTATATAAATTATATTTGTTGAAGATATTTCAACCTTATATTATCGTGCCATAAATTTATTATCTTTTTGTTCCACTATCACAAAAATGGTCGTTCATATTATTTAATTTATTTATGTAATTAAATAATTGTCCCTCCCCTCACATGTTAAAGTGAATATATTCCCCTCCTTCATTAATGAACATTGATCTCTATATAACTTCTTAGACTAACCCACAAACCATCCTGGATTCATTCCCTTCGTTATTTATCTCTAGTACTTACACTAGGATAATCCTATAAAGGATTATGTTGTAATCCAATTGAGGCATCTAAGAGAAGATATGATTTTCTTTACCAACTCCATGAATTTTTTTTATTCTTTTACTTACTATAGGTATGGTTTATCCATAATAAAATTATGAATCCAAAAAATATATACAAATTTTCTTTTTTTATTTTTATGGTAAAACATTGTTCCACTAAATTTCCATAAAGTGTTATATTAGAGTACCACTTGTTCATACTTGTGGGCTTCCACCTTCACATAGTGATATGATTCATCTTCCATTAACACATCACACTGACAGATATAATTATGCATTTAATAAATATATATGATATATATGATTTAATTATTATTAATTATTTATAAATTATTATTTATCTTTCCTTATTTATTTTCTTTAGTAATTGAAAATGAAGTTCATTCATACACATGTCATTATTTTTTCAATAACTACCTTTTATGAATGGTAATATATATATATAAACACAATGAATATTTATGATATTTATATCTATTTCACATTCTTCTATGGGAATCTATTTTCAACAGGGGTTTATTTATGGATCTGGAAACACAAAATGGTTTCAGTATCCATTTTTTGGACCTACATTACAAAGGTAAGTGATAACTAGGTATGTTTCCAATGACACACGGTGACTTGTTCCAGTCAAGAGGATGGGTGTTCGGGCATATCACAATGTTTTGGGGGATATTCTATACTACCCATTGAACTATTATAGATTTATTTCATATTCAAGAATCATTCATATACATTAAAATATAGTTATTTTCCTTTATATATAAAACTAATCATTTGTACATGAGGGATAAGAAATAAGTATGTATCAAAGGTTATCCATCAATGGAAACATTTGTATGTAGCATAGTATCTCTGTATCATATAGTTATTTAATTTCTTAAGTTATAATTAAATTAATTTTTATTTAGAGACTTATAATTGGGAAATTTGGAGTTTATTACCATCTTGGGAGTAATTTTGATTTTTTATGTTGGGATAGCTTCCATGATGTGGGAATTTAATGTATCATGTTGAAAGGAATCAGAAACTAAATAGTTTGGTTAAACTAAATTGGGCTCATTTTACCTTTACGGTTATCTAAAACAGACCATACCTTGTAGTTTAATGTCATGTGGAAAGGATTTCTAGATTAAAAGTTTCTAGAAATGGATGTTGTGTGACTTACTCAGGACTATATTTTGTGAATAATAAAAAATAGAGTATATATTGATGATATCAAGTTGACAATATAAGGAATATAACCCTATGGAGATGTCCTTCACCATGAATATGAGTTGATGAAGGTAATGTGATGGGATCCAAAAGTAATATAGCCCTCTCGGTGGTGGCATGATCATACTGGGAACATGGCCCAATAAAGTTGGTGGAGGATTTAAAGTGTTGGGTTTAAACCTCATGGAGGGTTCCTTTTTATCCCAAGAGTATTGGTATAAAAACCATGAACTTAAGAAGGGTGGGGACTTATACCTATAAGGATAGGAATTTTGGATGTTTGATCATGCCTGTGACATAATCACCATTTTTATATAATGTCATGTTATTCAAGCTGAGTGTGAGAATTAAGAGACAGAAAAATATTTACATGTTGCACAATCATTTTAGTGAAGGGACTTACACTAGATTGCATGACCATGTGAGATTTTATTCCTTTTCCACTAGTGGACAAGGATATGGTTATAGAAGGAAGAATTATTATGTTTTTATATAGGAAAGGAAAAGGGAATACTCTAAGAGGGAATATCGTATGCTAGTTTTAGATATGAGGAGATAAGGATACAACACTAGCACTCATCAAAGGTGAATAAAAGCATTTCCCCTCCCTGTATAAAATAGGGAGGTCCCCGAAACTACCTAAAATATTGGGGTCCTTTTTACTAATGGTATTAATAGTTTTAAACATCACGATAACCCTGCATATTATGTTGGATAAGTGTGGGACATAATTTACTAATGAAATTCAAAATCGAATGAAAGACACACTATTGTGCCTTCACTCATATCAATACAATATAGATTCCTCAGTGGAGGTTTATATGTGGTCTCCCTTGTATTGGATTCTCAGTGTAACATCCTGATATATTTAAAAGGAAACAATATGTTCAATATCATGCAAGATACGCTACATTGAGCTTAAACAAATGAATAAATATTGTATTAGGAAATTTATCACCTAGAAGGGGGAATGACAGAAATCAATGATATCAACTAAATTATGAAAATCTAGTTTACACATTTTTATCAAATGAATTATTTTTTAATTAGTTAATTATAAATGAAAATAAAAACAAAATAATTATAAAGGATGTGATTTTATTAAAAAAAACTATTTCTATGCCCACAATGGAATTTTATCTTAATAAATATGATTAATCAATATTAAGGAAAGATATTAATGAAATTTATTTTTTAATATATAATATATTGTTTTAATATTCATTAAATAACTTTTAGAGGTTTAAACTAAGAATAAATATTATTTTAAGCATAGAAGGCATATATTTTTCTAAAAGGAAGCTTATCACCTTTTAATGAAACACATATTTAAAAAAAATTGTAACTTTTATAAATTTTATTTGAAAAAATTAAAATTAATTTCTTAAATAATAATATAAAAATTATATTAGGTTTAAATTTATCAATTTTTTAGTGAAGTTTCATATTTTTATAAAGAGTGGAAAATACAAAATCTTAATTGAAAATTTCTTTTTTATGTAATTTATTTTTATAGTAAAATTTTATATAAAATAGGTTTTAATGTATAAATAGATAAATTATACCTATATTAATAAAAAATGGTTCATTTTAAACAATTTCATATTGAAATTTTATATAGAAACATTTCAAACATTAAAACCTTTTCACATTAAAAAACTTCTTTCTTGTTGTGTCTCCGGGATTAATTTTAAATCTAGTTTTTTTAATTATGTGAATTAAATTCGGTGAAACAGGTTCCATATTTTGAATCATATGGTACAAATTACGTAGTAATGTCAGCATTATTTTTATTCACAAGAAAATTAATCATGTTATAAATAAATATTTTCCATGGTATAGGTAAAATAATAAAACGAGTTAATGTTAAAAGGTGATGACGTAAAATTCAGAGTATCATAAAACATTAAATAGTGTTTGAGTTATTTCCTTAAAATAAACAACCTTTATAGAATTAATTATCATCAAAATTCATTGATACTAATTCGCCCTCAATGTGGTTGGATTTAAATGTAAAATAATGATTATTTAATCCCTTAAAACCACCCATCCTCATGTATAAATACCACTTATCACCAAACCATTTCTCCTTACAAGAATTTAATCTCCTTAAGTATCTCAAAAAATCATCTTATCACTATCTCCATGTATATTTACTTCTCGTATTACCAAAATACCAAATTTATGGTCATTAAAGGGTCTCTTAATGAAGAAATATTCAAGGTGAAATCTTCACAAAGCACCCCTATTTTTTTATTTTCATAATTTTTTTATACTCACAAACATCATCCATTAAGTAATGATAACTCTATAATCATGTATATACTTGAATTTCATTTTTATAATGGAAAATATCATATCCATTTCATTTATCATATCCACTTATTTAATGAAATGAAAGCATGGTCCAAATTATGGTGGTTTACAGTCTCCATGAATAATAATTTTTTAAGTTTTCTGTTACTACATTCATGGCTGGTCATAAAAGTATCATTTTGGTTTAATAATATTTTAATAGTCATATTATGACCTTTTTCATGTTCTATAACTGAAATATAATCATAATATTAAATAAAAAGACACTAGTTCATGACATTCAAAAATAACCTCCAAAATAAACTAGACATTTATCATTAAAGATTAATAAAATAAATCAGACTCACATAAAAAATAAAAATTATATATGGTACCATTAACACTGATGTATAATCATTTATAATATTTCAATCCACTTATTATGTTTTAATCAAACTTTTCAAGAACATCAATAATTATACATATGTGAACTGATCAAAAAACCATGAAATGAACGCAACTAAAACCATGAAAATAATGAAATATCATTAATGAATGGGTCATAAGATCTCATGAAATCATTATATAAGATACTATAAATATCAATATAGTTAATTAATGAGAAAATAAAATTCATTAAGCCATTATACAAGAGGATAAAATATAAAAAACTAAATGATAAATTGGTAATGGTTTCTTGTCTCACTTTTGACTTTTGTGATATATATGTGACTTTTTCACCACAACTTTAATTTGTGTGGAATATATTGTAAAATATCATCCCTCTTTATTGGATTAATACAAGGATTAATTAATACAAGTCTTTAGGTGACATCCCCAAGACACCAAAGGCTGGAAATAATTTCCAAGGGCATCATAAACATTTGGGGGATGATTTTCCATTTGAAACTAACACATCCAAACCATGTATACAATGAAAAAAGAATATCTAAATGATGAATGAACATAATGTATAAAAATAAAACATAACCAAACCAATAATAAACTTTACCCATGTATAAATTGAATACCAAAACTAATATCTGAGTATAAAGTGGAAGGCAAAACCAACAGAGATCAAAGACACCAAGACTCCAACTCCACTTCTCCTAACATACTCCAAGATCCAAATACAAAATATAAACCAAAGTATAATACTGTTTCACTAAATAAATGAGATATTTTTCCTTTGCTTGTCTCTCTATAAAAAAAATCTTCAACGACGCCAATGTTCCTAAGAAGGGGTGAGTAATGAAACTCAGTAGGTTTTCCCCAAACAACTTCCCTACTCATGCCATTATAGTAGAAATTATTGAGAAACATTATACAAAATAATTTCTATGACACACTTTAAAAAATATTATCTATATATAAAAAATACAAGCAGATTCACACCAAAATAGTTTTCCAACCAAAATAGTTATCAACAAAAGAAACAAAAAACTCCCTAGAATAATTTCACAAATTCCTATTTTGGTATAATCCATTACATTCAACATATACAAACATACAAACAATCATGAAACCATGGAACTCCCAATACTCATGAGTGGTTATTCATGGTTTCAGCAATCCATCACTTGGTAAACCACTTTGATTGGGGAATGTTCATACCCTAATCCACCCAACTTTTTATGGGTGAAACTTCATACCCTTATCTATCCTGAGTTCACATGAACTCACAGAAAACATTTTCACAAAAATCTGTGAAAAAAAAAATTAAATCCATTTCAATAAAAAAAATATTTATCTGAAAACATCACTATAAAACCATTTCCAATGATAATAAAATCACATTTTAAATAATCTTTTCAAAATCCATAAACCAATCACCTTACACAACAAATAATTTTCACAAATCCTCAAACCATCATTAAAGAACGAATATGATAGAATTTTTACATCAATTTAACACAAAAAATCAAATTTTTTAATACTTAGACTTCATGTTGTAATAAAATTATTTTAGAGTGAAACATCATACCTCATAAATTATTGTGAAATTGAAGAACTGCACAAATACTTCAACCAAACTCAGTTGAAACTCCAATAACCTACCATAGATCTTGTTCCCTAACATCAATATAGCCAAGTATTTTAATTATTATAATCAAACATCATGGATATATCTCAAATATATTATATACATGAATCCATGATAGGTAAGAAGAAGAATCTAAAGAAAGACAACCAAGAAAAGTGACTTACCAAGGAATCTATCCTTCAATGCACAAACAAAATGCAAATGGATTGCTCTTGGATCAAGGGGAATGGTATCCATAGGTGTTGGGATGAGAGAAAACCTATTTATGGTCAAATTACGTTAAAACATGATTTTTATACTATAATTTGAATTAGATCCATAGTTATTTACTCTAATTTTTTTCTCTCTTGGTTTGGGTTCATAGTTAGGTAACCCATGTACTAACCGTGTATATACCTCTATCCATAAATGCATGGATACATATGGGTAGATGCATGGTTTAGTCAAACCTTGTTCCTTACCATGTTCTTATACAGATCCCACTACCTCACATTTCATGGTTTTTGTAGGAGTATCACTATTTATACTAACTGAGCTCAAACTGTGAACCTCCCCAAAATATTCCAAAATTCCTATAGACTCTCCCAAACATCCCCCAAAAAATTAAATATAGAAAATAGATAAATAAAACGGTAATTAATTGAAACTATAGGTTCTAAATTCTCCCCACCATTATCATTTCCCTCCCCATAATGTAGAAAACAAACATTGGCATGACAGGGGTTGGGCCACTACTCGACCATTTCCGTATCATGTTTCATTGCCTCTTCCTAAATCTGAACGTGTTTCCAAAAAAACTACACTATACTGATGATTTGCCCATTAATAAAATCCTATTACAATCCACAATCCATACCTATAGATGAACTAATGAAGCAACATGCTTTAGGTTAATATGATCCCATCAAATTATATAGTCAGGTTCCGGTTTATTCTTTTTCAACACCAATACATAAAAAAAATTATGCACTACACTAAACCATGATAAAAAAATCCAACCTAAATTCTGCCTCACCAACCCATTCACGTATCTCAAAGGGCCTGTGTATCGAGTAGATAATTTTAATTTCGCCAAAATGACAATTCTGATGACTTGGTGAGTTCTAAAGAATGCATTATCACTCACCTTGAATGACAATGTTCACCAAATATGATCTAGATATCTTTTCTAATGAATCAAATCCTTCTCCATCCTTCTCCTAATCAATAGATTCTTTGTTGTTGTCTCTTGGACAAGTTTCATCCCAATCAATAAAGACTCACTTGTATTTAGCTAACAAATTGGATAATGAAAAGGATGCCCATTAAATTCTTCAAATAGATCCATATGTATCATGTCTTGATAATAGTTTGTATATGAGAACTAGACTAATGGTACGTGATCCTATAATTATCAACCAAAATGAATTACACAAGACCACATCATCTCTTCCAATGTTGGAATCATCATTTTATGATTGCTCCTCCATCTGGGGATGATACACCAAACATAGAGTTTATTGAGCCTTGAGGTATTTCTATAAGGATTCCTAGAAACAAGATGTAAACCTCAATTCTCAATACAATATTATCAAAACTTGTTTACCATTCCTATTTACCACTTCATGGATATTGATATAAGGCAAATCCTAAACCATATGAGATTTTCAAATATGAATGAAATGGTCTGACTTTGTGATCTGATCCACTATCACCCATATGACAATGTGTTTCTAGACTATCCATTGTAGACCTCTCACAAAATACATAGCTATCTACTCCCATTTTCAAATAGTAATTGATAATACTATAGCATACTTTCTGATTTCTAGTGCTTAACTTTGACCTTGTGACATGTTAAGAATCTCAAATCAAGCTCAGCCAATTTTATTTTCATACCGACCCACAAAAATTGTTCTTCCAGCACCTTTTACATCTTTTTTATTCTTGGATATACATCCGATCTCGAATAGTGGTATGAATAAAGATGTTTCTCCAGATAATACATATGTACTACTATTCAATTTTGAAACCACAAAACTGAAATTCCATCCCACCTACATCCCTTAATTATCTCCCCGCCATTGAGTTTCTACCGTAACAAAACTATTTCTAAATCAAATGTTTGTACCTCTTTAACTATCCAAACAAAATTAGGAACAATAGAAATTGGAATTAAAACTGAAACACTACCTTTCTCTTCACAATCTTAGTGCATGTTGGTTGTGACCGAAATCAACATCCACTAATCTGAAGACTCTTTTCCCAACTAATCATATGAAATTATTCTTAATGAATCTTCTACAAAATTTCTTATAACCAGTGTATAAATCAATTCAAATTAAAACATTTTGAGATACTTCATCCATTTTCATTTCCTTAGGTTCATATAAATTTGTGAGAAGATATGTTTCAAACTGTTATAATCCATAAAAATTGTAAATTTCTCACCAAATAGATGATGATGCCAAGTCTTTGAAGCATAGACAATAGAAGTTTACTAAGAATCATGTTTTGGGTCATTATTCTAATGAAAGTGTAACTTTCATGATTAATAAGAAACAACAGGATCTCCCTACATGAGAAAACATCCTAACCCATATCTGGTTCATCATAATAGACCATGTACCCTTGTCCTGATTCCCAAAACATCAAGATAATTGTATATTTAAGTCAAACCTTTTTCCCTTGAAAAGTATTTTGACATTCATCATTCCATTGAAAAGGAACATTTTTTAATGAATGACTTCATAGGATAATTTTTTCATGAAAATTCACAAACAAAGAATCGGTAATAATCATCAAACTAAGGGAAATACTTATATAAAAGAAATTATTTGGTGGTTTTAAAGAGATAGCACCCTCTATTTTTTGGGATCCCAAGAAAAACCTATTTTTGAGATAACATGGCCAAATAAATATACTTATTGTATCTAAAAAAAAACTTTGATAATTTGGAATATATACGATGATCTAGAAAAAATTGCAATATTTCCACCAAGTGTTTCTCATGCTCAACCCTTATCTTATAATACACTTGTTTGTAATAAACAAACACTACAACCAAAGAATATTGATATCATAAAAATATTGGATTCATCAATTCTATAAATATTTTTCATCAATTTTTAATACTAAAATACCCACATACTTGTAATGGACCTATCTACTTATGAATGTTTACATTGTAATATCTTATTTCTAAACATGCATTTAGTGATATCCTGATAGCATGTCAATTTTAGAGAAACACTAAGTTCCCATAAATTGATTGAATATATCATTAATGCATGGAAGTGGATACAATTTCCCTATTATAAATTGCTTAAGCTTATGATAATCCAAGCACAATGGAATATTTCAATTTATATTTTTGATAAAAAAATAATGGTGATGCCTAAAGAGATGTTCTAGTCCAAATGAAACCCTTTCTTTCAAACTCTTCCAACTACACTTTCAATTCCCTCAATTTTTTGGTTCTATCCAATAATATATAAGGTAAATAGTACTAGTCCCTAGGAGGAGATCATTCATAATCTCCATATCTCTTGCGGGTGTAAAACCTAATAAATTGTTAGGAAAATCAACAAACAGATCAAAAACCATAGTAAAACTGCTATTCATGATATCTCCCAACGATTCCAATGTCAAATATTCCAGTAGTTATGATATCATTCAAACATATGGTTCCAATAAGACCGTTTCACTAACCTTTACATTCTTTTCACCTCAAAATATATGCTAGACACCATCATAAATAGTAAAACTTTCTATTCACGTATAATAGTCAATGTAATCCTTGAAAATTATTAACCAATTCATACCCAGTATTCTGTCACAGAAATCCATCTCAAGCATAGATAAATCCCATATCAACTCATATGCATCAATATTTATAAAACATTTTATACACATAAAGGCTCGAAATTCACTTTGGCCGAGACGATTTTGATGTTTCAAAATAGAAGGAATCATCTCAACATGAAAAACCTTCAAATAAACAACATGAGAAGCAAAAAATGAATGGGATGAACTTGTATCAAATATAACATTCATATGGGTTGAATTAAAAATAATCATACCTCTAACCATGGATGGTCTATATTGATCATCCATAGTCACTTCCTCGTCTCCATATAACTTCTTACTCTCTACACTTTCTTCCTCATCTCTATCGAGATTTCCCTTTTTGTGGAGTCAAGGTATTCCTTGAATCACCAAGGCTATCCCCATTATTCTAGTGAGATGTATTATACCTTCTTCTAATCAAATTTTACAGAATTTGTGAAACATGAGATGGGTCTTGAACACCTAACCTTGTAGAACTGCAACAACAATATTGAAGATACCCCATATGGTTGCAATTGTGGAATGATCTAGGTGGTTTCCTATTATCTTTCTTATTTTCATCATATAAACAACATTTAAAACATATAGGACTTATATTTGGTTTTGGGGGAAAATAACCAATTGAGATGTATGTTTCTTAAACATTCCACTACCTTCAAAATAGGCATCCCTCTTCCTCTTGTTCCTATCATTAGAGTTCCCACAATTCCCTATAGGAATCAATATTCATCCCCCGACAATACAACTGAAGATATCCCTTACTTCCCCCATCTATCAATTGACAATCTATATATAATCTATTTTACAAATCCTGGAAATATTCGATGAATCTCTTTCCTCAGCCCTAATTCAATCATGTGTGCCCCCTCAGATGTAACTAGCAGCAACATCAGGTGAAAACAAACTAAATTCACATGTTTATCCACAGACTATTTCAATCAAAAGTTCTACTACTTAAACATGATAAGTTATTTCATTCTTCAAATGTTGAACATATAAAGATAGAATTTGTTTATTTGAACAATTTATAAAAATCCTCCTATGTAATGACTTGGTCTAATTTATCCTGAACTACTAAATCACACCATTGGCATGAAATATCCTCCAGAATATACATTTATAACTTGAATTTCAACTCTGCTGGTGTGCCAAGGAAATACCATATTTGAACCATCTTATTTAGACAAACCTATACCTTCTATGCTTACAAATCTCCCCAAATAATGCATGGATTATTCTTCTTGAACTCAATCGATTGATCTGCATTCCAATTTAAATCCCTTTAGTTCCCTTTATCCATGGCCCGAAATTCATATAAAATACTTTGAACCAACTATTGCTTCACATGTGGCTCAGGTGAAACCACATTCTCAACAACCACTTCTAATTGATTTCTACAATTCATACTAGGTTCCATTTTCTATAACTAAACCGAAACACCATAATTCTCACTCTCTGTCAATTTAAGGATTAGAAATTTCATGTTAACCATATAAAAACTCTCATAAAAAGGATTTCCAAAAATCCCACACTTTCTATTTTAAACCAATTTTTGAAAAGACTTCCATTATTTTTTATGTCAAACCATCTTAAAAATACAACAATCATGTCATTTTCAAAATCTCACATTTGAAAAAAAAATTCAATACTTTTCAGAAATCAACATTTTCTTACCAAATGATACATCACTAAAAAAAATGAAATCTTCACATATAGTGGGAATTTGTTTCTATTAATGCATGTAATGCTCTTCTCATTCACCAAACCAATTACCATGAAATTAAAATTCCTATAATTATCTCCAAAACACTTGTGTACCAATATCCCTAGTAACTAGATGTTTAGAAAAAATAATTGTAATATCCCACCCCTCCTCATTGGCTTTAGATGACGTGAAATTGATACTTGGCCTTTGGTGACACCCCAAATACAGCAATGAAAAACAATAAATTCAATAGGCTTTATAAAAAGTTAGGGGGTTGAATTTCCCATTGAAACTAAAAGAATCAAACTAGGTATACCATAATAAAACAACCGCTAAATGATGCAATAAAATATTTTATATAGCTCAAAATATAACGAACCAAAAACAGACGATACCATAGTACAAAGTGGAAACCAAGAACAATATTATAGTATAAATTGGAATGAGAAACTAGTGAATATCAAAGACACCAAGTCACCATCTGAGCTATTACCAACAAGCTCCAACTACAAAATACAGCCCAAATTATTATGATTACTCACTAAAAAATGAGAAACTTTTCCATTACCTATTTCTCTAAAAATAAAATCTTCAAACACACCAAAGTTCCCAAGAAAGTGTTGACTAATGGAACTTGGTGGGTATTCCCCAAATGACCTCCATAATTCACCACTAGGATAGAATATGATAGCACATTTATACAAAACAATTTATATAAAGCACTTTAAAAAATATAGTGTTTTATATAAATGATATTAATTTCCACACCAAAATAGTTTTCCAACAAAAATAGTTCTCATGGAAAGAAATAAAAAGACTCCATAAACTAATTTATCAAATTCCCTTTTTTCCATTATCCATTCTATTGTACATATCCACATATCCAACCATGCATGCAAC